>OZ035878.1:23164146-23553428 GCA_964034865.1 Eristalis intricaria
CAGCCGATATCTCGACAACGGTGCGTTCTACGAGAAAAAACCCGTACATATTTTTTGTAGCTCAGGACTTGATCTAGAGGATGGCATTAGAAAATTTACCATATTACCGTTATTTGGGCAAATTTTTGATAAAAACAGGGAAATTTGTTTCGCTGGCGTAAATTATATGAAACTGTGCATCGGCCCTGCAGGAAGATCGACTTGAATTGTTGCTCTTGGCGTGAATTCACATTGTGCAAGTTTTCATCAACCTCCGTCGTCGGCAAGTCGATAATTAACCTTATTTTACTACTGAAAGTCCCTTATTCATTAAAAATTATACCATTATAACGGTACATTTGTCCACTCTCCAACTCCATTATCTAGATCAAGTCGTAAGCTACAAGATTGTCCTCAGTCACTTTGCTGTAGGACGCACGGTTTTTGAGATATGAGCAAAGTAAGACCAACATTCATGATTTTTTCGATGTCTAAAAAATCGACTTCTGTAGGGGTTCTGGCGGGTCGTATGGAATTTTCGACAGCCGATATCTCGAGAACGGTGCGTTCTACGAGAAAAAACCCGTACATATTTTTTGTAGCTCAGGACTTGATCTAGAGGATGGCATTAGAAAATTTACCATATTACCGTTATTTGGGCAAATTTTTGATAAAAACAGGGAAATTTGTTTCGCTGGCGTAAATTATATGAAACTGTGCATCGGCCCTGCATGAAGATCGACTTGAATTGTTGCTCTTGGCGTGAATTCACATTGTGCAAGTTTTCATCAACCTCCGTCGTCGGCAAGTCGATAATTAACCTTATTTTACTACTGAAAGTGCCTTATTCATTAAAAATTATACCATTATAACGGTACATTTGTCCACTCTCCAACTCCATTATCTAGATCAAGTCGTAAGCTACAAGATTGTCCTCAGTCACTTTGCTGTAGGACGCACGGTTTTTGAGATATGAGCAAAGTAAGACCAACATTCATGATTTTTTCGATGTCTAAAAAATCGACTTCTGTAGGGGTTCTGGCGGGTCGTATGGAATTTTCGACAGCCGATATCTCGAGAACGGTGCGTTCTACGAGAAAAAACCCGTACATATTTTTTGTAGCTCAGGACTTGATCTAGAGGATGGCATTAGAAAATTTACCATATTACCGTTATTTGGGCAAATTTTTGATAAAAACAGGGAAATTTGTTTCGCTGGCGTAAATTATATGAAATTGTGCATCCGCCCTGCATGAAGATCGACTTGAATTGTTGCTCTTGACGTGAATTCACATTGTGCAAGTTGTCATCAACCTCCGTCGTCGGCAAGTCGATAATTAACCTTATTTTACTACTGAAAGTCCCTTATTCATTAAAAATTATACCATTATAACGGTACATTTGTCCACTCTCCAACTCCATTATCTAGATCAAGTCGTAAGCTACAAGATTGTCCTCAGTCACTTTGCTGTAGGACGCACGGTTTTTGAGATATGAGCAAAGTAAGACCAACATTCATGATTTTTTCGATGTCTAAAAAATCGACTTCTGTAGGGGTTCTGGCGGGTCGTATGGAATTTTCGACAGCCGATATCTCGAGAACGGTGCGTTCTACGAGAAAAAACCCGTACATATTTTTTGTAGCTCAGGACTTGATCTAGGGGATGGCATTAGAAAATTTACCATATTACCGTTATTTGGGCAAATTTTTGATAAAAACAGGGAAATTTGTTTCGCTGGCGTAAATTATATGAAACTGTGCATCGGCCCTGCATGAATATCGACTTGAATTGTTGCTCTTGACGTGAATTCACATTGTGCAAGTTTTCATCAACCTCCGTCGTCGGCAAGTCGATAATTAACCTTATTTTACTACTGAAAGTCCCTTATTCATTAAAAATTATACCATTATAACGGTACATTTGTCCACTCTCCAACTCCATTATCTAGATCAAGTCGTAAGCTACAAGATTGTCCTCAGTCACTTTGCTGTAGGACGCACGGTTTTTGAGATATGAGCAAAGTAAGACCAACATTCATGATTTTTTCGATGTCTAAAAAATCGACTTCTGTAGGGGTTCTGGCGGGTCGTATGGAATTTTCGACAGCCGATATCTCGAGAACGGTGCGTTCTACGAGAAAAAACCCGTACATATTTTTTGTAGCTCAGGACTTGATCTAGAGGATGGCATTAGAAAATTTACCATATTACCGTTATTTGGGCAAATTTTTGATAAAAACAGGGAAATTTGTTTCGCTGGCGTAAATTATATGAAATTGTGCATCCGCCCTGCATGAAGATCGACTTGAATTGTTGCTCTTGACGTGAATTCACATTGTGTAAGTTGTCATCAACCTCCGTCGTCGGCAAGTCGATAATTAACCTTATTTTACTACTGAAAGTCCCTTATTCATTAAAAATTATACCATTATAACGGTACATTTGTCCACTCTCCAACTCCATTATCTAGATCAAGTCGTAAGCTACAAGATTGTCCTCAGTCACTTTGCTGTAGGACGCACGGTTTTTGAGATATGAGCAAAGTAAGACCAACATTCATGATTTTTTCGATGTCTAAAAAATCGACTTCTGTAGGGGTTCTGGCGGGTCGTATGGAATTTTCGACAGCCGATATCTCGAGAACGGTGCGTTCTACGAGAAAAAACCCGTACATATTTTTTGTAGCTCAGGACTTGATCTAGGGGATGGCATTAGAAAATTTACCATATTACCGTTATTTGGGCAAATTTTTGATAAAAACAGGGAAATTTGTTTCGCTGGCGTAAATTATATGAAACTGTGCATCGGCCCTGCATGAATATCGACTTGAATTGTTGCTCTTGGCGTGAATTCACATTGTGCAAGTTTTCATCAACCTCCGTCGTCGGCAAGTCGATAATTAACCTTATTTTACTACTGAAAGTCCCTTATTCATTAAAAATTATACCATTATAACGGTAAATTTGTCCACTCTCCAACTCCATTATCTAGATCAAGTCGTAAGCTACAAGATTGTCCTCAGTCACTTTGCTGTAGGACGCACGGTTTTTGAGATATGAGCAAAGTAAGACCAACATTCATGATTTTTTCGATGTCTAAAAAATCGACTTCTGTAGGGGTTCTGGCGGGTCGTATGGAATTTTCGACAGCCGATATCTCGAGAACGGTGCGTTCTACGAGAAAAAACCCGTACATATTTTTTGTAGCTCAGGACTTGATCTAGGGGATGGCATTAGAAAATTTACCATATTACCGTTATTTGGGCAAATTTTTGATAAAAACAGGGAAATTTGTTTCGCTGGCGTAAATTATATGAAACTGTGCATCGGCCCTGCATGAATATCGACTTGAATTGTTGCTCTTGACGTGAATTCACATTGTGCAAGTTTTCATCAACCTCCGTCGTCGGCAAGTCGATAATTAACCTTATTTTACTACTGAAAGTCCCTTATTCATTAAAAATTATACCATTATAACGGTACATTTGTCCACTCTCCAACTCCATTATCTAGATCAAGTCGTAAGCTACAAGATTGTCCTCAGTCACTTTGCTGTAGGACGCACGGTTTTTGAGATATGAGCAAAGTAAGACCAACATTCATGATTTTTTCGATGTCTAAAAAATCGACTTCTGTAGGGGTTCTGGTGGGTCGTATGGAATTTTCGACAGCCGATATCTCGACAACGGTGCGTTCTACGAGAAAAAACCCGTACATATTTTTTGTAGCTCAGGACTTGATCTAGAGGATGGCATTAGAAAATTTACCATATTACCGTTATTTGGGCAAATTTTTGATAAAAACAGGGAAATTTGTTTCGCTGGCGTAAATTATATGAAACTGTGCATCGGCCCTGCAGGAAGATCGACTTGAATTGTTGCTCTTGGCGTGAATTCACATTGTGCAAGTTTTCATCAACCTCCGTCGTCGGCAAGTCGATAATTAACCTTATTTTACTACTGAAAGTCCCTTATTCATTAAAAATTATACCATTATAACGGTACATTTGTCCACTCTCCAACTCCATTATCTAGATCAAGTCGTAAGCTACAAGATTGTCCTCAGTCACTTTGCTGTAGGACGCACGGTTTTTGAGATATGAGCAAAGTAAGACCAACATTCATGATTTTTTCGATGTCTAAAAAATCGACTTCTGTAGGGGTTCTGGCGGGTCGTATGGAATTTTCGACAGCCGATATCTCGACAACGGTGCGTTCTACGAGAAAAAACCGTACATATTTTTTGTAGCTCAGGACTTGATCTAGAGGATGGCATTAGAAAATTTACCATATTACCGTTATTTGGGCAAATTTTTGATAAATACAGGGAAATTTGTTTCGCTGGCGTAAATTATATGAAATTGTGCATCGGCCCTGCATGAAGATCGACTTGAATTGTTGCTCTTGGCGTGAATTCACATTGTGCAAGTTTTCATCAACCTCCGTCGTCGGCAAGTCGATAATTAACCTTATTTTACTACTGAAAGTCCCTTATTCATTAAAAATTATACCATTATAACGGTAAATTTGTCCACTCTCCAACTCCATTATCTAGATCAAGTCGTAAGCTACAAGATTGTCCTCAGTCACTTTGCTGTAGGACGCACGGTTTTTGAGATATGAGCAAAGTAAGACCAACATTCATGATTTTTTCGATGTCTAAAAAATCGACTTCTGTAGGGGTTCTGGCGGGTCGTATGGAATTTTCGACAGCCGATATCTCGAGAACGGTGCGTTCTACGAGAAAAAACAGTACATATTTTTTGTAGCTCAGGACTTGATCTAGAGGATGGCATTAGAAAATTTACCATATTACCGTTATTTGGGCAAATTTTTGATAAAAATAGGGAAATTTGTTTCGCTGGCGTAAATTATATGAAACTGTGCATCGGCCCTGCAGGAAGATCGACTTGAATTGTTGCTCTTGGCGTGAATTCACATTGTGCAAGTTTTCATCAACCTCCGTCGTCGGCAAGTCGATAATTAACCTTATTTTACTACTGAAAGTCCCCTATTCATTAAAAATTATACCATTATAACGGTACATTTGTCCACTCTCCAACTCCATTATCTAGATCAAGTCGTAAGCTACAAGATTGTCCTCAGTCACTTTGCTGTAGGACGCACGGTTTTTGAGATATGAGCAAAGTAAGACCAACATTCATGATTTTTTCGATGTCTAAAAAATCGACTTCTGTAGGGGTTCTGGCGGGTCGTATGGAATTTTCGACAGCCGATATCTCGACAACGGTGCGTTCTACGAGAAAAAACCCGTACATATTTTTTGTAGCTCAGGACTTGATCTAGAGGATGGCATTAGAAAATTTACCATATTACCGTTATTTGGGCAAATTTTTGATAAAAACAGGGAAATTTGTTTCGCTGGCGTAAATTATATGAAACTGTGCATCGGCCCTGCATGAAGATCGACTTGAATTGTACATATTTTTTTTCGCATTGTGCAAGTTTTCATCAACCTCCGTCGTCGGCAAGTCGATAATTAACCTTATTTTACTACTGAAAGTCCCTTATTCATTAAAAATTATACCATTATAACGGTACATTTGTCCACTCTCCAACTCCATTATCTAGATCAAGTCGTAAGCTACAAGATTGTCCTCAGTCACTTTGCTGTAGGACGCACGGTTTTTGAGATATGAGCAAAGTAAGACCAACATTCATGATTTTTTCGATGTCTAAAAAATCGACTTCTGTAGGGGTTCTGGCGGGTCGTATGGAATTTTCGACAGCCGATATCTCGACAACGGTGCGTTCTACGAGAAAAAACCCGTACATATTTTTTGTAGCTCAGGACTTGATCTAGAGGATGGCATTAGAAAATTTACCATATTACCGTTATTTGGGCAAATTTTTGATAAAAACAGGGAAATTTGTTTCGCTGGCGTAAATTATATGAAACTGTGCATCGGCCCTGCAGGAAGATCGACTTGAATTGTTGCTCTTGGCGTGAATTCACATTGTGCAAGTTTTCATCAACCTCCGTCGTCGGCAAGTCGATAATTAACCTTATTTTACTACTGAAAGTCCCTTATTCATTAAAAATTATACCATTATAACGGTACATTTGTCCACTCTCCAACTCCATTATCTAGATCAAGTCGTAAGCTACAAGATTGTCCTCAGTCACTTTGCTGTAGGACTCACGGTTTTTGAGATATGAGCAAAGTAAGACCAACATTCATGATTTTTTCGATGTCTAAAAAATCGACTTCTGTAGGGGTTCTGGCGGGTCGTATGGAATTTTCGACAGCCGATATCTCGACAACGGTGCGTTCTACGAGAAAAAACCCGCACATATTTTTTGTAGCTCAGGACTTGATCTAGAGGATGGCATTAGAAAATTTACCATATTACCGTTATTTGGGCAAATTTTTGATAAAAACAGGGAAATTTGTTTCGCTGGCGTAAATTATATGAAACTGTGCATCGGCCCTGCATGAAGATCGACTTGAATTGTTGCTCTTGGCGTGAATTCACATTGTGCAAGTTTTCATCAACCTCCGTCGTCGGCAAGTCGATAATTAACCTTATTTTACTACTGAAAGTCCCTTATTCATTAAAAATTATACCATTATAACGGTACATTTGTCCACTCTCCAACTCCATTATCTAGATCAAGTCGTAAGCTACAAGATTGTCCTCAGTCACTTTGCTGTAGGACGCACGGTTTTTGAGATATGAGCAAAGTAAGACCAACATTCATGATTTTTTCGATGTCTAAAAAATCGACTTCTTTAGGGGTTCTGGTGGGTCGTATGGAATTTTCGACAGCCGATATCTCGAGAACGGTGCGTTCTACGAGAAAAAACCCGTACATATTTTTTGTAGCTCAGGACTTGATCTAGAGGATGGCATTAGAAAAATTACCATATTACCGTTATTTGGGCAAATTTTTGATAAAAACAGGGAAATTTGATTCGCTGGCGTAAATTATATGAAATTGTGCATCCGCCCTGCATGAAGATCGACTTGAATTGTTGCTCTTGACGTGAATTCACATTGTGCAAGTTTTCATCAACCTCCGTCGTCGGCAAGTCGATAATTAACCTTATTTTACTACTGAAAGTCCCTTATTCATTAAAAATTATACCATTATAACGGTACATTTGTCCACTCTCCAACTCCATTATCTAGATCAAGTCGTAAGCTACAAGATTGTCCTCAGTCACTTTGCTGTAGGACGCACGGTTTTTGAGATATGAGCAAAGTAAGACCAACATTCATGATTTTTTCGATGTCTAAAAAATCGACTTCTTTAGGGGTTCTGGTGGGTCGTATGGAATTTTCGACAGCCGATATCTCGAGAACGGTGCGTTCTACGAGAAAAAACCCGTACATATTTTTTGTAGCTCAGGACTTGATCTAGAGGATGGCATTAGAAAAATTACCATATTACCGTTATTTGGGCAAATTTTTGATAAAAACAGGGAAATTTGATTCGCTGGCGTAAATTATATGAAATTGTGCATCCGCCCTGCATGAAGATCGACTTGAATTGTTGCTCTTGACGTGAATTCACATTGTGCAAGTTTTCATCAACCTCCGTCGTCGGCAAGTCGATAATTAACCTTATTTTACTACTGAAAGTCCCTTATTCATTAAAAATTATACCATTATAACGGTACATTTGTCCACTCTCCAACTCCATTATCTAGATCAAGTCGTAAGCTACAAGATTGTCCTCAGTCACTTTGCTGTAGGACGCACGGTTTTTGAGATATGAGCAAAGTAAGACCAACATTCATGATTTTTTCGATGTCTAAAAAATCGACTTCTGTAGGGGTTCTGGTGGGTCGTATGGAATTTTCGACAGCCGATATCTCGAGAACGGTGCGTTCTACGAGAAAAAACCCGTACATATTTTTTGTAGCTCAGGACTTGATCTAGAGGATGGCATTAGAAAATTTACCATATTACCGTTATTTGGGCAAATTTTTGATAAAAACAGGGAAATTTGTTTCGCTGGCGTAAATTATATGAAACTGTGCATCGGCCCTGCAGGAAGATCGACTTGAATTGTTGCTCTTGGCGTGAATTCACATTGTGCAAGTTTTCATCAACCTCCGTCGTCGGCAAGTCGATAATTAACCTTATTTTACTACTGAAAGTCCCTTATTCATTAAAAATTATACCATTATAACGGTACATTTGTCCACTCTCCAACTCCATTATCTAGATCAAGTCGTAAGCTACAAGATTGTCCTCAGTCACTTTGCTGTAGGACGCACGGTTTTTGAGATATGAGCAAAGTAAGACCAACATTCATGATTTTTTCGATGTCTAAAAAATCGACTTCTGTAGGGGTTCTGGCGGGTCGTATGGAATTTTCGACAGCCGATATCTCGACAACGGTGCGTTCTACGAGAAAAAACCCGTACATATTTTTTGTAGCTCAGGACTTGATCTAGAGGATGGCATTAGATAATTTACCATATTACCGTTATTTGGGCAAATTTTTGATAAAAACAGGGAAATTTGTTTCGCTGGCGTAAATTATATGAAACTGTGCATCGGCCCTGCATGAAGATCGACTTGAATTGTACATATTTTTTTTCGCATTGTGCAAGTTTTCATCAACCTCCGTCGTCGGCAAGTCGATAATTAACCTTATTTTACTACTGAAAGTCCCTTATTCATTAAAAATTATACCATTATAACGGTACATTTGTCCACCCTCCAACTCCATTATCTAGATCAAGTCGTAAGCTACAAGATTGTCCTCAGTCACTTTGCTGTAGGACGCACGGTTTTTGAGATATGAGCAAAGTAAGACCAACATTCATGATTTTTTCGATGTCTAAAAAATCGACTTCTTTAGGGGTTCTGGCGGGTCGTATGGAATTTTCGACAGCCGATATCTCGAGAACGGTGCGTTCTACGAGAAAAAACCCGTACATATTTTTTGTAGCTCAGGACTTGATCTAGAGGATGGCATTAGAAAATTTACCATATTACCGTTATTTGGGCAAATTTTTGATAAAAACAGGGAAATTTGTTTCGCTGGCGTAAATTATATGAAATTGTGCATACGCCCTGCATGAAGATCGACTTGAATTGTTGCTCTTGACGTGAATTCAGATTGTGCAAGTTTTCATCAACCTCCGTCGTCGGCAAGTCGATAATTAACCTTATTTTACTACTGAAAGTCCCTTATTCATTAAAAATTATACCATTATAACGGTAAATTTGTCCACTCTCCAACTCCATTATCTAGATCAAGTCGTAAGCTACAAGATTGTCCTCAGTCACTTTGCTGTAGGACGCACGGTTTTTGAGATATGAGCAAAGTAAGACCAACATTCATGATTTTTTCGATGTCTAAAAAATCGACTTCTTTAGGGGTTCTGGTGGGTCGTATGGAATTTTCGACAGCCGATATCTCGAGAACGGTGCGTTCTACGAGAAAAAACCCGAACATATTTTTTGTAGCTCAGGACTTGATCTAGAGGATGGCATTAGAAAAATTACCATATTACCGTTATTTGGGCAAATTTTTGATAAAAACAGGGAAATTTGATTCGCTGGCGTAAATTATATGAAATTGTGCATCCGCCCTGCATGAAGATCGACTTGAATTGTTGCTCTTGACGTGAATTCACATTGTGCAAGTTTTCATCAACCTCCGTCGTCGGCAAGTCGATAATTAACCTTATTTTACTACTGAAAGTCCCTTATTCATTAAAAATTATACCATTATAACGGTACATTTGTCCACTCTCCAACTCCATTATCTAGATCAAGTCGTAAGCTACAATATTGTCCTCAGTCACTTTGCTGTAGGACGCACGGTTTTTGAGATATGAGCAAAGTAAGACCAACATTCATGATTTTTTCGATGTCTAAAAAATCGACTTCTTTAGGGGTTCTGGTGGGTCGTATGGAATTTTCGACAGCCGATATCTCGAGAACGGTGCGTTCTACGAGAAAAAACCCGTACATATTTTTTGTAGCTCAGGACTTGATCTAGGGGATGGCATTAGAAAATTTACCATATTACCGTTATTTGGGCAAATTTTTGATAAAAACAGGGAAATTTGTTTCGCTGGCGTAAATTATATGAAACTGTGCATCGGCCCTGCATGAAGATCGACTTGAATTGTTGCTCTTGACGTGAATTCACATTGTGCAAGTTGTCATCAACCTCCGTCGTCGGCAAGTCGATAATTAACCTTATTTTACTACTGAAAGTCCCTTATTCATTAAAAATTATACCATTATAACGGTAAATTTGTCCACTCTTTAACTCCATTATCTAGATCAAGTCGTAAGCTACAAGATTGTCCTCAGTCACTTTGCTGTAGGACGCACGGTTTTTGAGATATGAGCAAAGTAAGACCAACATTCATGATTTTTTCGATGTCTAAAAAATCGACTTCTGTAGGGGTTCTGGCGGGTCGTATGGAATTTTCGACAGCCGATATCTCGAGAACGGTGCGTTCTACGAGAAAAAACCCGTACATATTTTTTGTAGCTCAGGACTTGATCTAGAGGATGGCATTAGAAAATTTACCATATTACCGTTATTTGGGCAAATTTTTGATAAAAACAGGTAAATTTGTTTCGCTGGCGTAAATTATATGAAATTGTGCATCGGCCCTGCATGACGATCGACTTGAATTGTTGCTCTTGACGTGAGTTCACATTGTGCAAGTTTTCATCAACCTCCGTTGTCGGCAAGTCGATAATTAACCTTATTTTACTACTGAAAGTCCCTTATTCATTAAAAATTATACCATTATAACGGTAAATTTGTCCACTCTCCAACTCCATTATCTAGATCAAGTCGTAAGCTACAAGATTGTCCTCAGTCACTTTGCTGTAGGACGCACGGTTTTTGAGATATGAGCAAAGTAAGACCAACATTCATGATTTTTTCGATGTCTAAAAAATCGACTTCTTTAGGGGTTCTGGTGGGTCGTATGGAATTTTCGACAGCCGATATCTCGAGAACGGTGCGTTCTACGAGAAAAAACCCGTACATATTTTTTGTAGCTCAGGACTTGATCTAGAGGATGGCATTAGAAAAATTACCATATTACCGTTATTTGGGCAAATTTTTGATAAAAACAGGGAAATTTGATTCGCTGGCGTAAATTATATGAAATTGTGCATCCGCCCTGCATGAAGATCGACTTGAATTGGTGCTCTTGACGTGAATTCACATTGTGCAAGTTTTCATCAACCTCCGTCGTCGGCAAGTCGATAATTAACCTTATTTTACTACTGAAAGTCCCTTATTCATTAAAAATTATACCATTATAACGGTACATTTGTCCACTCTCCAACTCCATTATCTAGATCAAGTCGTAAGCTACAAGATTGTCCTCAGTCACTTTGCTGTAGGACGCACGGTTTTTGAGATATGAGCAAAGTAAGACCAACATTCATGATTTTTTCGATGTCTAAAAAATCGACTTCTGTAGGGGTTCTGGCGGGTCGTATGGAATTTTCGACAGCCGATATCTCGAGAACGGTGCGTTCTACGAGAAAAAACCGTACATATTTTTTGTAGCTCAGGACTTGATCTAGAGGATGGCATTAGAAAATTTACCATATTACCGTTATTTGGGCAAATTTTTGATAAAAACAGGGAAATTTGTTTCGCTGCCGTAAATTATATGAAACTGTGCATCGGCCCTGCATGAATATCGACTTGAATTGTTGCTCTTGACGTGAATTCACATTGTGCAAGTTTTCATCAACCTCCGTCGTCGGCAAGTCGATAATTAACCTTATTTTACTACTGAAAGTCCCTTATTCATTAAAAATTATACCATTATAACGGTACATTTGTCCACTCTCCAACTCCATTATCTAGATCAAGTCGTAAGCTACAAGATTGTCCTCAGTCACTTTGCTGTAGGACGCACGGTTTTTGAGATATGAGCAAAGTAAGACCAACATTCATGATTTTTTCGATGTCTAAAAAATCGACTTCTGTAGGGGTTCTGGCGGGTCGTATGGAATTTTCGACAGCCGATATCTCGAGAACGGTGCGTTCTACGAGAAAAAACCCGTACATATTTTTTGTAGCTCAGGACTTGATCTAGAGGATGGCATTAGAAAATTTACCATATTACCGTTATTTGGGCAAATTTTTGATAAAAACAGGGAAATTTGTTTCGCTGGCGTAAATTATATGAAATTGTGCATACGCCCTGCATGAAGATCGACTTGAATTGTTGCTCTTGACGTGAATTCAGATTGTGCAAGTTTTCATCAACCTCCGTCGTCGGCAAGTCGATAATTAACCTTATTTTACTACTGAAAGTCCCTTATTCATTAAAAATTATACCATTATAACGGTAAATTTGTCCACTCTCCAACTCCATTATCTAGATCAAGTCGTAAGCTACAAGATTGTCCTCAGTCACTTTGCTGTAGGACGCACGGTTTTTGAGATATGAGCAAAGTAAGACCAACATTCATGATTTTTTCGATGTCTAAAAAATCGACTTCTTTAGGGGTTCTGGCGGGTCGTATGAAATTTCCGCAGCCGATATCTCGAGAACGGTGCGTTCTACGAGAAAAAACCCGTACATATTTTTTGTAGCTCAGGACTTGATCTAGGGGATGGCATTAGAAAATTTACCATATTACCGTTATTTGGGCAAATTTTTGATAAAAACAGGGAAATTTGTTTCGCTGGCGTAAATTATATGAAACTGGGCATCGGCCCTGCATGAAGATCGACTTGAATTGTTGCTCTTGGCGTGAATTCACATTGTGCAAGTTTTCATCAACCTCCGTCGTCGGCAAGTCGATAATTAACCTTATTTTACTACTGAAAGTCCCTTATTCATTAAAAATTATACCATTATAACGGTACATTTGTCCACTCTCCAACTCCATTATCTAGATCAAGTCGTAAGCTACAAGATTGTCATCAGTCACTTTGCTGTAGGACGCACGGTTTTTGAGATATGAGCAAAGTAAGACCAACATTCATGATTTTTTCGATGTCTAAAAAATCGACTTCTGTAGGGGTTCTGGCGGGTCGTATGGAATTTTCGACAGCCGATATCTCGAGAACGGTGCGTTCTACGAGAAAAAACCCGTACATATTTTTTGTAGCTCAGGACTTGATCTAGGGGATGGCATTAGAAAATTTACCATATTACCGTTATTTGGGCAAATTTTTGATAAAAACAGGGAAATTTGTTTCGCTGGCGTAAATTATATGAAACTGTGCATCGGCCCTGCATGAAGATCGACTTGAATTGTTGCTCTTGGCGTGAATTCACATTGTGCAAGTTTTCATCAACCTCCGTCGTCGGCAAGTCGATAATTAACCTTATTTAACCTGAAAGTCCCTTATTCATTAAAAATTATACCATTATAACGGTACATTTGTCCACTCTCCAACTCCATTATCTAGATCAAGTCGTAAGCTACAAGATTGTCCTCAGTCACTTTGCTGTAGGACGCACGGTTTTTGAGATATGAGCAAAGTAAGACCAACATTCATGATTTTTTCGATGTCTAAAAAATCGACTTCTTTAGGGGTTCTGGTGGGTCGTATGGAATTTTCGACAGCCGATATCTCGAGAACGGTGCGTTCTACGAGAAAAAACCCGTACATATTTTTTGTAGCTCAGGACTTGATCTAGAGGATGGCATTAGAAAAATTACCATATTACCGTTATTTGGGCAAATTTTTGATAAAAACAGGGAAATTTGTTTCGCTGGCGTAAATTATATGAAACTGGGCATCGGCCCTGCATGAAGATCGACTTGAATTGTTGCTCTTGGCGTGAATTCACATTGTGCAAGTTTTCATCAACCTCCGTCGTCGGCAAGTCGATAATTAACCTTATTTTACTACTGAAAGTCCCTTATTCATTAAAAATTATACCATTATAACGGTACATTTGTCCACTCTCCAACTCCATTATCTAGATCAAGTCGTAAGCTACAAGATTGTCATCAGTCACTTTGCTGTAGGACGCACGGTTTTTGAGATATGAGCAAAGTAAGACCAACATTCATGATTTTTTCGATGTCTAAAAAATCGACTTCTGTAGGGGTTCTGGCGGGTCGTATGGAATTTTCGACAGCCGATATCTCGAGAACGGTGCGTTCTACGAGAAAAAACCCGTACATATTTTTTGTAGCTCAGGACTTGATCTAGGGGATGGCATTAGAAAATTTACCATATTACCGTTATTTGGGCAAATTTTTGATAAAAACAGGGAAATTTGTTTCGCTGGCGTAAATTATATGAAACTGTGCATCGGCCCTGCATGAAGATCGACTTGAATTGTTGCTCTTGGCGTGAATTCACATTGTGCAAGTTTTCATCAACCTCCGTCGTCGGCAAGTCGATAATTAACCTTATTTAACCTGAAAGTCCCTTATTCATTAAAAATTTATACCATTATAACGGTACATTTGTCCACTCTCCAACTCCATTATCTAGATCAAGTCGTAAGCTACAAGATTGTCCTCAGTCACTTTGCTGTAGGACGCACGGTTTTTGAGATATGAGCAAAGTAAGACCAACATTCATGATTTTTTCGATGTCTAAAAAATCGACTTCTTTAGGGGTTCTGGTGGGTCGTATGGAATTTTCGACAGCCGATATCTCGAGAACGGTGCGTTCTACGAGAAAAAACCCGTACATATTTTTTGTAGCTCAGGACTTGATCTAGAGGATGGCATTAGAAAAATTACCATATTACCGTTATTTGGGCAAATTTTTGATAAAAACAGGGAAATTTGATTCGCTGGCGTAAATTATATGAAATTGTGCATCCGCCCTGCATGAAGATCGACTTGAATTGTTGCTCTTGACGTGAATTCAGATTGTGCAAGTTTTCATCAACCTCCGTCGTCGGCAAGTCGATAATTAACCTTATTTTACTACTGAAAGTCCCTTATTCATTAAAAATTATACCATTATAACGGTAAATTTGTCCACTCTCCAACTCCATTATCTAGATCAAGTCGTAAGCTACAAGATTGTCCTCAGTCACTTTGCTGTAGGACGCACGGTTTTTGAGATATGAGCAAAGTAAGACCAACATTCATGATTTTTTCGATGTCTAAAAAATCGACTTCTGTAGGGGTTCTGGCGGGTCGTATGGAATTTTCGACAGCCGATATCTCGAGAACGGTGCGTTCTACGAGAAAAAACCCGTACATATTTTTTGTAGCTCAGGATTTGATCTAAAGGATGGCATTAGAAAATTTACCATATTACCGTTATTTGGGCAAATTTTTGATAAAAACAGGGAAATTTGTTTCGCTGGCGTAAATTATATGAAATTGTGCATACGCCCTGCATGAAGATCGACTTGAATTGTTGCTCTTGGCGTGAATTCACATTGTGCAAGTTTTCATCAACCTCCGTCGTCGGCAAGTCGATAATTAACCTTATTTTACTACTGAAAGTCCCTTATTCATTAAAAATTATACCATTATAACGGTAAATTTGTCCACTCTCCAACTCCATTATCTAGATCAAGTCGTAAGCTACAAGATTGTCCTCAGTCACTTTGCTGTAGGACGCACGGTTTTTGAGATATGAGCAAAGTAAGACCAACATTCATGATTTTTTCGATGTCTAAAAAATCGACTTCTTTAGGGGTTCTGGCGGGTCGTATGGAATTTTCGACAGCCGATATCTCGAGAACGGTGCGTTCTACGAGAAAAAACCCGCACATATTTTTTGTAGCTCAGGACTTGATCTAGGGGATGGCATTAGAAAATTTACCATATTACCGTTATTTGGGCAAATTTTTGATAAAAACAGGGAAATTTGTTTCGCTGGCGTAAATTATATGAAACTGTGCATCGGCCCTGCATGAAGATCGACTTGAATTGTTGCTCTTGGCGGGAATTCACATTGTGCAAGTTTTCATCAACCTCCGTTGTCGGCAAGTCGATAATTAACCTTATTTTACTACTGAAAGTCCCTTATTCATTAAAAATTATACCATTATAACGGTACATTTGTCCACTCTCCAACTCCATTATCTAGATCAAGTCGTAAGCTACAAGATTGTCCTCAGTCACTTTGCTGTAGGACGCACGGTTTTTGAGATATGAGCAAAGTAAGACCAACATTCATGATTTTTTCGATGTCTAAAAAATCGACTTCTGTAGGGGTTCTGGCGGGTCGTATGGAATTTTCGACAGCCGATATCTCGAGAACGGTGCGTTCTACGAGAAAAAACCCGTACATATTTTTTGTAGCTCAGGACTTGATCTAGAGGATGGCATTAGAAAATTTACCATATTACCGTTATTTGGGCAAATTTTTGATAAAAACAGGGAAATTTGTTTCGCTGGCGTAAATTATATGAAATTGTGCATACGCCCTGCATGAAGATCGACTTGAATTGTTGCTCTTGACGTGAATTCAGATTGTGCAAGTTTTCATCAACCTCCGTCGTCGGCAAGTCGATAATTAACCTTATTTTACTACTGAAAGTCCCTTATTCATTAAAAATTATACCATTATAACGGTAAATTTGTCCACTCTCCAACTCCATTATCTAGATCAAGTCGTAAGCTACAAGATTGTCCTCAGTCACTTTGCTGTAGGACGCACGGTTTTTGAGATATGAGCAAAGTAAGACCAACATTCATGATTTTTTCGATGTCTAAAAAATCGACTTCTTTAGGGGTTCTGGTGGGTCGTATGAAATTTCCGCAGCCGATATCTCGAGAACGGTGCGTTCTACGAGAAAAAACCCGTACATATTTTTTGTAGCTCAGGACTTGATCTAGGGGATGGCATTAGAAAATTTACCATATTACCGTTATTTGGGCAAATTTTTGATAAAAACAGGGAAATTTGTTTCGCTGGCGTAAATTATATGAAACTGGGCATCGGCCCTGCATGAAGATCGACTTGAATTGTTGCTCTTGGCGTGAATTCACATTGTGCAAGTTTTCATCAACCTCCGTCGTCGGCAAGTCGATAATTAACCTTATTTTACTACTGAAAGTCCCTTATTCATTAAAAATTATACCATTATAACGGTACATTTGTCCACTCTCCAACTCCATTATCTAGATCAAGTCATAAGCTACAAGATTGTCATCAGTCACTTTGCTGTAGGACGCACGGTTTTTGAGATATGAGCAAAGTAAGACCAACATTCATGATTTTTTCGATGTCTAAAAAATCGACTTCTGTAGGGGTTCTGGCGGGTCGTATGGAATTTTCGACAGCCGATATCTCGAGAACGGTGCGTTCTACGAGAAAAAACCCGTACATATTTTTTGTAGCTCAGGACTTGATCTAGGGGATGGCATTAGAAAATTTACCATATTACCGTTATTTGGGCAAATTTTTGATAAAAACAGGGAAATTTGTTTCGCTGGCGTAAATTATATGAAACTGTGCATCGGCCCTGCATGAAGATCGACTTGAATTGTTGCTCTTGGCGTGAATTCACATTGTGCAAGTTTTCATCAACCTCCGTCGTCGGCAAGTCGATAATTAACCTTATTTAACCTGAAAGTCCCTTATTCATTAAAAATTATACCATTATAACGGTACATTTGTCCACTCTCCAACTCCATTATCTAGATCAAGTCGTAAGCTACAAGATTGTCCTCAGTCACTTTGCTGTAGGACGCACGGTTTTTGAGATATGAGCAAAGTAAGACCAACATTCATGATTTTTTCGATGTCTAAAAAATCGACTTCTGTAGGGGTTCTGGCGGGTCGTATGGAATTTTCGACAGCCGATATCTCGAGAACGGTGCGTTCTACGAGAAAAAACCCGTACATATTTTTTGTAGCTCAGGACTTGATCTAGGGGATGGCATTAGAAAATTTACCATATTACCGTTATTTGGGCAAATTTTTGATAAAAACAGGGAAATTTGTTTCGCTGGCGTAAATTATATGAAACTGTGCATCGGCCCTGCATGAAGATCGACTTGAATTGTTGCTCTTGGCGTGAATTCACATTGTGCAAGTTTTCATCAACCTCCGTCGTCGGCAAGTCGATAATTAACCTTATTTAACCTGAAAGTCCCTTATTCATTAAAAATTATACCATTATAACGGTACATTTGTCCACTCTCCAACTCCATTATCTAGATCAAGTCGTAAGCTACAAGATTGTCCTCAGTCACTTTGCTGTAGGACGCACGGTTTTTGAGATATGAGCAAAGTAAGACCAACATTCATGATTTTTTCGATGTCTAAAAAATCGACTTCTGTAGGGGTTCTGGCGGGTCGTATGGAATTTTCGACAGCCGATATCTCGAGAACGGTGCGTTCTACGAGAAAAAACCCGTACATATTTTTTGTAGCTCAGGACTTGATCTAGGGGATGGCATTAGAAAATTTACCATATTACCGTTATTTGGGCAAATTTTTGATAAAAACAGGGAAATTTGTTTCGCTGGCGTAAATTATATGAAACTGGGCATCGGCCCTGCATGAAGATCGACTTGAATTGTTGCTCTTGGCGTGAATTCACATTGTGCAAGTTTTCATCAACCTCCGTCGTCGGCAAGTCGATAATTAACCTTATTTTACTACTGAAAGTCCCTTATTCATTAAAAATTATACCATTATAACGGTACATTTGTCCACTCTCCAACTCCATTATCTAGATCAAGTCGTAAGCTACAAGATTGTCATCAGTCACTTTGCTGTAGGACGCACGGTTTTTGAGATATGAGCAAAGTAAGACCAACATTCATGATTTTTTCGATGTCTAAAAAATCGACTTCTGTAGGGGTTCTGGCGGGTCGTATGGAATTTTCGACAGCCGATATCTCGAGAACGGTGCGTTCTACGAGAAAAAACCCGTACATATTTTTTGTAGCTCAGGACTTGATCTAGGGGATGGCATTAGAAAATTTACCATATTACCGTTATTTGGGCAAATTTTTGATAAAAACAGGGAAATTTGTTTCGCTGGCGTAAATTATATGAAACTGTGCATCGGCCCTGCATGAAGATCGACTTGAATTGTTGCTCTTGGCGTGAATTCACATTGTGCAAGTTTTCATCAACCTCCGTCGTCGGCAAGTCGATAATTAACCTTATTTAACCTGAAAGTCCCTTATTCATTAAAAATTTATACCATTATAACGGTACATTTGTCCACTCTCCAACTCCATTATCTAGATCAAGTCGTAAGCTACAAGATTGTCCTCAGTCACTTTGCTGTAGGACGCACGGTTTTTGAGATATGAGCAAAGTAAGACCAACATTCATGATTTTTTCGATGTCTAAAAAATCGACTTCTTTAGGGGTTCTGGTGGGTCGTATGGAATTTTCGACAGCCGATATCTCGAGAACGGTGCGTTCTACGAGAAAAAACCCGTACATATTTTTTGTAGCTCAGGACTTGATCTAGAGGATGGCATTAGAAAAATTACCATATTACCGTTATTTGGGCAAATTTTTGATAAAAACAGGGAAATTTGATTCGCTGGCGTAAATTATATGAAATTGTGCATCCGCCCTGCATGAAGATCGACTTGAATTGTTGCTCTTGACGTGAATTCAGATTGTGCAAGTTTTCATCAACCTCCGTCGTCGGCAAGTCGATAATTAACCTTATTTTACTACTGAAAGTCCCTTATTCATTAAAAATTATACCATTATAACGGTAAATTTGTCCACTCTCCAACTCCATTATCTAGATCAAGTCGTAAGCTACAAGATTGTCCTCAGTCACTTTGCTGTAGGACGCACGGTTTTTGAGATATGAGCAAAGTAAGACCAACATTCATGATTTTTTCGATGTCTAAAAAATCGACTTCTGTAGGGGTTCTGGCGGGTCGTATGGAATTTTCGACAGCCGATATCTCGAGAACGGTGCGTTCTACGAGAAAAAACCCGTACATATTTTTTGTAGCTCAGGATTTGATCTAAAGGATGGCATTAGAAAATTTACCATATTACCGTTATTTGGGCAAATTTTTGATAAAAACAGGGAAATTTGTTTCGCTGGCGTAAATTATATGAAATTGTGCATACGCCCTGCATGAAGATCGACTTGAATTGTTGCTCTTGGCGTGAATTCACATTGTGCAAGTTTTCATCAACCTCCGTCGTCGGCAAGTCGATAATTAACCTTATTTTACTACTGAAAGTCCCTTATTCATTAAAAATTATACCATTATAACGGTAAATTTGTCCACTCTCCAACTCCATTATCTAGATCAAGTCGTAAGCTACAAGATTGTCCTCAGTCACTTTGCTGTAGGACGCACGGTTTTTGAGATATGAGCAAAGTAAGACCAACATTCATGATTTTTTCGATGTCTAAAAAATCGACTTCTTTAGGGGTTCTGGCGGGTCGTATGGAATTTTCGACAGCCGATATCTCGAGAACGGTGCGTTCTACGAGAAAAAACCCGCACATATTTTTTGTAGCTCAGGACTTGATCTAGGGGATGGCATTAGAAAATTTACCATATTACCGTTATTTGGGCAAATTTTTGATAAAAACAGGGAAATTTGTTTCGCTGGCGTAAATTATATGAAACTGTGCATCGGCCCTGCATGAAGATCGACTTGAATTGTTGCTCTTGGCGGGAATTCACATTGTGCAAGTTTTCATCAACCTCCGTTGTCGGCAAGTCGATAATTAACCTTATTTTACTACTGAAAGTCCCTTATTCATTAAAAATTATACCATTATAACGGTACATTTGTCCACTCTCCAACTCCATTATCTAGATCAAGTCGTAAGCTACAAGATTGTCCTCAGTCACTTTGCTGTAGGACGCACGGTTTTTGAGATATGAGCAAAGTAAGACCAACATTCATGATTTTTTCGATGTCTAAAAAATCGACTTCTGTAGGGGTTCTGGCGGGTCGTATGGAATTTTCGACAGCCGATATCTCGAGAACGGTGCGTTCTACGAGAAAAAACCCGTACATATTTTTTGTAGCTCAGGACTTGATCTAGAGGATGGCATTAGAAAATTTACCATATTACCGTTATTTGGGCAAATTTTTGATAAAAACAGGGAAATTTGTTTCGCTGGCGTAAATTATATGAAATTGTGCATACGCCCTGCATGAAGATCGACTTGAATTGTTGCTCTTGACGTGAATTCAGATTGTGCAAGTTTTCATCAACCTCCGTCGTCGGCAAGTCGATAATTAACCTTATTTTACTACTGAAAGTCCCTTATTCATTAAAAATTATACCATTATAACGGTAAATTTGTCCACTCTCCAACTCCATTATCTAGATCAAGTCGTAAGCTACAAGATTGTCCTCAGTCACTTTGCTGTAGGACGCACGGTTTTTGAGATATGAGCAAAGTAAGACCAACATTCATGATTTTTTCGATGTCTAAAAAATCGACTTCTTTAGGGGTTCTGGTGGGTCGTATGAAATTTCCGCAGCCGATATCTCGAGAACGGTGCGTTCTACGAGAAAAAACCCGTACATATTTTTTGTAGCTCAGGACTTGATCTAGGGGATGGCATTAGAAAATTTACCATATTACCGTTATTTGGGCAAATTTTTGATAAAAACAGGGAAATTTGTTTCGCTGGCGTAAATTATATGAAACTGGGCATCGGCCCTGCATGAAGATCGACTTGAATTGTTGCTCTTGGCGTGAATTCACATTGTGCAAGTTTTCATCAACCTCCGTCGTCGGCAAGTCGATAATTAACCTTATTTTACTACTGAAAGTCCCTTATTCATTAAAAATTATACCATTATAACGGTACATTTGTCCACTCTCCAACTCCATTATCTAGATCAAGTCATAAGCTACAAGATTGTCATCAGTCACTTTGCTGTAGGACGCACGGTTTTTGAGATATGAGCAAAGTAAGACCAACATTCATGATTTTTTCGATGTCTAAAAAATCGACTTCTGTAGGGGTTCTGGCGGGTCGTATGGAATTTTCGACAGCCGATATCTCGAGAACGGTGCGTTCTACGAGAAAAAACCCGTACATATTTTTTGTAGCTCAGGACTTGATCTAGGGGATGGCATTAGAAAATTTACCATATTACCGTTATTTGGGCAAATTTTTGATAAAAACAGGGAAATTTGTTTCGCTGGCGTAAATTATATGAAACTGTGCATCGGCCCTGCATGAAGATCGACTTGAATTGTTGCTCTTGGCGTGAATTCACATTGTGCAAGTTTTCATCAACCTCCGTCGTCGGCAAGTCGATAATTAACCTTATTTAACCTGAAAGTCCCTTATTCATTAAAAATTATACCATTATAACGGTACATTTGTCCACTCTCCAACTCCATTATCTAGATCAAGTCGTAAGCTACAAGATTGTCCTCAGTCACTTTGCTGTAGGACGCACGGTTTTTGAGATATGAGCAAAGTAAGACCAACATTCATGATTTTTTCGATGTCTAAAAAATCGACTTCTGTAGGGGTTCTGGCGGGTCGTATGGAATTTTCGACAGCCGATATCTCGAGAACGGTGCGTTCTACGAGAAAAAACCCGTACATATTTTTTGTAGCTCAGGACTTGATCTAGGGGATGGCATTAGAAAATTTACCATATTACCGTTATTTGGGCAAATTTTTGATAAAAACAGGGAAATTTGTTTCGCTGGCGTAAATTATATGAAACTGTGCATCGGCCCTGCATGAAGATCGACTTGAATTGTTGCTCTTGGCGTGAATTCACATTGTGCAAGTTTTCATCAACCTCCGTCGTCGGCAAGTCGATAATTAACCTTATTTAACCTGAAAGTCCCTTATTCATTAAAAATTATACCATTATAACGGTACATTTGTCCACTCTCCAACTCCATTATCTAGATCAAGTCGTAAGCTACAAGATTGTCCTCAGTCACTTTGCTGTAGGACGCACGGTTTTTGAGATATGAGCAAAGTAAGACCAACATTCATGATTTTTTCGATGTCTAAAAAATCGACTTCTGTAGGGGTTCTGGCGGGTCGTATGGAATTTTCGACAGCCGATATCTCGAGAACGGTGCGTTCTACGAGAAAAAACCCGTACATATTTTTTGTAGCTCAGGACTTGATCTAGGGGATGGCATTAGAAAATTTACCATATTACCGTTATTTGGGCAAATTTTTGATAAAAACAGGGAAATTTGTTTCGCTGGCGTAAATTATATGAAACTGGGCATCGGCCCTGCATGAAGATCGACTTGAATTGTTGCTCTTGGCGTGAATTCACATTGTGCAAGTTTTCATCAACCTCCGTCGTCGGCAAGTCGATAATTAACCTTATTTTACTACTGAAAGTCCCTTATTCATTAAAAATTATACCATTATAACGGTACATTTGTCCACTCTCCAACTCCATTATCTAGATCAAGTCGTAAGCTACAAGATTGTCATCAGTCACTTTGCTGTAGGACGCACGGTTTTTGAGATATGAGCAAAGTAAGACCAACATTCATGATTTTTTCGATGTCTAAAAAATCGACTTCTGTAGGGGTTCTGGCGGGTCGTATGGAATTTTCGACAGCCGATATCTCGAGAACGGTGCGTTCTACGAGAAAAAACCCGTACATATTTTTTGTAGCTCAGGACTTGATCTAGGGGATGGCATTAGAAAATTTACCATATTACCGTTATTTGGGCAAATTTTTGATAAAAACAGGGAAATTTGTTTCGCTGGCGTAAATTATATGAAACTGTGCATCGGCCCTGCATGAAGATCGACTTGAATTGTTGCTCTTGGCGTGAATTCACATTGTGCAAGTTTTCATCAACCTCCGTCGTCGGCAAGTCGATAATTAACCTTATTTAACCTGAAAGTCCCTTATTCATTAAAAATTATACCATTATAACGGTACATTTGTCCACTCTCCAACTCCATTATCTAGATCAAGTCGTAAGCTACAAGATTGTCCTCAGTCACTTTGCTGTAGGACGCACGGTTTTTGAGATATGAGCAAAGTAAGACCAACATTCATGATTTTTTCGATGTCTAAAAAATCGACTTCTTTAGGGGTTCTGGTGGGTCGTATGGAATTTTCGACAGCCGATATCTCGAGAACGGTGCGTTCTACGAGAAAAAACCCGTACATATTTTTTGTAGCTCAGGACTTGATCTAGAGGATGGCATTAGAAAAATTACCATATTACCGTTATTTGGGCAAATTTTTGATAAAAACAGGGAAATTTGATTCGCTGGCGTAAATTATATGAAATTGTGCATCCGCCCTGCATGAAGATCGACTTGAATTGTTGCTCTTGACGTGAATTCACATTGTGCAAGTTGTCATCAACCTCCGTCGTCGGCAAGTCGATAATTAACCTTATTTTACTACTGAAAGTCCCTTATTCATTAAAAATTATACCATTATAACGGTAAATTTGTCCACTCTCCAACTCCATTATCTAGATCAAGTCGTAAGCTACAAGATTGTCCTCAGTCACTTTGCTGTAGGACGCACGGTTTTTGAGATATGAGCAAAGTAAGACCAACATTCATGATTTTTTCGATGTCTAAAAAATCGACTTCTGTAGGGGTTCTGGCGGGTCGTATGGAATTTTCGACAGCCGATATCTCGAGAACGGTGCGTTCTACGAGAAAAAACCCGTACATATTTTTTGTAGCTCAGGACTTGATCTAGAGGATGGCATTAGAAAATTTACCATATTACCGTTATTTGGGCAAATTTTTGATAAAAACAGGGAAATTTGTTTCGCTGGCGTAAATTATATGAAATTGTGCATACGCCCTGCATGAAGATCGACTTGAATTGTTGCTCTTGACGTGAATTCAGATTGTGCAAGTTTTCATCAACCTCCGTCGTCGGCAAGTCGATAATTAACCTTATTTTACTACTGAAAGTCCCTTATTCATTAAAAATTATACCATTATAACGGTAAATTTGTCCACTCTACAACTCCATTATCTAGATCAAGTCGTAAGCTACAAGATTGTCCTCAGTCACTTTGCTGTAGGACGCACGGTTTTTGAGATATGAGCAAAGTAAGACCAACATTCATGATTTTTTCGATGTCTAAAAAATCGACTTCTTTAGGGGTTCTGGCGGGTCGTATGAAATTTCCGCAGCCGA
The DNA here is from genome assembly GCA_964034865.1 of Eristalis intricaria. Classification (NCBI taxonomy): domain Eukaryota; kingdom Metazoa; phylum Arthropoda; class Insecta; order Diptera; family Syrphidae; genus Eristalis; species Eristalis intricaria. The sequence goes on from OZ035878.1 coordinate 23,189,133, forward strand.
TATCTCGAGAACGGTGCGTTCTACGAGAAAAAACCCGTACATATTTTTTGTAGCTCAGGACTTGATCTAGGGGATGGCATTAGAAAATTTACCATATTACCGTTATTTGGGCAAATTTTTGATAAAAACAGGGAAATTTGTTTCGCTGGCGTAAATTATATGAAACTGGGCATCGGCCCTGCATGAAGATCGACTTGAATTGTTGCTCTTGGCGTGAATTCACATTGTGCAAGTTTTCATCAACCTCCGTCGTCGGCAAGTCGATAATTAACCTTATTTTACTACTGAAAGTCCCTTATTCATTAAAAATTATACCATTATAACGGTACATTTGTCCACTCTCCAACTCCATTATCTAGATCAAGTCGTAAGCTACAAGATTGTCATCAGTCACTTTGCTGTAGGACGCACGGTTTTTGAGATATGAGCAAAGTAAGACCAACATTCATGATTTTTTCGATGTCTAAAAAATCGACTTCTGTAGGGGTTCTGGCGGGTCGTATGGAATTTTCGACAGCCGATATCTCGAGAACGGTGCGTTCTACGAGAAAAAACCCGTACATATTTTTTGTAGCTCAGGACTTGATCTAGGGGATGGCATTAGAAAATTTACCATATTACCGTTATTTGGGCAAATTTTTGATAAAAACAGGGAAATTTGTTTCGCTGGCGTAAATTATATGAAACTGTGCATCGGCCCTGCATGAAGATCGACTTGAATTGTTGTTCTTGGCGTGAATTCACATTGTGCAAGTTTTCATCAACCTCCGTCGTCGGCAAGTCGATAATTAACCTTATTTAACCTGAAAGTCCCTTATTCATTAAAAATTATACCATTATAACGGTACATTTGTCCACTCTCCAACTCCATTATCTAGATCAAGTCGTAAGCTACAAGATTGTCCTCAGTCACTTTGCTGTAGGACGCACGGTTTTTGAGATATGAGCAAAGTAAGACCAACATTCATGATTTTTTCGATGTCTAAAAAATCGACTTCTTTAGGGGTTCTGGTGGGTCGTATGGAATTTTCGACAGCCGATATCTCGAGAACGGTGCGTTCTACGAGAAAAAACCCGTACATATTTTTTGTAGCTCAGGACTTGATCTAGAGGATGGCATTAGAAAAATTACCATATTACCGTTATTTGGGCAAATTTTTGATAAAAACAGGGAAATTTGTTTCGCTGGCGTAAATTATATGAAACTGGGCATCGGCCCTGCATGAAGATCGACTTGAATTGTTGCTCTTGGCGTGAATTCACATTGTGCAAGTTTTCATCAACCTCCGTCGTCGGCAAGTCGATAATTAACCTTATTTTACTACTGAAAGTCCCTTATTCATTAAAAATTATACCATTATAACGGTACATTTGTCCACTCTCCAACTCCATTATCTAGATCAAGTCGTAAGCTACAAGATTGTCATCAGTCACTTTGCTGTAGGACGCACGGTTTTTGAGATATGAGCAAAGTAAGACCAACATTCATGATTTTTTCGATGTCTAAAAAATCGACTTCTGTAGGGGTTCTGGCGGGTCGTATGGAATTTTCGACAGCCGATATCTCGAGAACGGTGCGTTCTACGAGAAAAAACCCGTACATATTTTTTGTAGCTCAGGACTTGATCTAGGGGATGGCATTAGAAAATTTACCATATTACCGTTATTTGGGCAAATTTTTGATAAAAACAGGGAAATTTGTTTCGCTGGCGTAAATTATATGAAACTGTGCATCGGCCCTGCATGAAGATCGACTTGAATTGTTGCTCTTGGCGTGAATTCACATTGTGCAAGTTTTCATCAACCTCCGTCGTCGGCAAGTCGATAATTAACCTTATTTAACCTGAAAGTCCCTTATTCATTAAAAATTATACCATTATAACGGTACATTTGTCCACTCTCCAACTCCATTATCTAGATCAAGTCGTAAGCTACAAGATTGTCCTCAGTCACTTTGCTGTAGGACGCACGGTTTTTGAGATATGAGCAAAGTAAGACCAACATTCATGATTTTTTCGATGTCTAAAAAATCGACTTCTTTAGGGGTTCTGGTGGGTCGTATGGAATTTTCGACAGCCGATATCTCGAGAACGGTGCGTTCTACGAGAAAAAACCCGTACATATTTTTTGTAGCTCAGGACTTGATCTAGAGGATGGCATTAGAAAAATTACCATATTACCGTTATTTGGGCAAATTTTTGATAAAAACAGGGAAATTTGATTCGCTGGCGTAAATTATATGAAATTGTGCATCCGCCCTGCATGAAGATCGACTTGAATTGTTGCTCTTGACGTGAATTCAGATTGTGCAAGTTTTCATCAACCTCCGTCGTCGGCAAGTCGATAATTAACCTTATTTTACTACTGAAAGTCCCTTATTCATTAAAAATTATACCATTATAACGGTAAATTTGTCCACTCTCCAACTCCATTATCTAGATCAAGTCGTAAGCTACAAGATTGTCCTCAGTCACTTTGCTGTAGGACGCACGGTTTTTGAGATATGAGCAAAGTAAGACCAACATTCATGATTTTTTCGATGTCTAAAAAATCGACTTCTGTAGGGGTTCTGGCGGGTCGTATGGAATTTTCGACAGCCGATATCTCGAGAACGGTGCGTTCTACGAGAAAAAACCCGTACATATTTTTTGTAGCTCAGGATTTGATCTAAAGGATGGCATTAGAAAATTTACCATATTACCGTTATTTGGGCAAATTTTTGATAAAAACAGGGAAATTTGTTTCGCTGGCGTAAATTATATGAAATTGTGCATACGCCCTGCATGAAGATCGACTTGAATTGTTGCTCTTGGCGTGAATTCACATTGTGCAAGTTTTCATCAACCTCCGTCGTCGGCAAGTCGATAATTAACCTTATTTTACTACTGAAAGTCCCTTATTCATTAAAAATTATACCATTATAACGGTAAATTTGTCCACTCTCCAACTCCATTATCTAGATCAAGTCGTAAGCTACAAGATTGTCCTCAGTCACTTTGCTGTAGGACGCACGGTTTTTGAGATATGAGCAAAGTAAGACCAACATTCATGATTTTTTCGATGTCTAAAAAATCGACTTCTTTAGGGGTTCTGGCGGGTCGTATGGAATTTTCGACAGCCGATATCTCGAGAACGGTGCGTTCTACGAGAAAAAACCCGCACATATTTTTTGTAGCTCAGGACTTGATCTAGGGGATGGCATTAGAAAATTTACCATATTACCGTTATTTGGGCAAATTTTTGATAAAACAGGGAAATTTGTTTCGCTGGCGTAAATTATATGAAACTGTGCATCGGCCCTGCATGAAGATCGACTTGAATTGTTGCTCTTGGCGGGAATTCACATTGTGCAAGTTTTCATCAACCTCCGTTGTCGGCAAGTCGATAATTAACCTTATTTTACTACTGAAAGTCCCTTATTCATTAAAAATTATACCATTATAACGGTACATTTGTCCACTCTCCAACTCCATTATCTAGATCAAGTCGTAAGCTACAAGATTGTCCTCAGTCACTTTGCTGTAGGACGCACGGTTTTTGAGATATGAGCAAAGTAAGACCAACATTCATGATTTTTTCGATGTCTAAAAAATCGACTTCTGTAGGGGTTCTGGCGGGTCGTATGGAATTTTCGACAGCCGATATCTCGAGAACGGTGCGTTCTACGAGAAAAAACCCGTACATATTTTTTGTAGCTCAGGACTTGATCTAGAGGATGGCATTAGAAAATTTACCATATTACCGTTATTTGGGCAAATTTTTGATAAAAACAGGGAAATTTGTTTCGCTGGCGTAAATTATATGAAATTGTGCATACGCCCTGCATGAAGATCGACTTGAATTGTTGCTCTTGACGTGAATTCAGATTGTGCAAGTTTTCATCAACCTCCGTCGTCGGCAAGTCGATAATTAACCTTATTTTACTACTGAAAGTCCCTTATTCATTAAAAATTATACCATTATAACGGTAAATTTGTCCACTCTCCAACTCCATTATCTAGATCAAGTCGTAAGCTACAAGATTGTCCTCAGTCACTTTGCTGTAGGACGCACGGTTTTTGAGATATGAGCAAAGTAAGACCAACATTCATGATTTTTTCGATGTCTAAAAAATCGACTTCTTTAGGGGTTCTGGCGGGTCGTATGAAATTTCCGCAGCCGATATCTCGAGAACGGTGCGTTCTACGAGAAAAAACCCGTACATATTTTTTGTAGCTCAGGACTTGATCTAGGGGATGGCATTAGAAAATTTACCATATTACCGTTATTTGGGCAAATTTTTGATAAAAACAGGGAAATTTGTTTCGCTGGCGTAAATTATATGAAACTGGGCATCGGCCCTGCATGAAGATCGACTTGAATTGTTGCTCTTGGCGTGAATTCACATTGTGCAAGTTTTCATCAACCTCCGTCGTCGGCAAGTCGATAATTAACCTTATTTTACTACTGAAAGTCCCTTATTCATTAAAAATTATACCATTATAACGGTACATTTGTCCACTCTCCAACTCCATTATCTAGATCAAGTCGTAAGCTACAAGATTGTCCTCAGTCACTTTGCTGTAGGACGCACGGTTTTTGAGATATGAGCAAAGTAAGACCAACATTCATGATTTTTTCGATGTCTAAAAAATCGACTTCTTTAGGGGTTCTGGTGGGTCGTATGGAATTTTCGACAGCCGATATCTCGAGAACGGTGCGTTCTACGAGAAAAAACCCGTACATATTTTTTGTAGCTCAGGACTTGATCTAGAGGATGGCATTAGAAAAATTACCATATTACCGTTATTTGGGCAAATTTTTGATAAAAACAGGGAAATTTGATTCGCTGGCGTAAATTATATGAAATTGTGCATCCGCCCTGCATGAAGATCGACTTGAATTGTTGCTCTTGACGTGAATTCAGATTGTGCAAGTTTTCATCAACCTCCGTCGTCGGCAAGTCGATAATTAACCTTATTTTACTACTGAAAGTCCCTTATTCATTAAAAATTATACCATTATAACGGTAAATTTGTCCACTCTCCAACTCCATTATCTAGATCAAGTCGTAAGCTACAAGATTGTCCTCAGTCACTTTGCTGTAGGACGCACGGTTTTTGAGATATGAGCAAAGTAAGACCAACATTCATGATTTTTTCGATGTCTAAAAAATCGACTTCTGTAGGGGTTCTGGCGGGTCGTATGGAATTTTCGACAGCCGATATCTCGAGAACGGTGCGTTCTACGAGAAAAAACCCGTACATATTTTTTGTAGCTCAGGACTTGATCTAGGGGATGGCATTAGAAAATTTACCATATTACCGTTATTTGGGCAAATTTTTGATAAAAACAGGGAAATTTGTTTCGCTGGCGTAAATTATATGAAATTGTGCATCGGCCCTGCATGAAGATCGACTTGAATTGTTGCTCTTGGCGTGAATTCACATTGTGCAAGTTTTCATCAACCTCCGTCGTCGGCAAGTCGATAATTAACCTTATTTTACTACTGAAAGTCCCTTATTCATTAAAAATTATACCATTATAACGGTACATTTGTCGACTCTCCAACTCCATTATCTAGATCAAGTCGTAAGCTACAAGATTGTCCTCAGTCACTTTGCTGTAGGACGCACGGTTTTTGAGATATGAGCAAAGTAAGACCAACATTCATGATATTTTCGATGTCTAAAAAATCGACTTCTTTAGGGGTTCTGGCGGGTCGTATGGAATTTTCGACAGCCGATATCTCGAGAACGGTGCGTTCTACGAGAAAAAACCGTACATATTTTTTGTAGCTCAGGACTTGATCTATGGGATGGCATTGGAAAATTTACCATATTACCGTTATTTGGGCAAATTTTTGATAAAAACAGGGAAATTTGTTTCGCTGGCGTAAATTATATGAAACTGTGCATCGGCCCTGCAGGAAGATCGACTTGAATTGTTGCTCTTGGCGTGAATTCACATTGTGCAAGTTTTCATCAACCTCCGTCGTCGGCAAGTCGATAATTAACCTTATTTTACTACTGAAAGTCCCCTATTCATTAAAAATTATACCATTATAACGGTACATTTGTCCACTCTCCAACTCCATTATCTAGATCAAGTCGTAAGCTACAAGATTGTCCTCAGTCACTTTGCTGTAGGACGCACGGTTTTTGAGATATGAGCAAAGTAAGACCAACATTCATGATTTTTTCGATGTCTAAAAAATCGACTTCTGTAGGGGTTCTGGCGGGTCGTATGGAATTTTCGACAGCCGATATCTCGAGAACGGTGCGTTCTACGAGAAAAAACCGTACATATCTTTTGTAGCTCAGGACTTGATCTAGAGGATGGCATTAGAAAATTTACCATATTACCGTTATTTGGGCAAATTTTTGATAAAAACAGGGAAATTTGTTTCGCTGGCGTAAATTATATGAAACTGTGCATCGGCCCTGCATGAAGATCGACTTGAATTGTTGCTCTTGGCGTGAATTCACATTGTGCAAGTTTTCATCAACCTCCGTCGTCGGCAAGTCGATAATTAACCTTATTTTACTACTGAAAGTCCCTTATTCATTAAAAATTATACCATTATAACGGTAAATTTGTCCACTCTCCAACTCCATTATCTAGATCAAGTCGTAAGCTACAAGATTGTCCTCAGTCACTTTGCTGTAGGACGCACGGTTTTTGAGATATGAGCAAAGTAAGACCAACATTCATGATTTTTTCGATGTCTAAAAAATCGACTTCTTTAGGGGTTCTGGTGGGTCGTATGGAATTTTCGACAGCCGATATCTCGAGAACGGTGCGTTCTACGAGAAAAAACCCGTACATATTTTTTGTAGCTCAGGACTTGATCTAGGGGATGGCATTAGAAAATTTACCATATTACCGTTATTTGGGCAAATTTTTGATAAAAACAGGGAAATTTGTTTCGCTGGCGTAAATTATATGAAACTGTGCATCGGCCCTGCATGAAGATCGACTTGAATTGTTGCTCTTGGCGTGAATTCACATTGTGCAAGTTTTCATCAACCTCCGTCGTCGGCAAGTCGATAATTAACCTTATTTTACTACTGAAAGTCCCTTATTCATTAAAAATTATACCATTATAACGGTAAATTTGTCCACTCTCCAACTCCATTATCTAGATCAAGTCGTAAGCTACAAGATTGTCCTCAGTCACTTTGCTGTAGGACGCACGGTTTTTGAGATATGAGCAAAGTAAGACCAACATTCATGATTTTTTCGATGTCTAAAAAATCGACTTCTTTAGGGGTTCTGGTGGGTCGTATGGAATTTTCGACAGCCGATATCTCGAGAACAGTGCGTTCTACGAGAAAAAACCCGTACATATTTTTTGTAGCTCAGGACTTGATCTAGGGGATGGCATTAGAAAATTTACCATATTACCGTTATTTGGGCAAATTTTTGATAAAAACAGGGAAATTTGTTTCGCTGGCGTAAATTATATGAAACTGTGCATCGGCCCTGCATGAAGATCGACTTGAATTGTTGCTCTTGGCGTGAATTCACATTGTGCAAGTTTTCATCAACCTCCGTCGTCGGCAAGTCGATAATTAACCTTATTTTACTACTGAAAGTCCCTTATTCATTAAAAATTATACCATTATAACGGTACATTTGTCCACTCTCCAACTCCATTATCTAGATCAAGTCGTAAGCTACAATATTGTCCTCAGTCACTTTGCTGTAGGACGCACGGTTTTTGAGATATGAGCAAAGTAAGACCAACATTCATGATTTTTTCGATGTCTAAAAAATCGACTTCTTTAGGGGTTCTGGTGGGTCGTATGGAATTTTCGACAGCCGATATCTCGAGAACGGTGCGTTCTACGAGAAAAAACCCGTACATATTTTTTGTAGCTCAGGACTTGATCTAGAGGATGGCATTAGAAAAATTACCATTTTACCGTTATTTGGGCAAATTTTTGATAAAAACAGGGAAATTTGATTCGCTGGCGTAAATTATATGAAATTGTGCATCCGCCCTGCATGAAGATCGACTTGAATTGGTGCTCTTGACGTGAATTCACATTGTGCAAGTTTTCATCAACCTCCGTCGTCGGCAAGTCGATAATTAACCTTATTTTACTACTGAAAGTCCCTTATTCATTAAAAATTATACCATTATAACGGTACATTTGTCCACTCTCCAACTCCATTATCTAGATCAAGTCGTAAGCTACAAGATTGTCCTCAGTCACTTTGCTGTAGGACGCACGGTTTTTGAGATATGAGCAAAGTAAGACCAACATTCATGATTTTTTCGATGTCTAAAAAATCGACTTCTGTAGGGGTTCTGGCGGGTCGTATGGAATTTTCGACAGCCGATATCTCGAGAACGGTGCGTTCTACGAGAAAAAACCGTACATATTTTTTGTAGCTCAGGACTTGATCTAGAGGATGGCATTAGAAAATTTACCATATTACCGTTATTTGGGCAAATTTTTGATAAAAACAGGGAAATTTGTTTCGCTGCCGTAAATTATATGAAACTGTGCATCGGCCCTGCATGAATATCGACTTGAATTGTTGCTCTTGACGTGAATTCACATTGTGCAAGTTTTCATCAACCTCCGTCGTCGGCAAGTCGATAATTAACCTTATTTTACTACTGAAAGTCCCCTATTCATTAAAAATTATACCATTATAACGGTACATTTGTCCACTCTCCAACTCCATTATCTAGATCAAGTCGTAAGCTACAAGATTGTCCTCAGTCACTTTGCTGTAGGACGCACGGTTTTTGAGATATGAGCAAAGTAAGACCAACATTCATGATTTTTTCGATGTCTAAAAAATCGACTTCTTTAGGGGTTCTGGTGGGTCGTATGGAATTTTCGACAGCCGATATCTCGAGAACGGTGCGTTCTACGAGAAAAAACCCGTACATATTTTTTGTAGCTCAGGACTTGATCTAGAGGATGGCATTAGAAAAATTACCATATTACCGTTATTTGGGCAAATTTTTGATAAAAACAGGGAAATTTGATTCGCTGGCGTAAATTATATGAAATTGTGCATCCGCCCTGCATGAAGATCGACTTGAATTGTTGCTCTTGACGTGAATTCACATTGTGCAAGTTTTCATCAACCTCCGTCGTCGGCAAGTCGATAATTAACCTTATTTTACTACTGAAAGTCCCTTATTCATTAAAAATTATACCATTATAACGGTACATTTGTCCACTCTCCAACTCCATTATCTAGATCAAGTCGTAAGCTACAAGATTGTCCTCAGTCACTTTGCTGTAGGACGCACGGTTTTTGAGATATGAGCAAAGTAAGACCAACATTCATGATTTTTTCGATGTCTAAAAAATCGACTTCTTTAGGGGTTCTGGTGGGTCGTATGGAATTTTCGACAGCCGATATCTCGAGAACGGTGCGTTCTACGAGAAAAAACCCGTACATATTTTTTGTAGCTCAGGACTTGATCTAGAGGATGGCATTAGAAAAATTACCATATTACCGTTATTTGGGCAAATTTTTGATAAAAACAGGGAAATTTGATTCGCTGGCGTAAATTATATGAAATTGTGCATCCGCCCTGCATGAAGATCGACTTGAATTGTTGCTCTTGACGTGAATTCACATTGTGCAAGTTTTCATCAACCTCCGTCGTCGGCAAGTCGATAATTAACCTTATTTTACTACTGAAAGTCCCTTATTCATTAAAAATTATACCATTATAACGGTACATTTGTCCACTCTCCAACTCCATTATCTAGATCAAGTCGTAAGCTACAAGATTGTCCTCAGTCACTTTGCTGTAGGACGCACGGTTTTTGAGATATGAGCAAAGTAAGACCAACATTCATGATTTTTTCGATGTCTAAAAAATCGACTTCTTTAGGGGTTCTGGTGGGTCGTATGGAATTTTCGACAGCCGATATCTCGAGAACGGTGCGTTCTACGAGAAAAAACCCGTACATATTTTTTGTAGCTCAGGACTTGATCTAGAGGATGGCATTAGAAAAATTACCATATTACCGTTATTTGGGCAAATTTTTGATAAAAACAGGGAAATTTGATTCGCTGGCGTAAATTATATGAAATTGTGCATCCGCCCTGCATGAAGATCGACTTGAATTGTTGCTCTTGACGTGAATTCACATTGTGCAAGTTTTCATCAACCTCCGTCGTCGGCAAGTCGATAATTAACCTTATTTTACTACTGAAAGTCCCTTATTCATTAAAAATTATACCATTATAACGGTACATTTGTCCACTCTCCAACTCCATTATCTAGATCAAGTCGTAAGCTACAAGATTGTCCTCAGTCACTTTGCTGTAGGACGCACGGTTTTTGAGATATGAGCAAAGTAAGACCAACATTCATGATTTTTTCGATGTCTAAAAAATCGACTTCTGTAGGGGTTCTGGTGGGTCGTATGGAATTTTCGACAGCCGATATCTCGAGAACGGTGCGTTCTACGAGAAAAAACCCGTACATATTTTTTGTAGCTCAGGACTTGATCTAGAGGATGGCATTAGAAAATTTACCATATTACCGTTATTTGGGCAAATTTTTGATAAAAACAGGGAAATTTGTTTCGCTGGCGTAAATTATATGAAACTGTGCATCGGCCCTGCAGGAAGATCGACTTGAATTGTTGCTCTTGGCGTGAATTCACATTGTGCAAGTTTTCATCAACCTCCGTCGTCGGCAAGTCGATAATTAACCTTATTTTACTACTGAAAGTCCCTTATTCATTAAAAATTATACCATTATAACGGTACATTTGTCCACTCTCCAACTCCATTATCTAGATCAAGTCGTAAGCTACAAGATTGTCCTCAGTCACTTTGCTGTAGGACGCACGGTTTTTGAGATATGAGCAAAGTAAGACCAACATTCATGATTTTTTCGATGTCTAAAAAATCGACTTCTGTAGGGGTTCTGGCGGGTCGTATGGAATTTTCGACAGCCGATATCTCGACAACGGTGCGTTCTACGAGAAAAAACCCGTACATATTTTTTGTAGCTCAGGACTTGATCTAGAGGATGGCATTAGATAATTTACCATATTACCGTTATTTGGGCAAATTTTTGATAAAAACAGGGAAATTTGTTTCGCTGGCGTAAATTATATGAAACTGTGCATCGGCCCTGCAGGAAGATCGACTTGAATTGTTGCTCTTGGCGTGAATTCACATTGTGCAAGTTTTCATCAACCTCCGTCGTCGGCAAGTCGATAATTAACCTTATTTTACTACTGAAAGTCCCTTATTCATTAAAAATTATACCATTATAACGGTACATTTGTCCACTCTCCAACTCCATTATCTAGATCAAGTCGTAAGCTACAAGATTGTCCTCAGTCACTTTGCTGTAGGACGCACGGTTTTTGAGATATGAGCAAAGTAAGACCAACATTCATGATTTTTTCGATGTCTAAAAAATCGACTTCTTTAGGGGTTCTGGTGGGTCGTATGGAATTTTCGACAGCCGATATCTCGAGAACGGTGCGTTCTACGAGAAAAAACCCGTACATATTTTTTGTAGCTCAGGACTTGATCTAGAGGATGGCATTAGAAAAATTACCATATTACCGTTATTTGGGCAAATTTTTGATAAAAACAGGGAAATTTGATTCGCTGGCGTAAATTATATGAAATTGTGCATCCGCCCTGCATGAAGATCGACTTGAATTGTTGCTCTTGACGTGAATTCACATTGTGCAAGTTTTCATCAACCTCCGTCGTCGGCAAGTCGATAATTAACCTTATTTTACTACTGAAAGTCCCTTATTCATTAAAAATTATACCATTATAACGGTACATTTGTCCACTCTCCAACTCCATTATCTAGATCAAGTCGTAAGCTACAAGATTGTCCTCAGTCACTTTGCTGTAGGACGCACGGTTTTTGAGATATGAGCAAAGTAAGACCAACATTCATGATTTTTTCGATGTCTAAAAAATCGACTTCTGTAGGGGTTCTGGTGGGTCGTATGGAATTTTCGACAGCCGATATCTCGAGAACGGTGCGTTCTACGAGAAAAAACCCGTACATATTTTTTGTAGCTCAGGACTTGATCTAGAGGATGGCATTAGAAAATTTACCATATTACCGTTATTTGGGCAAATTTTTGATAAAAACAGGGAAATTTGTTTCGCTGGCGTAAATTATATGAAACTGTGCATCGGCCCTGCAGGAAGATCGACTTGAATTGTTGCTCTTGGCGTGAATTCACATTGTGCAAGTTTTCATCAACCTCCGTCGTCGGCAAGTCGATAATTAACCTTATTTTACTACTGAAAGTCCCTTATTCATTAAAAATTATACCATTATAACGGTACATTTGTCCACTCTCCAACTCCATTATCTAGATCAAGTCGTAAGCTACAAGATTGTCCTCAGTCACTTTGCTGTAGGACGCACGGTTTTTGAGATATGAGCAAAGTAAGACCAACATTCATGATTTTTTCGATGTCTAAAAAATCGACTTCTGTAGGGGTTCTGGCGGGTCGTATGGAATTTTCGACAGCCGATATCTCGACAACGGTGCGTTCTACGAGAAAAAACCCGTACATATTTTTTGTAGCTCAGGACTTGATCTAGAGGATGGCATTAGATAATTTACCATATTACCGTTATTTGGGCAAATTTTTGATAAAAACAGGGAAATTTGTTTCGCTGGCGTAAATTATATGAAACTGTGCATCGGCCCTGCATGAAGATCGACTTGAATTGTACATATTTTTTTTCGCATTGTGCAAGTTTTCATCAACCTCCGTCGTCGGCAAGTCGATAATTAACCTTATTTTACTACTGAAAGTCCCTTATTCATTAAAAATTATACCATTATAACGGTACATTTGTCCACCCTCCAACTCCATTATCTAGATCAAGTCGTAAGCTACAAGATTGTCCTCAGTCACTTTGCTGTAGGACGCACGGTTTTTGAGATATGAGCAAAGTAAGACCAACATTCATGATTTTTTCGATGTCTAAAAAATCGACTTCTTTAGGGGTTCTGGCGGGTCGTATGGAATTTTCGACAGCCGATATCTCGAGAACGGTGCGTTCTACGAGAAAAAACCCGTACATATTTTTTGTAGCTCAGGACTTGATCTAGAGGATGGCATTAGAAAATTTACCATATTACCGTTATTTGGGCAAATTTTTGATAAAAACAGGGAAATTTGTTTCGCTGGCGTAAATTATATGAAATTGTGCATACGCCCTGCATGAAGATCGACTTGAATTGTTGCTCTTGACGTGAATTCAGATTGTGCAAGTTTTCATCAACCTCCGTCGTCGGCAAGTCGATAATTAACCTTATTTTACTACTGAAAGTCCCTTATTCATTAAAAATTATACCATTATAACGGTAAATTTGTCCACTCTCCAACTCCATTATCTAGATCAAGTCGTAAGCTACAAGATTGTCCTCAGTCACTTTGCTGTAGGACGCACGGTTTTTGAGATATGAGCAAAGTAAGACCAACATTCATGATTTTTTCGATGTCTAAAAAATCGACTTCTTTAGGGGTTCTGGTGGGTCGTATGGAATTTTCGACAGCCGATATCTCGAGAACGGTGCGTTCTACGAGAAAAAACCCGAACATATTTTTTGTAGCTCAGGACTTGATCTAGAGGATGGCATTAGAAAAATTACCATATTACCGTTATTTGGGCAAATTTTTGATAAAAACAGGGAAATTTGATTCGCTGGCGTAAATTATATGAAATTGTGCATCCGCCCTGCATGAAGATCGACTTGAATTGTTGCTCTTGACGTGAATTCACATTGTGCAAGTTTTCATCAACCTCCGTCGTCGGCAAGTCGATAATTAACCTTATTTTACTACTGAAAGTCCCTTATTCATTAAAAATTATACCATTATAACGGTACATTTGTCCACTCTCCAACTCCATTATCTAGATCAAGTCGTAAGCTACAATATTGTCCTCAGTCACTTTGCTGTAGGACGCACGGTTTTTGAGATATGAGCAAAGTAAGACCAACATTCATGATTTTTTCGATGTCTAAGAAATCGACTTCTTTAGGGGTTCTGGTGGGTCGTATGGAATTTTCGACAGCCGATATCTCGAGAACGGTGCGTTCTACGAGAAAAAACCCGTACATATTTTTTGTAGCTCAGGACTTGATCTAGGGGATGGCATTAGAAAATTTACCATATTACCGTTATTTGGGCAAATTTTTGATAAAAACAGGGAAATTTGTTTCGCTGGCGTAAATTATATGAAACTGTGCATCGGCCCTGCATGAAGATCGACTTGAATTGTTGCTCTTGACGTGAATTCACATTGTGCAAGTTGTCATCAACCTCCGTCGTCGGCAAGTCGATAATTAACCTTATTTTACTACTGAAAGTCCCTTATTCATTAAAAATTATACCATTATAACGGTAAATTTGTCCACTCTCCAACTCCATTATCTAGATCAAGTCGTAAGCTACAAGATTGTCCTCAGTCACTTTGCTGTAGGACGCACGGTTTTTGAGATATGAGCAAAGTAAGACCAACATTCATGATTTTTTCGATGTCTAAAAAATCGACTTCTGTTGCAAACTTTTTTGTCTGAAACACCAGGCCACCAAAAACACAGAAAAAGTATCAGGTATACCAAATGTTAAGCCGGAGGATATGCAACGATTTTTGGCCTTGGCCCACATGACCACATACTAAGAAATTCGATGCATATCGTCTGGGCTTATTTTTGGAATACCTACTGCTTGTGCTGGCTTTCTGCTGGCCTGGTGTTTCAGGTGGATTTTGTGATGAAGATTGCGATGTTGACGCTCTGCGTGGGTGGAGCATACTTACTTGACTTGCTTCCTTTGGATTTGTCATCCGGAAAAAGACATTTTATGCATGTTTTGACATGCTTCATATGCACAGCTGCTGGGCTGCTCCTTCTACACTAGTGATGGATCTATTTGGCTGCGGCATAGTTCGTCAGAGGAACTACTGCTGTTGGCGAAAGCTGCTGCTTAACGAGGCATCTGTTGGACTGTGGGTGCAACAGTATGGTTGTTTGCTCTTGGGTTCTGAATTAGAGTTGTGCTAAACAGTTCTGATGACGGAACGGACATGGAACGATTGTTTTCGCAGTCGGAACTGGTTCCCGGACACATGGCCGGGGGGGTCCGGTTCAGTGGATATGGCTGTGTTAAACATGTGCGCGGAAGTATATTCATAGTTCCATTCACATTTCTCCGAAAGGACAGGAAAGATTGATGGCTACGTTGGTATGGATGTACATGCATGTATGGACGTTTGATATATGACAGTTCCGACTCAGTTCCAACTCATGTGTCATAATGTGAACTGTGAACATGTGGTTTACCGAACGGTAGGAAATGTTTCCAACAGAGGGACATGTCCGGAACGACACAACTCTATTGTCAATGGGTGTTCCAGTTTTCGACTTCAAAGCTGTGGAGCAGCTTATGCCAAGAACTGCAGGGTTGCTTTGTGGCGACGTCTGCGGTGCCTCTGTGGACTGTGGTGGATTTAGGTGGCAGGGGTTCTTCAAGAGTCTCCTTTTTTACTTACACTTTTCCCTACCTTATATTGGTCGTAGCGGCGTGGTCCTGAGCTCAAATGAAGCGTCTTTCGATTCTGCTAAAGGCAGCTGGCTCAAAGGATGCGACATCGCCGAAAAACGCATAGTTTTCGAGGTATGGGCCGAGAATTGTCCACTTCCACAAAGAGATATAAGACCATATGGAGATAATTCCTTTTGAGGGGTAGGGACGAAAGTTTTGCATGCCAAGATGCGCAATTGGTTCCTCTGTCGACGACCAAGAGGAATCGTGAACGGCAGACGCACCGTTTCTGAGATATTGGCGAATTTTTCAAAATTTGTGATTTCTTGTCAGGGTTTTTTACACTTTTCGCTACCTTCTACTGGTCGTGGCGGCATGGTTGTCAAGTCGAAGTGCCATTTTATCGCGTCTTGTGTAAAAATCACTGGATCCTCTATCGACGTCCTGAAAATGGTGAGGGTTTGGCACTGTTTTCGAGCTATTGCCGAATTTTCTAAAAAAAAAAAAGTACAAGACCATAGCCCATCCCGCTCTGCATGCTATGGGCTGCACCATCTCATAAACTACCCAACCCACCACCTCCCACCCCCTCCCACCAACCCCACCGAAAATCACTTATTTTCATACAAAAATCCGTCTGAAACACCAGGCGGCCATAGTCCCAGCAAAAGCAGTAGGTATCCCAAAAATAAGCCCGAACGATATTCCATGAATTTTTACATACTCCTTTTTGATGGCCTGGTGTTTCAGAAGGGAATTTCTCTGAATTCTTACCAAAAACAAGCGAGTTGGGACTGGTGGGCTATGGTTGGTCAGAGCGGGCGGGTTGGTAGTTGGACGACATGACATGAAGAAGATGCCTGGGAGGATGAAGACTACTATAGACGAATAGGGATGCATATAAGGGAAAAATAAAACACAAAATTACATTTTTAATAATATGCACATATTTCTTTATTTTAAATATTTTGAAATATATATAGGAACTTCTTACGTTTTTTCTTACTTTGAATTTATTTATTTTCTTCATAGTTTTGTTTTTGGATTATCTGATGTTGTTTAGTTTAAATTTAAGTTTTTTTTTTTTAATTTTTTTTTGCATTTTGTTTTGTAATTGAATTTGAGAACTTCATTATTTTGTTTGCAAAAAAATAAAATGATTTCTTAAACGATTGAGTGGTGGGTGGGGGTTGGAATGGGAAGGATGAACTTTTGGTGAAGTAAATTGATGTTGAGGAGTAAATTGAGACATAAAACGCAAGGAAAACAAGCGAATGGATGTGTTCTTAAGTTTTGTATCTAGAAAAAATCTGGTGTCTCTTTAGAAGTAAATTCTACTTCGTAGTTTTCTTTTTTTTTTCGTTTTAAATTTTATTTAATATCATTATTTATCGTTTTCTTTGTCGTTTATGGATTACGTATACTGTGATATGTTGTCTTATCGTCTTTCATGTGGCATTTTTTTTTTGGTTTATAGTTTCCCGAAAAAGAAAACAAAGAAAGAACTGGGGGTGGATTTGAGAAAGGGAGGATTGATGGAATGTGGATAAACAGGATGTTTTTTTTTTTGAGGTTTTCTGAGGCTTTCAACTGGAAAGCCCGAGGAAAGGATGCTTAAATGAAGGCAGGTTTAGGGAGATAGTGGAGGGCTGGCGAGAAAGACTGTTTTAAGTTCACATCTTGTTTGGGGGTTTCTTGTTTGATTCTACACTAAATGTCTTGTGTGATCGGGTGAGATTAAGGGGGGGTTGGGGGCTGTGTTGAGTGTCATCTATTTCTTTTATATTTCTGCCTTGATATACTAAAAACTATCATCATCATTATCATCATCATCGTCGTCTTTATCATCGTTTGCTTTGTATACTTATAATAATATATACTTTCTTAGTTTTCATTAAATATAATGTCAAAACTTAAAAATTGCATTTTTTTTTTCCTTTCTTAAGTTTCATAGTTGTGTTTATATCAAATAAACTTAGCAATTATCATTTATTCTTTAAATTTTTATTTAATGTTTACTTAATTCACATATTTTTGCGAGGATTCGAATAGTGTTTCATGTTTTTTTTTTTATTTTAGTTTTATTTAATCTCTTCTTGATTCTTAATGTTTATCATTATATATTTATTCTTTTTCTTGTTTGCCTATTTAAATAAATTTCTAGTTATAATTCTCGTTTTGGAAATGCATAGATCTTTTCTTTTTCCTTTCCGGAATTATTTATTTATTTATTTATTTTTTGTTTTGTTTACTTAGCAAATATTCTTGTTTAGTTAATATAATGAATAACTCTTCTTCTTTTCTTTAGGAACTCTTATGTATGTGTGTGTAAGTATAAATATTTTCTTTCAAATATCTTCAAAATTCAAAATCAAAGAAAAGACAAAAAAAAACCACGAACCGAAACAGAAGACAAAATGATATAAGTTTAAATTTAAAAAAAAAAAAAATCTCAAAATGAGTGAAAAAAAAACCAATCAAATAAGGGAACCGAAAGAAAAAAAAAAAACCTAATTCAAATCAAAAGTCTCCATTTGGGAAACGAAAAACAAGAGTAATGTAAAAAAATATTCCTTATTCTTTTCTTTGTAGATAATTTTTTGTTTTTTTTTTTCTTGTAGTTTTCATTAAATTTTTCTTTTTTGTTTTTTTTTTTTTGCTTACAAAAAAATTTCGACACATATGCTGTGTCTTGTTCTTCTTTTGTTGCCTTTATGTCTATCTCTCCTTAATAGTCTTAAGTAATATAATAGTAATTTTTTGTTTTAGATTTTTAATATCATTTTAAATATATATTTATAATTTTGTTTTTTACTTTATATATATAAATATTGTGATACAAATTAGGAACTATGTTTTTCAGTTAATTTGCCGTTTTTCTTTCGGTTTCTTTTTGTTTTTTGTTTTTTTTCCATCATCGATTTATAAATTGTTTATTAAATTTAGAGTTTTCTTTATAATTTTCTTTGTTTTTTTTTTTTTTCTTCAACAAAAAAAAATTTTGAATAAATAAATATGACAAACAAAGATATTCTTTAGTTTTCTTGGAAAATAATGTTGTAATAGGATTCGTACTCCGTTGCTAATAATAACTCTAATACATTGACATATATATTGTATATATCTATATTTGTATACTTGTGTTAAGTTTTGTTTACATTCATTAGTTGTAATGATATTGAATGTGAGATAGGATCTGGGGTGTGTAGATTTTTTTTTTTCGTTGAGTAAATGAATTTGGAAACAAATTGAAGCTCACTATTTATAATCCTTATGATTAGGCGTTGTTTAGTAGATTCATTCGTTCTGTTTTATTACGTATTTTTGTTGGGGGGCAGTTTACGCTGCATCTGTATTCACTTTCGTTGTCTGAATGCATTGTATGTACACATATGTTCATTTTCTTCAAAAATCATATCCACATCTCTTAACCAAGTATACATGTACGTATATTTATTGCACTTTTCAAGTTAAAAAAAATTATATATATATATATTAGTTTAATAAGATTTGAAAAAATTTATGATGTCGGCGGTTTTTTCTTACCAATGACGGGGGAGGTTGTTTTTTTTTTTTTTGTATATTTCTCATTGGGTGGATGGAAGCTGAAGGATGGGGGACATTTCTTCTTTGAGTGAGTCTACTGCTGAAGACTTAAAGCAGATCTATATTTCCTGTGGCGATCGCTGATTGGATTTCTAGAAATATTCTTGAGTCTGATCACTGACTTTGAAATTTCCTCGTGATCGAGAGTCTCTAAGTCGATCACTGACTGAATCCCTTGAAATTTTCTCGTGATCGAGAGTCTCTAAGTCGATCACTGGCGGAATCCCTTGAAATTTTCTCGTGATCTAGAGTCTCAAAGTCGATCACTGGCGGAATCCCTTGAAATTTCCTCGTGATCTAGAGTCTCTAAGTCGATCACTGGCGGAATCCCTTGAAATTTTCTCGTGATCTAGAGTCTCAAAGTCGATCACTGGCGGAATCCCTTGAAATTTCCTCGTGATCTAGAGTCTCTAAGTCGATCACTGGCGGAATCCCTTGAAATTTTCTCGTCATCTAGAGTCTCTAAGTCGATCACTGACTGAATTATTTGAAATTTTCTTGAGATCGAGAGTCTCTGAGTCGATCACTGACGGAATTCCTTGAAATTTTCTTGAGATCGAAAGTCTCTGAGTCGATCACTGACGGAATCCCTTCAAATTTCCTCGTGATCGAGGGTCTCTAAATCGATCACTGACTGAATTCTTTGAAATTTCCTCGTAATCGAAAGTCTCTAGTCGATCACTGACGGAATTCCTTGAAATTTACTTGAGATCGAGAGTCTCTGAGTCGATCACTGACTGAATTCTTTGAAATTTACTAGAGATCGAAAGTCTCTGAGTCGATCACTGACGGAATTCCTTGAAATTTTCTCGTGATCTAGAGTCTCTAAGTCGATCACTGACTGAATTCTTTGAAATTTCCTCGTGATCGAAAGTCTCTTGTCGATCACTGAAGGAATCCCTTGAAATTTTCTCGTGATCTAGAGTCTCTAAGTCGATCACTGACTGAATTCTTTGAAATTTACTTGAGATCGAGAGTCTCTGAGTCGATCACTGGCGGAATCCCTTGAAATTTTCTCGTGATCGAGAGTCTCTACGTCGATCACTGACTGAATTCTTTGAAATTTACTAGAGATCGAAAGTCTCTGAGTCGATCACTGACGGAATCCCTTCAAATTTCCTCGTGATCGAAAGTCTCTTGTCGATCACTGACGGAATCCCTTGAAATTTTCTCGTGATCTAGAGTCTCTAAGTCGATCACTGACTGAATTCTTTGAAATTTAGTTGAGATCGAGAGTCTCTGAGTCGATCACTGACGGAATTCCTTGAAATTTTCTCGTGATCTAGAGTCTCTAAGTCGATCACTGACGGAATCCCTTGAAATTTCCTCGTGATCGAAAGTCTCTTGTCGATCACTGACGGAATCCCTTGAAATTTTCTCGTGATCTAGAGTCTCTAAGTCGATCACTGACTGAATTCTTTGAAATTTACTAGAGATCGAAAGTCTCTGAGTCGATCACTGACGGAATCCCTTGAAATTTCCTCGTGATCGAAAGTCTCTTGTCGATCACTGACGGAATCCCTTGAAATTTTCTCGTGATCTAGAGTCTCTAAGTCGATCACTGACTGAATTCTTTGAAATTTACTTGAGATCGAGAGTCTCTGAGTGGATCACTGACGGAATCCCTTGAAATTTACTTGAGATGGAAAGTATCTGAGACGATCACTGACTGACTTCTTTGAAATTTACTTGAGATCGAAAGTATCTGAGACGATCACTGACTGAATTCAAGACTTATTCTGCCTACTCCCAAGCAGCTTCTCTGCACGATCCCATTGACATCAAAGAGACATTAAACGTTCGAAAAGTCTCAGTTCTCATCTTCCAGTAGATCCCCCATGAAGAACTCCCTCAAATCCCCAACCAATCGCACCCAAATGGAATACATACATAATAGTGAAATAATTCTTACGCCATAATTATAATTGCAAACATTACAATAAAATTACAAAATAAAAGAAAATAGTACAATAGCTCACTTGCAACAAACAAAAAATTCGAAAAAAAATATCATCTAGCTGTGTATCTCCATGAGAGTTGTGTTTAACAAGATCAATAGTAAAATAGATACGCCGTCAAAAAAATAAAAAAATAAAAAAGAATATATAAAAATTACATTTCATTAATTTTCCATTTTCCATTCAAAAATAAATGATTCAGAATGAAAGTACATGAATAATATATATATTCAGTAAGAATGTTATATCAGTTAGTAATTGTTTTACTTAATTTTTTTTTCAAATATATATATATATATACTATATAGTTTGTTCGTGAAGTATATTTTATTTAATCAATATATGGGATGATTCATGTATCTGCTGGTATTTTTTTTTTCCAGTTTTAAATCTCATATATATATATATTTTTGTTTCTGATTACTATTTGTTGCACAATTACAATGTTCATTGCGTTCTCGTGGTTGATTTAATATTTGTTGTTTTTTTTCTATTTGATAGTAATTCTAAGTTTAATTTAATTTTAATTTTATATATTTAATATATAGGAACCTTTTAATTTTCACTTATAAATTTAGGAGCATTTCATATTACGTTTATGTATAGTTTTCCTTCATTTTAATCTTCTTCGCTATGAGTTTTGTTTTTTTTTTTTTTTCTTGCATTAATTGTAGTTATCATCATCTTCTTGTGTTTTGTCTGTGGGGGGGGGGGATATATTGAATTTTTCCTGCGAGTGATTTCAGTGTTCAAAGTTCTCATTGCCTCTATCCCACAGCTCATCATCATTTCGTTTTACATTTGAGTGGTTTTTTGTTTTTTTTTTTTTTTGTTTGTTTCGGTTTCCAGTGTCCTGCTAAAGGATATACAGTTTCTCCAGAGATATGATTTCTTGAGTCTGAACGACCATTTTCCATAGCTTCTTGGTTAAGAGTAGATTAGTCAGTCATTTATGTTTGCTTTTTTTTTTGTTCTTCTCTTATACTTTGTATTTCATGTACATACATAGTTTTTTATTTTTAATTTTTTTTTTGTTTAAGAGTCGAGAGATTCATCGTTTCTTTGTAAATAAAAATCCACTTATTTTGTTTAATTTTTGTTTTTGGTTTAAATCAATCAAAAATTGGCACCCATGAAAACGTTATCATTTTTGTTTTTTTTCATTACCTAATTAAAATGTTTTATCCCATGATTAATTTTTTGTTTGGTTTCTTAAAAAACAAAAAAAAATGCTTCATACACGAGTTAAATATTTTTGTTTAAAGATAAATTTTCGCTTATCTCCTAGGAACTCTCTTGTGTTTTTTTTTTTAGTTTTGCCTTAAATTTCTAAAGTATCTTTCTGTTTTATCATAAAATTAAAATTAAGTATCGTTACGTAGGAACAGTGTGTGTGTTTATAGTTGAGTGTGACGTTCATCTTACATTTATATCTATCGCAAGAGAACAACACAATTACTTGCAGAAACTTCCCATTTTTATAAGAGTTTGAGATTTCTTTTTTCACATTTAACTTAACATTTCTTTTGTTTTTTTTTTTGTTTTTTTTTCAAAATAGGAACTTTGTGTAGCTTGTTTAAATTTAAATTTTAACCGCGAATATTCTTCTAAACTGGAGAGGGAATTAGGAAAACATTGTGATTGCCTCTTCTCTGCTCATCAATGATTTATCACTGAGCACAATTATTCTTGCTTCATTTTGTTTAATTTTTGTTTTCTTTTCGTGTCTTGTCTTATAGGTCGATCTCCCGAGCTTTTATATACTGAAACGAAATAAATAAAGGGAAATGCTTAGAAATCTGTTGCTACTGGTTTGTGTATCCGCTCATAGACGTGATCAGGGTTGATTGAGTGCACGGCGAGAGCGTCTGACGCACTTGTTGGTCGCCGTGGCGTAGTGGGTAAGTGCGTCGACTCCTACGCCGAGGGTGTCAGGTTCGAATCCCCAATTTACCAACTTTCATATTTCACGGCTCCACCTCTTTCGAGTCACTGACAATGCTCAAAGAGTCTTGGAAAAGCTTTTCAAACTTGCCCCTTCGGAGTCGGCATAAAACTGTAGGTGCCTTCCACGCGTGAAAGAACAATAGCACGCACAACATGAGTGGTTGCTGAGGAGCTAGGCCCAGGTCCGCCTCGGACTGTTGCGCCACCCATAACACGAGTGCTTGCTGAGGTGCTAGGCCCAGGTCCTCCTCGGACTGTCGCGCCACCCATAACACGAGTGGTTGCTGAGGAGCAAGGCCCAGGTCCTCCTCGGACTGTCGCGCCACCCATAAGCTAGGCCCAGGTCCACCTCGGACTGTCGCGCCACCCCTAACACGAGTGGTTGCTGAGAAGCTAGGCCCAGGTCCGCCTCGGACTGTCGCGCCACCCATAACACGAGTGGTTGCTAAGGAGCAAGGCCCAGGTCCTCCTCGGACTATCGCGCCACCCATAACACGAGTGGTTGCTGAGGAGCAAGGCCCAGGTCCTCCTCGGACTGTCGCGCCACCCATAAGCTAGGCCCAGGTCCACCTCGCACTGTCGCGCCACCCCTAACACGAGTGGTTGCTGAGGAGCAAGGCCCAGGTCCTCCTCGGACTGTCGCGCCACCCATAACACGAGTGGTTGCTGAGGAGCAAGGCCCAGGTCCTCCTCGGACTGTCGCGCCACCCATAAGCTGGGCCCAGGTCCACCTCGGACTGTCGCGCCACCCCTAACACGAGTGGTTGCTGAGAAGCTAGGCCCAGGTCCGCCTCGGACTGTCGCGCCACCCCTAACACGAGTGGTTGCTGAGAAGCTAGGCCCAGGTCCGCCTCGGACTGTCGCGCCACCCCTAACACGAGTGGTTGCTGAGAAGCTAGGCCCAGGTCCTTCTCGGACTGTCGCGCCACCCATAAGCTAGGCCCAGGTCCACCTCGGACTGTCGCGCCACCCCTAACACGAGTGGTTGCTGAGAAGCTAGGCCCAGGTCCTCCTCGGACTGTCGCGCCACCCATAAGCTAGGCCCAGGTCCACCTCGGACTGTCGCGCCACCCCTAACATGAGTGGTTGCTGAGAAGCTAGGCCCAGGTCCGCCTCGGACTGTCGCGCCACCCCTAACACGACTGGTTGCTGAGAAGCTAGGCCCAGGTCCGCCTCGGACTGTCGCGCCACCCATATATTATATATTACTTGTCTGAACCCCTTCTGGTGATGCACGGGAAGAGCATCTGTTTTGTTAGAAAAATCTACAAATCTATACTAATGTCCATATTAAGCTGTAGAGTTTGTTTGTTTCCCTTTTTCTTAGGAACTACAAGCCTGATTTGAAAAATATCTTTTGCGTTAGATTGGTGGTTTGTTAGGGAAATTTTAGCGAAGTGATTGTGCATTTAAAACTGGAATTTATAATTTTAATTCAATGAGTTCCCACAGGCATGTCTTTTTGCGATTATTAATCAACACGGCACTGCGATCAAATCGTTTAAGAACGCAACAACACGCTGATCATGAACAAAGTCAGTGCATGGGAGCAAGAGCAAGAGAGCACACTCCTAACAGCTCCTCGACTATACATTAAAAGCCTACAAAAACTGACTTTTCCTGAAGCCAAGTTCCCCCTGAAATGCCCACCGGCATAATTCCAAAGTGAGTGCTTGGATTTCAGTGATCGCCAGGCTTAAGGCTTTGGAAACAACTTCCTCAGTACCCATTGTCTTCATGTCTTATGAGGCAGTGCTTTCAACTTGGTACACAGAGGAGCCGATCTTTTGCTTCTCTCTGGCCGGCTAGTGGTTTTCAAGGAGCTCTCGGTGCGAGGAAGGCTTCGCAACCGAAAACAGTGTGATTCTCTCCCGTCTTGCTGAATGTAAAGCCTAAGCCATCGGCTCAACCAAGTGCAAGCAGACAACACAGCGCCAAGGCAATCCATCACATTTTCAGGAGACACAAGATGGGTGGGACTTGCACAAGCCTCCCGTCAGACTCCATTCCCAATGACCCGGCCATAAACACGTCATTTCTTGCAAGCTTTTAAACAGAAAACCATACAAAAGGGACCAAAGCTTAATGCTTCCACTTTAAAGCCCTAGACTGCATTGTCCTTCAGCGTCTTTCAAATTTATACCAGCCATCAAACAGACCAACTATGTATGGCATCGAGAAGCTCGTCAATCCATCACAAATATGGCGGAAGGTAGTAAGCTTAAAAGCTCGCAACAATTTCGAAAGGGACACGCCTTTCACGCTTCCCCTTCCACAGGAAGGAATACATCTCTGAAACAACCCTTACAGACCGCCCTGATGAGTGGGAGAGGGAGACAGCGAATGTGGTTCATTACGAAGGGTGAAGCTTGACAGGCGTTTTCATGGGAATGCATGTCGGTGCATGTCCTTACATTTTATGGATGAATGGTTTCGTTTCAGTGGATCATGGCCTGTGGCCTTGACAGTCCAAGAAACAACTCACACGACGGGAGTGTTATCGATTTTTCCAAGGACACCCGAGCAGTCACAATGACGTCCTTCAAAGTCGTCGCAATGTCTGCCGTTTGAAAGCTCGAGCGAAAGGCTCGAGGCGCATCAAAACGCATGCCGATAAAATCAAGGACTACGAAATGCGGTTTTGACTTGATTTCGGGTGGAGCCAATGTGCGCTCAAATGGCCAAAGATGGCAATTCTGAGCTTTTTGAAGTTTGACGTTATAGCTTTCGCGGCCATCACCAAAAGGGTGTGCGATTTGGACTTTCAGTGGATTTTGGGCGTGTTGCATCCATCTCCCTTGAACTAAGGGACGGGCATTGATTAGGACGCTCATGATGCTGGAGCTATGTCGCGAGCATATGATATTCTCTCGTTGGAGTGTGCTCTGGTTAACTGAGCACTGTGTGATTGGGTGCCCTGCAAGGTTTTTGGAAAAAGTGCTTTCGGGTCAGGGCTTTTTTTTTTACATCTTCTACTGGTCGTAATGGGAAGGTTCTGGGCTCAAACGAAGCGTCATTTTATCGCGCATCTTTTTTTTTAAATCTTTTCGAAAAACGCCCCGTTCTCGGGGTTTTCCTTTCGAAGTACCTTCTTCGCAACTTTTCACAAAACGAAGACTGGTCTTGACTAAGACGGGACGGCAGGAAAGTGGACGTCGAATTCTTGGACCGTGGGTTTCCAGAAGAAGTCCTAGAAGCTTGGTTGCCTCTAAAAAAAACAGGGAAATGGACATCGAATTCTTGTACCGTGGGTTTTTATTAGAACCTCTAGAAGGTTTTTATTAGAAGCCCTGAAGTTTGGCTACCTTTAAAAAAACGGGGAAGTGGACGTCGAATACTTGCACCGTGGGTTTTTATTAGAAGCCCTGGAAGTTTGGCTGCCTCTAAAAAAACAGGGAAATGGACGTCGAACCTTGGACCGTGGGTTTCCAGCAGAAGACCTAGAAGTTTGGCTGCCTTTAAAAAAAAACGGGGAAGTGGACGTCGAATCCTTGGACCGTGGATTTCCAGCAGAAGACCTAGAAGTTTGGCTGCTTCTAAAAAAAAACAGGGAAATGGACGTCGAATTCTTGTACCGTGGGTTTTTATTAGAACCTCTAGAAGGTTTTTATTAGAAGCCCTAGAAGTTTGGCTGCCTCAAAAAAAAATAATAACAGGGAAGTGGACGTCGAATCCTTGGACCGTGGGTTTCCAGCAGAAGCCCTAGAAGTTTGGCTGCCTCTAAAAAAAACAGGGAAATGGACGTCGATCCTTGGACCGTGGATTTCCAGCAGAAGACCTAGAAGTTTGGCTGCCTCTAAAAAAAAAACGGGGCAGTGGACGTTGATCCTTGGACCGTGGGTTTTTATAAGAAGCTCTAGAAGCTTGGCTGCCTCTAAAAAAAAAACAGGGAAATGGACGTCGAATCCTTGGACCGTGGGTTTCCAGCAGAAGCCCTAGAAGTTTCGCTGCCTCTAAAAAAAAAAACGGGGCAGTGGACGTTGATCCTTGTACCGTGGGTTTTTATTAGAACCTCTAGAAGATTTTTATTAGAAGCCCTAGAAGTTTGGCTACCTTTAAAAAAAAAACCGTCCAAAAATTTGTCTAAAAAAAAAAAAACCAAAAAAAAAATATTTTATGTACACAAATGCTACTTACTTTTTCACTTATCGTATAAAAAATTTACAGAACACTTTAAATTCATCTTCTCGGCCTCCCTTCAATTGCTTTACTTTCCGCCAATGACTAGATGAAGAGGGAATAGAAGAAACAGAGTGAAACCAATTGATTGATGTTTTTTTTTTTTTTTTTGTATTCTACGAACGAACTGAAACACACACAAAACGATGTAAACGAAGACGAAATAAGGAAACAAAACGACACTAAGAAACAAAACGAAACAGAACGACAATCAAAATGGAAAAATAAACAAAAACAAAAACACACAATAGAATGTTTTTTTTTTTTGAAATATAAATAAAAGTTATTATTTTTTATTTAAAACACAGTTAAAATGTTGCGTGTAATTTTTTTTTCTTCTCTTTTTTCACAAAAAAATTGAAGAAAAAAAAAACAAATAATAATAATAATAGTATATATATATATATTTATATATTTAGATTTATATATAAATTAAAAACTAAAAATTAAAAATTAGAAATAATAGTTAAAATATATATATGTATGCAAGAATTTATTTTTTTTTTGTTTTTCATTTTTGATATTCAATAAACTTTTTTTCTTTTATAAATTGTATACATGAGTGGAACATTTGTGGGGGGGGGGGGCACAATTCACACTTTCAACTGATCAGGGATGGGAATTCAGGGAGGGGCACCCTTTGTGTTTGTTCACCGAAAGGGGACGCATAGCGGGGGGAGCCAACTCGATTTGTTTAATAGAACAAAAAAAAAAAACAAAAATGACTTGTAAGAGTCAGTCAAGAGTGCGAAGGAATACAAATCAAAATATAATGCTTAACTTAAATTAATAGCGCGTTACAATGCTAACATTGAATTGATGATCAAATTCAAGAATATCTCTCTATTTATATATATAGTCTACATTTTTTTTTTGTTTTTCTTTTTTTTTTTATGAATTATTTTTTGTGTATTTTGTTGCTTAACTTGTCGTATATCTTCATCATCAGTGATTTGATGGATTTCTTAAAAATTAAAGGAAGCATTTTGAAAATTAATCATTAATGTATCTTTCTCTTGTATCTTTAAATATATATTTATTTTTATTTTTATTTTTATTTTTTTTTTTTGTTAAAATTTTCTTGCGAGGTTTTTATAATTATTATATTTTTTTGCAATTCTCTCTTTTCTATGAATTCTCTCTCGGTGGACTTTTAAACATTAAAAGCCTCTTCCAGCACTTGGTTTTTATTTCAGTAAATATATATATATATATATATATATATATGGTCTGTTTATGAATTTATACTAAATGCATGAATCGTTGATGCGTTCGTGGGTGTTTTAGGATGACCGAGAGTGTGGGCGTGGTAGAGAGACTGAGGAGAATTCATTGTGGAGAAGAAGAGTTTCCATCCATCAGTTCTACTAAATTATTTTATAACATAGCACAACCAAAACATGTTTTTTTTTTTTTTTTTTTGCTCCATTTCTTTTTTTGTTAAATGCCCAATCGATTTGTTGTTCCGTTATAAGAGATATTTACATTTAAATAAAATTATTTTGTACAAAGTTCTTCAAAAAATTTCATGTCTAGCATACATGGTATATACACCACAGACGAAACAAATAAAAAAAAAACAAACAAAAAAAAATACAAGAATGAAAATAAACGCACTTAAAGCCAAAAAAAAAAAAAATAAATATTCAATCTATTTTGTTTGAGTGTACTTTTTATGAATGCAACAACTCACCACTCATCTGACTGTAGTTGAAGAGCTGTTGTAGCATTTCAGAGTGATTCGACGTGAGGGTGTTGTCCGTGTTGATCTTCAACATCAGATTGTTCTCCATGGTTGGGGGCGATGCCGACGTTATTGCGTCACACTGGGCCGGCGGTTGGTGTTGCTGCTGCTTGGCCAAGGCAGTGGCGGCGGCGAAATGCTGCTGCAATTTGTTGAAGTTCCTCAAGGCGAGGGCTGCTTTATTGGCCTCGCTGAGGGCTAGATCTTCGCCTTGTTTCATATTCTCGTTCTTCTCGTTCATGTCATCGTCATCGTCGTCCTTGTGGTGGTCTGTATTGGCATCAGCGCCGTTGATACTGCCACCGAAATGATGCTCGCCATCAGCATCGTCATCGTCGTGTGCAAATAATGCCTCGGATCGTTCGGTGTCTGTGCTCTTTGATTGTTGGCCGTATACACTGTTGTACATTCCATTGAAATCATGCTCAATGCTGTTCTCCATCTGGTGCTGCTGCTGCTGCTGCTGGTGGTGGTGATCTTGCTGCTGATCGTCGTTCTTACTGCTGTTCGCCTCGAGCAGCAGTCGCACTTGGGCGATGTGCTTGGCCGAGAACGCGTGCTCTTGAATGTTGACACTCTGCAGTTGACAGATGTTGCAGTCGCGGATCTCTGGCACGGACGTTGTCGAGTCCACAGTGCCGCCCTTGTTATCCAGCGTGGTCTCATCGTGTAGGAATCGCTGATTCCTGGACTTCTTCTCCTTGGCTCTGGCGTTTTGAAACCAAACCTGCAACAATAACGAATTGAAATGGAAATGGAATTGAGTGAGGCTCTGCAGAGGGGCCAGACGGCAGTCAAAAGAAAGTTCGCAAACAACAGAAAAGCAACACAGAGAGAAAAGAAAATAAAGAGAAAATAGAAAAGAATGAAATCACACCACACTTGAGTGTTGATGATAAAAGCAACAGCACAGCACAGCTGAAGAGAACAGAAACATCAAACGCGATCAAAATTTGAAATGCTTACCTGGATAACACGCTTTTGCAATCCAATCTCTCGGCCAATGTTCGAGCAATCGGTCATCGACGGGGTCTTCACATCGCGGAACAGTGACTTGAGAATGCGCACCTGAAGGTTGCTCATTTGCGTGCGAAAGCGCTTCTTTTGTTGGACACTGTGATTGCTTGATGTCTGGCTGACCGGCGAATTGGTATTGTCACGTTCCATGTTACCGAGATAGTCGCTTGACAGATTCCCATTTGTGACCGCATTATAGTCGCTGATGTAGCTGCACACACTGCCATTGTTGCCATCGGATGCGATGTTAGCCGGACGATTCACCACCATGCCACCGTTTGTGTTCAATGCCGACGAGGGAATAAAAAAATCATTGGACTCGTCATGGTCATTGTTCGAGTCGGAGAAGCTTATCTCGCTTTCGCTCTGCTCATACTTGCTACTGGTGTGCTGGTGGACCGACAGGGATGATGATGGTGGCGCCCTGCTTAAATCGAGTGGCGTTGTGCCACCCTTGACGAGGGCTAGAATCGAGGCAGCAGCCGATGGGGGCAGTGATACTGCTGCCACTGCTGCTGCTGCGGCTGCGGCTGCCGCTGCTGCTGCTGCCGCCGCTGCACGGACAGTCGTTAGTGATGCCCCTTGTGCTGGTGGCGGTGTGGTTGTCGGTGATGTTGACTCTTTTTTCTGCTGTTGTTGTTGTTGTTGTTGTTGTTGTTGTTGTTGTTGTTGTTGCTGCTGTTTCATCTGATGATCACGATCACGATCGGAATCTGTTGGTGTGCTGCTGTTCGGCACCGATAAATTCATCATGCCATCGGCGAACTTCAAATCGGGAATCTGATCGACATTGATGGCCTGCTTGTCGCCGTGCTTCGACTGGAGATGCCATTCGAGAGCCGATTTGATTTTGAATATGGCCGCGCAATGCGGGCATTTTTTATTTATGATTTGAATATTCTGACGAAACTGACCTTTGCGTTCGCGGGCGCGCGAGTTTTGATACCAGACCTAGGTAGGTGGTAGAAACATATAGGGGTTTGTTTGTTTGGTTGTTTGTTTGTAAAAAATTTTTTTTTGACGGTTTTCAATTCCATCCATGTGTGTGTGTGTGTGTGAGAGAGAGAGACAGAGCGAGTTTAATGATTCGAGCAAGCGCAAACAAGGATAACAAACGGACACGAATACGAATACGAAGAGAAAAACTATACAAAATCATACGAATTGCATCGAAGAACAAAAACAAACGTAACGAAAGAACAACAACTCAAATCAAACAAACGAGTGGTCGGTGAGGGGGTGGGGGCGGGCAAGGTTGCGCCTCTGTCAGGTGATTGTTTATTACTAGAAAAAAAAAAAAACGAAAACAAAAAAAAAAAAAAACGAAAACAAAAAGAAAAGAATAAAAAAATGAACAAAACCAGACTAAAAAAAGAGCTTAACACACGACAATAATTAATTATAGTAGCAAACAACACAAAAGTTGCATACTCGAAAGTTTTGACAGAAAAAACAAAAAAAAAAAGACAAAAAAAACCACGAATGAAAGAGAGAAAACAAAACAAAGAAAAGAATCCCTAAGTCTGCACTCACCTGAACGACACGCTTCTTGAGATTGACCTTCTTCGAGATCTCCTCCAGCATCTTTCGACTCGGGTTCGATTCATTCTGGTAGCATTCGTATAAAAAATTCAACTGCTCCGGCAGTATGGTGGTGCGCAAGCGCTTGCTGTTCTGCTTCTCGGTCGTGCTGATCGCCTCGTCCAATTGCAGGCCGGTGGCTGGGACAGCTGTAGTCACTGTTGCCGACGATGCTGACGACGAGACATCGTGTTGATGGTGACTTATGCTCGAATCCATGTTGTCGATGTCAATGCTGTTGTTATTGTTGTTGTTTGTATTGTTATTGTTATTGTGTGGTGAACTTTTCGATGTCAAATTGTTGATGGTGAGTTTCAAAGACGCATCGTCCGTCGGCACTGTGGCGGCAGCAGCAACAGCCCCACCAGTGACTACAGACTGAGTTTCAATGCGATTCGAGATCAGTGAAGAGTTTTCCTGTTGACTGTTGTGATACGGTGACGGCACCACGGCGCAATGGCGACTATTGCTGATGGCGTTCGTAAAGAAATTACCGCTACCAGAAGTCATAGCATTCCCGGGTGTTGTCGGTAATGTTAGTGTTGTTTGTACCCCGCTCCCAACACCAGCTGCCGCAGCCGCTGCCGCTGCCACTGCCGCTGACAGTAGCTTGGACTCCGCCGTTACTGACAGTTGAGGAACAATTTGTGTGTTGTTGTCGTTGGTGTTGGTATTGATGGTGTTGTTGCTGCTGCTGTTGCTGCTGTTGCTGTTGCTGTTGTTGATGATATCTTTGTTCCCAATACCACCACCATTGCTGTTGTTGTTGTTGTTCACATTGATCTGTTGCTGTGCCGGCGATGTGCTGTGAGCTGTCGACACCACCACGCTGGCGGTGGTGGTGGCGTTGCTGCTGATAGTACTCATTGTAGTTTCGATTGGTGAAACTTGTTGCTGTTGCTGCTGACCATTGTTGTTGATGGCCGCCGCCGCCGCCGCCGCTGCGGCTGCTGCCGCCGCTGCTGCACTGCTCAGATTCAGCAATGGTGGAAAATCATGTATTCGTTGGGGCGAGGCATCTAACTGAAAAAACTTCTTCGATTCACTTAGTTGATAATACTGCAAGAGAAAGTCCATATTTGGTTTGTTAGCTTCGTCGTTGAGCAGCATCAGGCTGGCGGCACTGGTCGGCTGCTTCGATTCATTTCGCAGATAGTATTGAAATAAAAAATCATAGTTGCTGCGCTTCTTCAGCTCGTTCTGCTGATAGTAGTTGGCCAGGTATTCGAGATCGAGGTCTGGCTGCTGTTGTTGCTGCTGTTGAAACTGCTTCTTCAGGTCGGTGTTGGTCTCGTTTTGCATGAAATACTGATACAGGAAGTCGTACTGATCGTTCTTGAACTTCTTGTTGAATGCCTCGTAGTCGTTCTGCTGTTGCATGTCTTCGGGTGTGGTGGGCTGCGTGTCCGAGTACTTGCGCTTCTTCTGGCGGCTCAGGTCCATCGAGGTGTCCTGCTGCTGGCCGCTGTGGTTGCCCTGCAAATTCTGCAGAATCCCAAAGGGCGACGATTCGCTGTAGCTCTGGCCCATGAACAAGTTCGGATTCATCAGATGGATCAGCTGGTGCTCCTTGTACAGCTCGTACCGATTAAAGGTCAGTTGACACTTGTCGCATTCGAATTTCTGCAGCGGCGAGGTGCTGTCAACGTGCGTCCCCGGGCTGGGCAGCACCGATTGCTGCTTGAAGATGTGCTGTGGCGAGGCGAGCAAATTAATGCCCGGACTGGTGGACAGCCCGGGGATGACTGGCGGTGGTGGTGGCGGTCCACCGCCGACAGCTGCAGCAACGGCCACAGCGGCAGCGGCCGCGGCCGCCTGTTGGCCGACAAGACTCGACGACAGCAAGTTGGCGTTGTTTATGTCGATGCTGGAGTTGGAGTCCTCGCTGCTGAGGCTCTGGGCAATTTGGGCGGCCGCAATCTGCGCCTTGGCCGACTTCTTGTTGTTCTCCTCCTTGAAGCAGTGGTTCTTCTGGTGACGAATCAGCTCGTAGTAGCGCTGGAACACTAGGTTGCACTTCTTGCAGGCGTAGTTGATGTTCTGCTTCTTCTCCTCGGACTCGTAGAAGGTGTTGTTCGGCTGATTCTCGTAGATCTTGCGCTGCTTCTGACGTGCGTTCTGAAAACATGAGCCGAAACAAAGGGAGAGAGAGAGAAAGGGCGAAACTTAGTAAGGATGGAACTGGATGCGGTTGCCTTTGGGATAACATACCTGAAACCAGACGACAATCACCCGCGGTGACAGCAGCAGCAATTTGCTCAGATACTCCAAGTCGCTGTCTTTGGGATACGAATTGTTCTCGAAGAACTCCTGCAGCACTTTGATTTGATAGTCAGTGAAACGGGTGCGATTCGCACGCTTGCCGCTCGACGTCGAGCTGTTCGACGAGTTCGAGTTGGTCTCGAAGTTGCTGCTCTTCTCGAAGATCTTGTTCATTTGGAACTTCTTTGGCGGACCCATGTTGTTCAGGTTGCTTATGTTTGCCATATTGTTCAGTGGCAGATTGTCAATCTGTTGGCCGAGTATATCGGAGATGTTCGCACTGTATGGGGTCGATGTACTGTTTGGGGTTTGGGGGCGTGATAGAATCTCAGAGCTTCCACTTTCGGATTTCGTCTCGAAGTTGTTGTAGAACATCGACTGCTGATGGTGCGATTGCATCATCGATTGCTCGCTGTCGTGTTCCTTGTTCAACATCATCTGCTGGTCACAGTCAGAGCTGCCGATGTCGTCGGTTGGCTCGGACTTAATATGGATGTCGCCACGGTCGCTGGTAACGCTTGACGGATGTGACAAGGGACGATTGTCCTGCTGTTGGCGGGAATGTTCGTGCTGCTGCTGCTGCTGCTGCTGTTGCTGCTGCTGTTGTTGTTGTTGTTGTTGTTGGTGGAAGCTCAGCTGGGGAAAATTCAGTTCACTGGATTGGGATGATGGTGGGCGCTGTTGCTGTTGCTGCTGATGGTGGTGTTGCTGTTGCTGCTGCTGCTGCTGTTGCAGATGCTGTGACTGGATTTGTTGTTGCAACTGTTGCTGTTGCAATTGCTGCTGCTGCTCGCGTTGTTGCTGTTCGCGCTGTTGCTGCTGTTCACGTGCCTGCTGCTGTTGCTGCTGCTGTTGCAGATGGAAGCTACTAAGGCTGCCGCCGACGATGCCGACGCCAGTGCCGCCGCTCTCGGACAATGGGGTCACCTTGGCCTGACCAGTGCGCTCGTATTCTTCGAGATTCAGTGTCGTCGAGGGGGGATTGTTGAAATTGTATGGCGAGTCTTTGTTTCGCTGGCGCTCCTTGAACAGGGTGTTGCGGAACCAGTGCTTGACGACCTTTACGTGTGTTGTATGGTGATAGGAACGAGGATGGGCGGCATTGTAGGTTTGGACTTTACATACAGTTCGAAATTATTGTGACTTTTTTGTACATACCTTCATTGGGAGATTGGCCTTCTTGGACATCTCCATGATGCTCTCTTCGCTCGGCGAGTTGTTGATGTCGAAGTGGGCGCGCAGGATCTTCAGCTGATCGTCGGTGATGCGTGTGCGGGCGCGCTTTTGATTGCTTGTGTTTTGCTAATGAAATGAGAAGAAAGAAAAAAAAAATAAAAACCGCCCCAATGTTAGCAATCAACGTTCGGAACACTGGCCGCATCACAAATACTCACCTGAGCCGAAGCTATTGTCTGCTGTTGTTGTATCAGCTGCGTGGCTGGTGCTGGCGGCAGTTCGGGAGCGGTTGAGCTAGTGCTCCCCGCCACCGAGGGACTGGGGCCGGCGCCAGCGCCCCCAAAGATCAGGGGCGGGGCCAAGTTCATGAAGTTCAGCGACATGAGATGATGGAATTGCATCAAGTTCAGCATGTCCAGCGTGTTCATCGGCAAGTTGTTCATGTTCGGCAAGTTCTGTTGCATGTTCTGCAGGTTCTGCAGACTCTGGAGGCTCTGCAGACTCTGCAGATTCTGCGGCAGTCCGGGGAAATTTGGTGGAAAGTTCGCAAAATTCTGCTCCATTATCTTCTGGGCCAGCATCTGCGGATCGAGGTTCAGCTTCTGCACGAGATCCGGTGTGAGACCTTGCTGTTGCTGGTGCTGGTGCTGTTGCTGTTGCTGTTGCTGATGCTGCTGCTGTTTAAGGAGGGCGGTTGCAACAGCCGAGACTGTTGCCTGATTCGGTGCACTCACCGAACCAGGCTGAGAGGTCGAGGCCAGCATCGGGGATGTATCGTTTCCACTCACACCCGAATCGGCCATCGGCGACGGGGAGCCACTCTCACTGCATGCGGTCGATGTGGTCACACCTAAATTTGTTTCAGATTCATTTAAAGATATACATTCATTCAGATTGTGTTCAACAAATGCGGTAAATGCGGGAAATGATGGTGATGATGATGATGACGGCTGTTGGTCGAGATAGAAATTTTTGAATTTTTCCGCGAATCTATCTAATAACTCGGGCGGTATCTTTTCGTTGTGTATCTCCTCGCAGTGCGTCTTCAGAACAAACACCGAGGAGAACACTTTGCTGCAGTGACGGCAGCTATAGTTGGCGGTCTCTGTCTCGGCCGGACACAGCTTGTTAATCTCATTGAATTGCTTCACAATATCGAAGCCGTACGTCTCCAGCAGGGACTTGTACACTTGATCGTTGAGCGTTGGGGTCGATGCCGAACTCTCCGATGACGAGGGTGGTGACTGATGTTGCGCCACAGGCTGTTGCTGCTGCTGCTGATGTTGGAGCTGAGGTTGAGGTTGAAGTTGAGGTTGAGGTTGAGGATGAGGCTGATACTGGTACTGTTGCTGTTGCTGCTCCTGCAAGCGGCATGCACGCGTCTGATGCAAGACACTTCTCATATGGATGTCGAGTGTACTGCCCTGAGCGTAGGCCACCTTGCAAATGTCACACTTGAAACGCTTCTTTGGGCTCTCATAGTCCGACTCAACAACAGCCTTCCGCTTCGACGAATGACTCTGACTTTGACCGACAGCACCCAGGCCAACACCACCGCTGCCACTGCCAATGCCACTGCCAACTGGATCCATTATCGTTAGTCCGCGCACCTCGTTACCGCTGCTCTCCATCGGTTCCGATGCGAGCAGCAGAGGTGCATGGGTCGACACCACTGGCGATCGGGCAGCCGCCTGCTGTTTCTTTGCCTTGTGCAAGTGCGACACACTGTTGTAGTGCACGAGCAAAATGTTCTTCTGCGTGAAACTCTCGCGGCACACCTCGCACTTGAAGGGACGATTCGGATCGAGATACTTCTCCAGCGGATATATGGCCAGCTTCTCGTTGCGCCGATGCTGATTCGACTTGTAGTGCTTCGCTAGATAGCTCTGATTTGTGTAGGCAACTTTGCACTTGTGACACTTCAGCTTGCGCTCCACGTCGGTGTAGCATTCCTCGGACATTTGTTGAGAATTCGCGTAATCGTCGTGCTCGCTGTTTGCATTTGAATTTGAATTTGAATTTGAATTTGAATTGGAATTTTCCTTCTCAAAGATTGTGGTCACTTGTGAGGACCGCAGTGCCGGTGGCGGTGGCAGTGGCGGTGGCAGCGGCGGTGGTGCTGGTGCGGGTGCTGTTGATCGTGATTTAATCGAGTTATTAGAAATACCTTTGGTCGAACCAACATCTCCATCATCATCGTCAGCCTCCTCCTGCTGTTCGTCATCATCATCATCATCATCATCATCATTGTCCTCGTAAGTTTGATAGTTTCGCTGAAGAAAGTTTGCCGTACCTGTGGTTGCTGCTGCTGCTGCTACTGCGGCTGCTGCATTCATGGGCGCGGTCGAGGCGTTCAGTGATGCATCGTCGTCTCCCCTATTGATGGCGGTGGGCGTTACCGATAGGGATCCGTGTGCATTTGCTGTCAGATCGCCGCTACTGTTGGGCGACGGAATGGGACTGCCGGTTGGCTGCAATTGATTGTGCGCCTGCTCCATGTGCTTCTGCAGCGATTGTGTACTGCGAAAATTGCGATTGCATATCATGCACTTGGTCGCATCGCGCATCGTATGATACAGCGAGTGTGTGTTCAATTTCTCTTGGGTCTTGAACGCCAGCGAGCACTGTTTGCAGCGATACTTGTACACGTGACGCTCCGAGATCACAATGTTCATGTGACTGTCCTTGTAGTGACTGAGCATTTGGAGCAAGTTGCCAAACAACTGCTGGCAATGTTTTGCCAGACACTGGTACTGATCGTTCACCATTTGGTAGTGCTGTGCATCGTTGGCGTGCATAAGTAGGTGCTGCTGCAGCTTGAATGCAGCGCCGCACTGTTGGCATGCGAACTCTTCGCTTGCGTTTGTGCCTGCGACTGCGCCTGAGCCAGCGCCTCCATGCTGATGGGCTGCCGTCGTCGAGCCGGTCGCCAGTTGCTGCTGTCCGACGTCTGAATGCGGTGTGCTTGAATTGCGCGGCTCTGGCGTTGTGCTGGTACTGCTGCGGCGACTGCTGTTCAGCCAATTACTGTTGTCGACTAGCTGCAGCAGTCTGGCCAGACCGTCGCTATTCACACTGTGCACTCCCATCAGATGCATCTCGAGGGTTTTCTTCTCACTGAATGTGTCCTGGCACAGTGGACACATGACATTATTTGCCGGTATCGAGCCGATCACACTCGTTGCATTCCGCGACGTGCTCGACGTGTCCATTTGCTCATCAAAATGCTCGCACTCGTCGTTCGACTGAGCATCGTCCATCGTGTCCATACGTTCAGTCTTCACCTCTGGCAACAGATCACTCCCGCACACAGATGTTCCGAATTCCTGATCGTGATGCGGCTGCCGGCTACCTTGCATTTGCACCGGCGACGACGATTTACTCCGAGATTGTGTGGCTGCGGCCGCATTTGCCGCCGCTGCTGCAGCTGCAACAGCTGCATGAAATGCATGCAAAGCCGCAGGATTCGTCGGAATCGTTAGGAAATCTTGTTCGGATGCATTCGCATGTACACTACCAATGTGATGTTCCATTTCGCCTTTGATTTGCGCAAAATAATCACAATTGTTGCACTTGTATATGATCGATGGCAATGAGGACAAATCCATATCAGAGGACTCCTTGTTGCTGGCACTGCTGCCGGCTATTCGACTGACAGCGGTATTCTCTTGGTTCTCCGATGAATCCCCGTAGCTATTGCGACGTCCTGTGATCAGGCTTGAACAGCTTTTCGATGACTTATCAGTGTCCTGCTTCATCAGCATTTGATGCGACTCCATCGACGGTTCCGGACTGGAACGTTCCGACTTGATACAATCTAACAGGGAGAAAATACAAGAAGATAGAACAAAACGGCTATTTGTATGATATTCAAGATGATGCGCGAGGATTATCGCACGAGATGCTGACTGAGACTGATCAGTGTGACAACTGTCGCCCTTATTATTAGCCTACGCGCTGCGCACTGCTCGGCATGTGTTCAAGTGGTGAGGTGCTTTTCTTTCACCCAAATGTGGCACCCCCCCTTGTGTGAGACTGTGTGTGAGTCACACGAGAGAAAACTGCATCAGTGTTCAAAGAGAGAAGGACTCTGCTTTATGACGAACGAACGAACGAACGGACGACCAGCACGACAACGATGACGCGCATGGTGGCGTACAAGAAAATTCAATTACCCTCATTCTGCGATGATTGATGAATTTTCAATTGCAATCTAGTTTCTCTCTCTCTCTCTTTCACTCTCTTTTCCTTTTTTTTTTTTGCAATTTTTCCCCCTTCACACAGGGCACACAGCGAGCGGCTGATTATGCCGTGATGCATAAACCGTGAGCGGCTCGTCCATTCAGTAACGGAAATCTATTGTTTAAACAGCGGAGAGGAATAAAATTAGAAGAACAAAAAAGCCCAGGGAACAGATGCGACAGAGATACGACCACTCAGAGGAGAAGGTGGATGATTTTTTTTGTTTTTTTTTTTTTTTTTTTGAGATGAACTCATTAAAATGCGTTCGACATGGATTGTGAGTTACGGCGGGCGGGTGTGCGTCCTTCTCAAGGTAGGGCACAAATACACACGCACATGCAGTTTGTATGCGCAACATGTTGCTGAAACAAAGGGGAGTGATTTGCCTGAACGAGGGAAGGTCTATACGTTGGGTTGGGTGACGTACAAGTGGCTACTGTCAGCAGTTCGGTCAGTTTCGTTAAATTTTGAGAAATCAATCGCTCTCTACGCTCTCTCTCAAGTGCAATGGATGTCGCACGTAGTCTTATGTCTTTTCAAACACTCGAGCGAATCCGCAGCGAATGATACACTGTGACTATGACGATCAGTTCGTTAAGTTTCGTTCCATTTTGCAAAAACACTCGTTTTCTACGGGGTCTCTCAAGTGCAATGGATGTCGCACGTAGTCTTATGTCTTTTCAAACACTCGAGCGAATCCGCAGCGAATGATACACTGTGACTATGACGATCAGTTCGTTAAGTTTCGTTCCATTTTGCAAAAACACTCGTTTTCTACGGGGTCTCTCATGTGCCATGGATGCCTGAACGTAGTCTTAAGGCACTCGAGCGAATAAAATACTAGTGATAAAGTTTGGCTTGAAGAATGTATTTATTGAGTTTCGTTAAATTTTGCGCAACTTTCCCCCTCTACCCACTCTCTCAGATGCAATGGATGTCGCACGTAGTGTTATGTATTCTCAAACACTCGAGTACATCCGCAGCGAATGATACACTGTGACTATGTCAATCAGTTCGGTCAGTTTCGTTAAGTTTTGATAAATCAATAGCTCTCTACGCACTCTCTCAAGTGAAATGGATGAATGAACGTAGTATTACGTCATCTGAAGCTTCCGAACGAATAAACTGCAAGCGATACACTGTGGCTATAGTAACATCTTCGTTCAGTTTCGTTAAATTTTCCGAAATCAATCGTGCTCTAGACAGTTTCTCAATTGTAATCGATGTCTCCACGTAGTCTTATGTCATCGCATTTGTGACCATATTGCCCATTTCGTTAAGTTTTACGAAATCAAACGGTACCAGAATGCAGATGACCCATCAATTGGGCTCAAAATGGTGAATTCTAAAAGACTGATGCATCTCATCAGGAGATAGGGGGCAGTTCAAGGATGAATTCAAACGAAAAAGCAACTGCATCCACAGATTTAATCGCGCACTTGTCTTTCAGAACAAATGAAGATGCTCAAGGGGGTTGCTCTTGGGCCAAGACAGAGCGCTCACGGGATTTCACATTCGAGTTGGTTGGTCACTTTGATCTCTGTGCGATATCACTCAAACCGGAAATTCGATGCATCAAATATCTGCGAGCCCCGGGAGACATCTAGCAAGATCAAAAGGTTACCCGCGAGATTGACGCAGTTAACGATCGAATGAACTTACATATTCCAGGAATATTCATAGTTTTCAGAGATGCAAGGCTTACGCGCAAACAGCCATCTGCCAGAGGATGCTTTTTACTGCGGCGGCTGATTGTGTAAAGGACTTTGAAACGACTACCGTTGAATAAGCCAAATAAGACACACGTTCCACATGAGATAAATTGACTTGTCACTCGTTTGTTTCACACAGTGAATCATGTGTACAGCACTTAAAACGCCCTACCGTCGAAAATGTCGAATAAGACATACGTTCCACATGACATAAAATTACCCTTGACACTTAATGTCGCACTATAAATCGGCCACTTAAACGACAGCCACAGCGCCGACTTCAAACAGTTCTTTTATGACAGATCGTTAAAAGATTTTCAAATTCTGGTGCCGAATGGATTTTCGCCAAGACAATGCCTTGGAATACATCAATTTGCAAGAGATATGCGAAAGAGAACGACTAAACGATGGCCGGGAGTTTAATGGCTGTGTTTATGGATGTCATGTCGTTTCAGAGTGAGAGAGCAAAAATATTCGTTTTACAAATGCATTTTTTTGAAGGAGGAAATATAAAAGTAACGCGAGCAAATCTTCAAAGGACATCAATCACCCGTCAATGGATGAATGTGATGGTCTTGATATTTTTACGATCACCGAATAGATTGTGTTCGTCGCAATTGATCTGGATTTGGTCCAAGTGAGGTTGCGAAACAGGGCACATATGGATATGCAATGGCCTCTAGATCGTTTGCATCGATCGAACAAAGAAGGGGACAGAGAGCACCGCCTTGTGGCACTTCGTCAATCTGAGCTTATCATCAATTGAATAGAAGACCTCTGCGGACGGCACCAAGGACACACTTGAAATAACAACAAACCTCCTTTGTGTGGCAAGGAATAGGAAAATAATAGGAGTACGCCTTCTTCGCTAACAACGACCACAATTAATAAATCGATTCGTCACTATTGTCCTGCACTTATGTACACTCATTTAATGCCTTCTTGTTTTGTTCTACTTTTGCCTTGGCACCACACACGGACGCCAAAAGGAACGTGAGTTGTTATGTCCTAGAGAACAACAAATCATCACACGCACACATGCACACATGCTGAGTGTGTGTGGGGAGGGGGGGGGGGGGGGGGGGGGTTAAGAAAACACCGCACACTCAGAAGGATTGAAATTGGATTGTCTTGCAAGTGGTATACCGCACACCACTTCCTACCTTGGCGACTGAATAATTACACCTCTCCTTAGGCCCAACAAAATGAAAGGATACCCACAACAAAAGCAAAGGATATACACAAGCAATTAATTTATTTATGTTTTCTTGTTCTCTTTCTCTTCGTGGCTTTCTTGGCTTTTTTCCGGGTTTCTTTTCCCCGTTTACGTCAGCCGCGCTGGAGGTTGTATGTAAAATTGTTCATAAGGAATTAAAAAAAAAAACACAAAAACCAATGTTTACCGTTGTACAGGAGCAGGGAGTGGGTATTCCTACTTGCCGCACAGACAGAAATCGATCGATTGAAATGGGATATTCCTTGTGTGCGGCAGTGGTGGCGGCAGCGAAACCCTTAACCAACCAACACCCCAGGTTCAACTTGAAAACGGCCGTGCTTTTTCTAATGAGGTTCGTGCCAGACACTGACTGGTTCTGGGTCTGCTGCAGTGGCGAACACAACGCTGAGAAGTCTGAGAAGCTGATTTTAAAACAGTGGGGATTTTTGTTTTTACGAATGGATGGTGTGGTGACGGAGATGAGAGATGGTAGGGTTGGAGTGCAAGGCGTCTTGGAAATTGAAACAACTCAGAGGATCATTTCCTGGAAGACCCCATGTCCTGATCGGGATAACGAACCGGCTGTGTGTCAAATCCCAATCGAATCCGTGCGGCTGTTTAGGCGATAGACCTCAACAAACATCCTCCGAGGTGTTGTGACTG
This sequence comes from Eristalis intricaria, assembly GCA_964034865.1. NCBI lineage: Eukaryota > Metazoa > Arthropoda > Insecta > Diptera > Syrphidae > Eristalis > Eristalis intricaria. The sequence continues at coordinate 23,231,958 of OZ035878.1, forward strand.
GGAGGACGTGATATTGATAAACTTCATCCTCTAGCCCTTGGCAACTGTCGCTGATACTTGTGCGGGTGTCTGACTCAATTTCCGGGTCGAAGGACCAAATTCAGGCTCATTCTTCGGCCAAGTTTCGTTAAGTTTCGTTCAATTTTACAAAATCAAACCCTCACTACGTCCTCTCTCAAGTACAATGGATGTCTGCAAGTAGTCTTATGTCTTCTCAAACACTCGAGCGAAAGAACTGCGACGGACACACTGTGACCATAAGAACACCTTCGTTCAGTTTCGTTAAATTTTGCAAAAAACACTCGTTCTCTACGGAGTCTCTCAAGTGCAATGGATGTCTGCAAGTAGTCTTATGTCTTCTCGACGGACACTCTGTGACCATAAGAACACCTTCGTTCAGTTTCGTTCAATTTCATACTCTGTGTTATGTGGAGCTGTAAGATGAGCTGATTGGTGGTTCATTTGAAGGATATTTGGGTCATGAACGGAGTTTGAAGACACTGGAAGGAACGAAGGGACGAATGAAACCCATCCTCCATGGGACTTGGGATCCAAATCAGAGAAGGATGGGAAGGCTAAGTGCAAGACAACTTGGCTTGGAGACAGAGGGTGCAGGATTATCAAACTCAGTCTCCTGTTGACGGATCTGAGAAGAGAGTAGGCGCTTGCCCTTGATGACTGGAGACAGAGTGACCGGGACTGTCGAGGTACACTCCATGTCTAAAAGCAGCATGCTCGTGGCTTTCAAGGTCAGATGTCGATCACTTTCCTGAGAAGGGAACAAATATGTTGTGACAGAGATTTGAGCCAAGAGACTGAGAGTGGGAGAGTGCCCGCAAGAGGGCGACCAACAGTGACCAGAATGTCAAGCCAATCATAGGCACTCGTTGATGAGTGCCCAGCCGTGATGATAAAGGACACTCGACACCCGATGATTGAATTTTTTCCTCATCTTTTATTCACACGGTCATTAGGTCACGGTTAAGTCCATCGAAACCGAATCACAGTTGCTGTCCAGTGTATACATTGTCAATCAATCGTCGGCTGCCGTCGAAGTTATCGACAGGAGAAATAAATTAGAATCCCATTTCTTTCGAAAATTGAAATAATTGCACGGAAGGTGTTCTGGTTTTATTTTTGTTTTTTTCTTTTCTTTTTCTTGAGGCACTCAACGTATTTCGTCGCCATTAAATACGGAAATATCAGTGATTGGTGTGTCTTTCGTTTTCGTTGCTTTCGGGGAGTGCTTCAATTAAATTAATTTGATGTATTCACTTATGGACACTCTGTGAAGTGGTTTGGTTTTGGTTTGCCTTCCATTTCACAACGCCGTCGCGCCACCACAATTAGAACGACAATTACAAATAATTGATGGACATTTCTTTGGTTACAACTTCAGCTTCAACGTCAACTGTATGTGCGGACGAATTAAACAAATTAAACTAAACTGAAATAAGTCAATCGATCCACAGGCACACACACACACACACACACACACACACACACACACACACACACACACACACATAGAGACTGACCATGCGGTTGACACAGCACATGGGGTTAATTAGTTTCTTCTCTGTTCAGGTGGAAGCCGTCATCCGTCACAACAACGAAACCCCATTTTATGTGTGCTGTCGGCAAAGCCCCGATTCTAAGCAAAAATTGTAACCCTTTAACCACGAAAAATAAATTCCACACACAGCATAAGGCGGCTCAGGTCGGCGCGCAACAAGGACAAAGGAACACAAATCGGGCTCCGCATTCACGTGTGCCTGGGCTCTGCTTCATTGGTGTGTGGTGTGTGTCTGTTTCGTTGTTTTTTTTTTTTTTTTGTGGCTAACCGAGTCCTTTCTTCCTTCCGCAGGGTTTGTCGTATCACAATTTAGAATTGCTTCATTTTTGTTACTTCGATTGTGGATATGGGGGCTTTTTTTCCGTTTTCTTTCTTTTTTTTTTTTTGTCAAGAAACCGCAGTCCACATCTGCTCGATGGGCTTGTTTCCTTTGTGCTTCTGTAACTGTGTGTTGTTGTTATTCTCGTTGTCGTTCTCGTTTTTGTTGCTCTCTTTGGTGGGAGGGAGGGAGGGGGGGAATTCGATCTGTGAGATAGATACCGGGGGGTTGGGCTTTGTTATGCATTCTTTTTTTGTGTGAAGTCAATGTCCGATGAATCGGCGATTTTCCTGGTGACCTTCACCCAGTTGCTGGTACATTTGGGACTTTCAAAGTCTCGCTGCGATAACGAGCCGGTTGGGGGAATGCGTTTAAAGTGCTACCAGACACAAGGGGAGAGGGCCAGTCTCAGCCGACTTGATTGCAGGAGGAACGTGTAAACACGTCGTTTACTGGACGGCACGTAGACTGAGAGGGGATTTTCTTGGTGGTTGGGTGAGACTCCGATTTGATCATCATCCCTTGGACATAAAGCAGGCCAAAGAAAAACCCAAGCCAAAGTGACCAAATTTTGAACCAATTTCACGCTAATCAAGGACATCAAGTGCGTACAGAGAGCTGCTGCATCTGTCCGAGTTAATGAAGACCTTGCTTTGTCCGTTTGTGGCGCTGGCAATAAGCCATCGTCCGTTGCATCCTTGGACGACAATATTACACGTGTCTTTACACGTGATACCAACCAATGTGACAGAGAAAGAGCTTCATATCCGCCAATGTGGTCGAAAAAGACACTCGTCACCCGTTACCGATAAGCCAAAGTTACAGGAAGAAACAATTACACGTGTCACTACACGGATAGCTACCAATGTGTTCGATAAAGTGCTTCAAGCTGAGACTACGTGTGGAGCACGTGCAGTCACTCGTTAAGGATAAGGTAATATTATAGCCTATGAAGAAACCATTACACGTGTCACACGTGCCATCAGCCAATGTGCTTAAAAAAGTGTCTCAAGCTTGTGTTCTCGGTATAGACCACTCAATCCGTCACTCGTTACAAGATAAGCCAAAGTTACAGGAAGAAACAATTACACGTGTCACTACACGGATACCAGAACATGTGCTCGAAAACTTACCTTAAACTTGTGCAAGAGCATATAGACCGCTGAAACCAGTCACTCGTTAACGATAAGCCATTACACGTGTCATTACACGTGATACCAGAAAATGTGATCGAAATAATGCTTGGAAACTTGAATCACATATATGTGCAGTCCCTCGTCACTCGTTACCAGTAATCCCGACTTAAGCATAAGCTAGGAAGAAACCTTTACACGTGTCATTTCCTGTGATACCAGCCAATTTGCTCGAAAAAGTCCTTCAAGCTTGATTTTGGGGATACGTACAGTCACTCGTCACTCAGTATCGATATCCCAACATTACAGAAGGATACCTTTACACGTGTCATTACACGTGATAATAGTCATTGTCCTCGAAAGAAGCTTCGATTCTCCACTTGGATCACATGAACATGCAGTTCCTTGCCACTCGTTGCCAGTACTCCGGAATTTAACACAGTCTAGGAAGAAACCCTTACACGTGTCATTGCACGGGATACCCGACAGAATGGTCGAAAAAGTGTGCCGACTGTAAGCCACTTAAAACGCAGAGAGGGCGGGCCCGGACTTTTGGGATCAGGTTCAACGTTGACTGAACGGAGAAGAATCTCTTGATGGTTAGAGGCAAGAGCCGTCAAGCTGAATGGAGGCTCGTGACGCCTCCAAACACCACATGGATTGAGGTGGCACACTCTGGGCGGTGGACCTTCTTGGCAGTCAAACTCTCAGTGCGTTGAGTTCGTGTCAGGAAGTGATGGCTTAAATGGACAAATGAGGACAACCCCCCTTTGGGTATCCTCCCAACCACTCACTTCACAGGCCATCGACCCCCGAAGACCTCGTCTCTTGACCCCGCATAGTCGAGCACAATTTTTGTTAGGCTAGGCTGACGGACATATTCCACTCCAACCCAGCAGATGTCCAGTAGAATTGAACACAAAAAAAACAAGAACACCAACCGGCCAAGACCAAAACGAAGATGAAGAGAACAACACCAGGCAACGAGCAACGACCAACGACCAACGAATGAATTGTCCCGAGGCGAACCTAGTTAATTTCAGACCGTTTCCTTTTCTTCGTATTTTCCTTGTGGTCCTCTTCGTTCCCGTGTGCATCAGCGCATTCGGTTCGGTTGTCCGTATCGTGGTGCACACAACGCGAATCAGGCGTGCGCTTCAGTCCGCGAATATGAGTACTATATTGAATTATATCCCACATTCGAATCGATCACAAAATTGTGGATCATGCCAAGGGAGACTAGCCAGTCAGCCAGACCAATACTGACCACAAAGCACGAAAATTGATCAAGATGGTGAGACGCACACACGGACACGGATACGGACACGGACACAGACACTTCCTGCCCCTTGGTGTGTATATAAGTATTCCAGCCCGATATTAATCATATTTTTCCCTTTACCGTCCTTGTCTTGCAATAATACAAAAGTTCGTGCGTTCCAAGATCAGAGAGACGGGCGAACGCATCACAATCTGAGCCCATTTTTGGGATGCTTGCAACAGGGAGAGGGTGGTAGGGGGGAGAAGGCTGGCGGAGGACAGAGGATCAATGTTCAATTATATGTAATGCCATGGCGATTAAAAAAGAAACCTATCCATCCATCCATTCGTTCGTTGCAGGTGGGGGAGACAATGTGATCGCCTATCGAGTCGGTATGCGCCAACAGGTCTTCAGCTGAGGTGAAGCGAAGTGACGGAGGAATGCTGTGGAATCACTCAGGCCGGGGAGTGCGCGCGAGTAGGAATTACCCATAAAAGCGCATTTAGATTATCCTCGACGATATGAGTACAATAATGTCTGACTTGAAGCACCTCTCTCTCTCTCTCTCTCTCTCTCTCTCTCTCGCGCGCGAGCGCATACACACTCCTTCTCGCGGTGTGCGTCTGGCTTAACCTGGCCATCGAATCATTACCGAACGTCGCGCCATCGCCACCGCGCCACCGCCGCCGCGCACACCGACCTTTAATCATCATTGCATAGGATTCGTTCTCTTCGAGCCCTTTTCCTTACCGCCCTCGCCAGCCCTCCTCCCGGCCTGGTCTGACTGTCTCATCGATATACATAATCATTTTTGCATTCTTAAGTAATTTGTAATAATTTCCTCAAAGATAGTTCTTCGCTCTCAGTGCGGTGGCTTTGCGGTGGCGGCGGCGGTGGCCGTCGCGGCGCGCCGGAGCACAGCACAGAGCACAGAGCAGGGAACGACGAAATCGTTTATTACGTTTTGACTGCACATTCACACAACGATTTTTGCATTTTTGAGTGGAGTGCTACACAGACACTGAACAGACAGAGGAACCAAACTTCGATCGCACACACACACACACACACACACAGAGGGAGAGACCGAACAATTGATCGGGATTATTTTGATGTTGCGGTGACTTATCCCCCTCTGGGGTAGGAATCTGTTGAGTTATGTTATTATGCTCGCTCGGATCTCCTCGATCTTGTGGATCTTCTGGGCTTGTTGCTTTGTTTACTGTATGCACTTTGAGACGAGATAATGATTTGCGAGGGTACGTACGCGTGGGGAGGGGTATGATGCTATTAGCGTTTCACTTAAAAATACCCCGAGGGATGAGGTTTGCAGTGGAAACGTGATTTATCCTAGATCTGGACAGAGCCGTCCGCCGAGGCTTGTGGGGTGGGAGGGGGATGATGCGGATTGGATGGGAATCAATCCGTTCTGAAGCCTGTTTCCTCACGAGTGAGTGGCGGTGAATAAGGCGTTAGGTTTGATCTCCAAAGTTTGGTGGGAGGACCGGAAGCTCGAGTGAACTGTAGCAGGTGCCTTCTGTGGAGACCTCTGTTGAGAGTCCTTGGCACTGAGAGAGGACTGTAGACTGTTGACGAAGTGGACGACGAGAGACCGCAAGGTAAGGGACTACGAGGAAGTTCTGGACGGAGGACGGAGTACTGGACAAAGGCGATGTTCTCGACAGAAGCCGAGGTTCGGGACAGACGAAGAATTTCTGGACTGAGGAAGAAGTTCGGGACAGAAGATGAGATTATGGACGGAGGACGAAGTCCTGGACGGAGGACGAGGGTCTGGACAGAAGACGAGGTTCTATAAGGAAGAAGAAGTCCTGGACCGAGGACGAGGTTCTAGAAGGAAGAATAAGTCCTGGATGGAGGACGAGGTTCTGGAAGGATGAAGAAGTTCTGGACGGAGGACGAGGTTCTAGAAGGAAGAAGAAGTCCTGGACCGAGGACGAGGTTCTAGAAGGAAGAATAAGTCCTGGATGGAGGACGAGGTTCTGGAAGGAAGAAGAAGTTCTGGACGGAGGACGAGGTTCTAGAAGGAAGAAGAAGTTCTGGACGGAGGACGAGGTTCTAGAAGGAAGAAGAAGTCCTGGATGGAGGACGAGGTTCTGGAAGGAAGAAGAAGTTCTGGACGGAGGACGAGGTTCTAGAAGGAAGAAGAAGTCCTGGACGGAGGACGAGGTTCTAGAAGGAAGAAGAAGTCCTGGACGGAGGACGAGGTTTTGAGCAGAAGACGAAGTTCTGGACTGAGGAAGAAGTTCGGGACAGAAGATGAGACTATGGACGGAGGACAAAGTCCTGGACGGAGGACGAGGTTCTGAGCAGAAGACGAAGTTCTGGACCATGTCCAAGCCGTCCACACGACTTCATGTGAAATTCGCAACCAGTCCTCTCCCAGGTTCACCTCCTTGCAACTGCTGGTCCGTCTCATTTTCGCATTTCCGCACCGATTCCATTCAAATTTGTGGCCAGCACTTCTTCTCCTCTCCCCTCCAACTCCATTTCACCAAACTTTCATCCAAAAACCCGGCGCAGTTTTCGAAAAAACCAAGAAATCCCGAGCAAACCCCTACAGGCATGCCTCCAAAACTTCGACATCGTCCCATTTTCGCATTTTCCCGTGGATTCCATTCAAATTTTCGACCAAAACTTCACACGCCCTCTCCACTCACTCTTTTCCAGCAGACCCAGGTTCACAAGACAGCGGAATTTTCCAAAAAAAAAAATCAAGAAAACCCGAGTAGTCCTCAACCTGCCCTTTCTTTAAGATCGAAGAAGCACTCTTGTAGCAGCCAAAAAACACCCGAAATCATGTATGACCTTCCCTATGGTAAAAAGGCACTCTTTATCTAACTCTTTATCTAAATTAAGTGCATTTGGAGTGTTCGGATGCAGGTGGGAGTGGATTAGTTCGCTAGAGTGAGGTGTGAAGGATGTCTGGCAGTCGAAAAGTCGCGCTGGGATGGTGTCAATGGCGAGGGTAGTTGACAAGAAATTGAGGCGGTCGTAGGTTCCACAAGATTTGGGATGGGTTCCATAAAGTGGTGTTCTATGGAAGGGGGGCTCTGATTGGGTTTTGAGGCATGTTTGACGGACAGCCACTGTTGACAGGGAGGGAGGATGTCTAAACGTCAATTTCCTTGGGCGACACGTTAGACACGGCGACAGACTGTCTGGAGCTAAGGTTGGGCATCTGAATCCGATAAATGTGCTCAAATTCATAACAATCCCAACAGCAACCCATCCATGTCCAAGCCGATCTCTCGCCCACCCACTCAACCTCAAACAAAACGAATCAAAAAAAAAAACGAGGCAAAAAAGAAATGCAATAATAATCAACAAGCCAATAGCCTCACCAGATGCAAATTGCACACAAAAGCAGACGGTGGTGGAGAAGGAGGAGGAGGATGAGGAAAACGAAGAAGACAACCAAGACGAAGGAGGAGAAGATTTACTATGTAATTTGCATCTGCGCATCCATAAATCCGTGGTCCGTGGAACAACAACAACAACAGCGACGATATGCCACAGAAGAGCAAGAAATAAAATAAATAAAATAAAACAACATCACAACCCACTGCATTCCAATCGGTAATCTTATTAACCATCAGAACCAAAGGAACAGAATAACACCAAAAAATAATTCTTTACCACCAGCAACTGGATGGTGGCACCAGGTAGATAGCCAGGCCCAGAGAGCGAGACAGAGACGGAAAGAGAGGGAGTGAGTAGAGTGAAGGTGAAGGAGGGAATCAACAAAAGAACACGATTATCACCGCAAGGATAATCACCGCAGCAAATTAGTGACGATTAACTTGAAGCTATACCAATTTTCCGCTGCAATTTCTTCCCCCCCTCCCCCTCTCACAAGACTTTCTGGTTATTTTCAGTGTTTCCTTACAACACCAACACCAGCGCATACACCACCATCGCATCGCAACCCATTATCATCGCAAACTCGCAGCTGAGCGCTGACTGTTTGTGGCGGCCGCGGCGTCGGCATCGTGGTCGTCGTCGCTCGAAGGTGGAAGTACGAGTTTTCAAGCGTTTGCATGCATCCACATCGCGTCTCATTGAGTCTGGCTGCGTTTTCCTTATCTGTTCGTCATCTATTCACGGCGTAGTGTTAACCGAATGACGGAGACTCATCGTCGTCGTGTGATGGCATGGAAATTCTATGAATCCCACAAGTTCACAAACGAGTGGGCGACACACTTCTGCAGAAGCTGAAGGACGAGAGGGTGAGTTTTGGTGACACGGTCACAATCACCGATGGGAGCAGAGTGACATAGACGCACGTTCAGTGAACTCACAGTGGGAATAGATCCCAACAACGGGGTGCACTCTTGTGTGGACTCCTGGGGAACACAGAACCGACTAACATTCGACTGAGCTGGCTTCCCGCCTAGCCATCGCACACAACAGAGGTGTGACGTTTGTAATCTGACAACCCCTAACCCCCTTAAGATCGACATAAACAAAGAATAAAACTCACCAGTATTGTCAGCAATTTTGAAGACGTCATCCAGCCCGAGGGACTCCAAGTTCTCGCTGCGCCTCTGAAGGCAAATGAACTGCTCGACTTGGATGTGACGCAGACTCTTCACGTGTTGCACCATTTGCAGAATGTTGACGGCGCTAAAGTTGCACAGCTGACACATGAGCACGTTGCTCTTGCTCATCAGTTGAAATTCGCTGCTCTCGCTGGTGTCGATGGCAGTGCTGTTGCCGGTGCTCATGGACGCCGCATTGAAGCTATTCACCAGATACAGCAAGTGATTGAAGATCATTTTCATGGTGTCGTGACGCATGTGCTGCGTGTGAAGGTTCAGCTTTTGAATCGAATTCGTGTAGAAGTCGCAGCAGTTGCAGCGCAGTTGAACGGTGTTGGTTTGATTGTACTTCAGTTTGTACTCGTTCTTGACGCCACCCTCGCGGATGTGGTTGATGTAGTTGAGCTTCTGCAGATGCTTGTCGGTCTTGCTGTGCAGCTGGAAGTTCGCCTTCAGATTTGTCTTGTAGTTGCACAGGCGGCAGATGTAGTTGTTGTTGATGATCATCATGATGTCGCTGCAGTTGTTGTTGGTGTTGCGCGACCTGTCGATCATCAGGTGATTGTTGAGGTCATCGATGCTGTTCGTGTTGTAGTTGGCGCATATGAGGCAGCTGTAGGCCGTGGTCGGCTTTGGATCTGGATCGATTGGCGGATCAAGGGATGTTTCCGGTTGCTGGGATTGCTGCTGCTGTTGCTGCTGCTGCTGTTGTTGCAGGCATGTGGCCGAGTCGGCTGAGGCAGCGGTGGCAGCAGCCGCTTCGGCTAGCAGAGCTGCGGCGGCCGAGGCAGACGTTTGCGATGACGATGCTGCCGCAGTGACTGATGCGACGGCGGGCAGAACCTGCGGTGGCGGTGGCGGATGATTGAGTTTCGACGACTGCGAGCCCGGATACGGCTGCTGCGGTGGCTGCTGCTGCTGTGACGTTGAGGTGCCTTGAGCTTGAGTCACCGATCCAGCGCCAGCGGCAGCTGGAGATTGCGGCGGCGGAGCGAGCGCAAGCGGATTAGCTGCGGCTGCCGCTGCGGCCGCTGCACTCAGCGCACCGGCTGCGGAGTTCTGATGCAGGAGCTGAATCATCAGCGCCTGGTTGTAGGCGATGTCAGCCAGTGCCGCCTCCGGTAGGAAATTCTGCAAGTTGGACATGCTCGGCAAGTTCGAGGCAGCCACTGCCGCACTCTGGGCGGCGGTCAGCTGGCCCAGATTCTGCGACTGCAGGAAACTGAACGCCTGGATGTGCTTGATGTTGTTCTGCAGCACCGCCATGTTGTGGGTGTGCTTCTCGCTGGTCATGTGAATGCGCAGATTGCGCGCCACACTCGTCTCATAGGAACACACGTCGCAGCGAAAGCTCGGCTTCGGCTTCGAGGCCTGCTGCTGCATATTTGGCATAATTATTTTTGGCGATTCACGGATCTCCGCCGCCGAACTGGCCATGTTCTGGGAGCTGTTCAGCTCTTGCATGTTATTCAAATGCTTGTCGCTCTGCATGTGAATCGAGAGGTTCCCCTTGGTGGTGGTCGAGTAGTTGCATATCTCGCAGCGGTACGGCTTATAGCCGCAGGTGTACGACTCACCGCGTGCCAATCGTGGATGTTGTTGACCTAAAGAGTGAATAGAATGAAACACACACACACACAATGAAATGGGTTAAGATCGCGGTCGATTTGGGTGATTGATAGAAACCATCCGAACGGGGAGCCTGGACAAAGGATCCGAACAAGAACGGGCGGGAAAACTTTCCGATAACCAAGAAAAAGTACAAAAATCAAAAACGGACAAACTTCTCGGATCGCGGTGCAATTAACTTCGTCTATCGCATCGGTCACGGCAGCGCGTCTCGGAGCGAGTGAGAGACCGTGTATCAGTGCGTGCGTGTGCTAACTCGGCGCGAACGCACAATCAAGGCGATATAAATTATAAATAATTACACGAGCTCTCCTTTGCTCTCTCTATCTCTCTCTCTCTCTCTCTGTCTGTCTGTCCCGAACCGAATTCAGATTGTCATCCTTTCATTTGGGGCCTGTTGTGTCTGTGTATCCCAGTGGTGATGGTCCTCAAATTAATTCAATAATCAACATTAATTTAAATTGAAGCGAGAATCTTGCCAATTTAATTCAATCGAAGCGAACTTTTGTCCAGATTCGTAGTGACGGTTGGTTTCTATCTCTCTCCTTGGTCTCCTTGTCATCATCATCATCATCATCATCATCAGAATCAATTATAGTTTGTTTGACAAGATAGACAAGAGCCAGCGACAGTGTGGTGTAGTAAGTCAGAGTCTAAGAGTGTGTGTACTTACCGGCCAGACAATAGCCGCATGCACTCTCCCCATCCGGATGCTTCTCTCTCATATGAATTTCTAATGTTTCCTGATACTTGTAGTGCCAATTACATTGTGGGCATTTCAATGTTTTGCAAGAGTTACGTGTTGACATCTGTACGCCGCTATTTAGACGGGCTGAATTCAATATCATCTCGCATCTAGTGTGAGTGGGGAAAAAAGAAACGAAAAGAAACAAACAAACAAACGAGAACGTATTTATTAAGGGTGCCTTTGAGGTAAATTAATAATCACACACACACACACATTGAGACGGGGATGGAGCTCGATTCCAACAAAAGCACACACACCCACACACTTGCTGCTTGCTTACGTGACTTTGATTAATTTTAATCAACATTGATAGAGGATCATACGTCGTTTTATTATGCTCATTGTGTGCTTTTTTATGTCTGTCGCTGAAATGTGCTGAGAACGGAATGCCATTGGCTCGAGCGTGTGGACTTGATGTCCTATAGACGGACGGATTGGATTCCACGGGATGTGGAACGTGAGTATTTTCGCGAAATGTGGGGCGTCAGTACTGAATACTTTAATCACGGCGGATGACAGAGTGGACAGTGGGACGTGAGTTTTTTACGTGTTTTTTCACGTGTTCACGGCGAAACTCACGCTTGTCGTGTTGGCACGGGCAAGGTCCGCAATAAAATTCACCCTTGCAGTGTACACGTTTCCCCGTATTCACGGAAAAATTCACACTTGCCGCGTCGTGACAGGTAAAGCACACTTTTCCCCGTGTTCACGACAAAAATGCAACTTTTCCTCGTTGGCACGGGCAGAATACACGTTTCTTCACGGAAAAATTCACGCTTGCCGCGTCGTGCCCGATAGAGTACACGTTTCGCCGTGTTCATGGAAAAATGCGTGGGCACAGGCAGAGTACACGTTTCCCCATGTTCACGGCGAAAATGCATCCTCTCCCCGTCGATACAGGCAGAGTACACGTCTCCCCGTGATCACGGCAAAAATCCACGTTTCCTCGTTGGCACGGGCAGAGTACACGTTTCCCCGTGTTCACGACAGAAATGCACCCTTTCCGCGTCGGCACAGGCAGAGTACACGTTTCCCCGTGTACACGGCAAAAATGCACTCTTTCCACGTCGGTACAGGCAAAGGCCGTGGGAAAGCTCACGCTTGCCTCGTCGTCACCCGTGTTCACGTGTCCACAGCAACACAAGCCAAGCTCACATTTCACCCCAGACACACGCTTGCAACAAGACTCAAGCCCCAGACTCAGTCAAGTCAATCAAAAAGCTAACAAACAACAAAAACAAAACTTCTCTCACTTACCTAGAACAGTCCACACCCAATGGCCGGCCGTTGATGTGCTCGGGACAGGCGCCGATTGTGAAACTGGGCGCTGCCGCGGCCGTCGGCGACATGGTCGAGTTCGATGGAAAGAGGCCGATGCTATTGGGCGAGCGTGTCGGTGTCATTGGCGATTTCATATTGATCTCAATCAGTTCGCAAGTCTTGCAGTCGATGCCCTTGATGTCGGGGTGCTCGGGACATGTGCCAAAAGCCGAATGTTGCTGTTGCTGATGTTGCTGCTGCAACTGATGTTGCAGGAATTCATTGATCAATTTGACACTGTTGCTGTTGCCGGACAGATCGCCGCTTTGATTGGCACTGCCACCAACGGCAGCCGCAGCCGCCGCCAGAGAGGCCGTCAGCGAGCTCAACGAGGGTGCAGCGCTCGATGTCACCGCCGACGCGAGCAGACCGCTATCGGACGTATTGACCACGGCCGCTCCGGGCGAAGTGATGCGGATTTGATTCTGCATCTGTTGGAACTGCTGCTGCAGAAAGTCCGCCACCGTGGTGGGCGTCGGGGGCGAGAGTGCGGACGCACTGCTCTTATTGCTAGTGATGTTGTTCACATTATTGCTACTGTTGCTGAGAGTCGACTTCGATGCGGAAATCACTGACGACGATGCGGCTGTGGTTGCTGCTGTTGCATTGGGATCCGACGCGGCCAGCGAGTGGACTGAGTGTTTGGAGCCAGTCCCGGCGAGGGGTGTTGCTGCCACACCATGACCAGATGCAATAATTGTCGTTGCTGAATGCTGGGCAGATGACGATGATACTGACGATGACGATGAGGACGATGACGGCGAGGACGAGGTGGTCGATGTGGGCGATGATGGCGATGGTGTATGCCGGCCACCGTCCAGAGAGACCGCCGCGGATGACGATGACGCTGCCGCCGCCGCTGCAGCCGCCTGTGCTGCAGCAGTCGCCGCACTTAGATCTAGAGTGTTCAGATTATCATAGGTGTCGGCTGACGACGATCTTTGTTGATGATTAATTTGACTACAATTACTCGCGCCGCTACCAGGATTGTTGCTAATGGATACCGATGCGCTTGTGCCGTAGCTTGGATTGCTGTTGCCACCGATGCAGATGCCACTTAAAATACCGCTTACCCCGCAAGCACCGCCACTGCCGACGCCTCCGACACCGGCGGTCGTTGTTGTGGACGAGCCGATGCCGGTACCGCTGCCGCCGATGCTTGCCATTATTAGATCGCTATCCATGTGCGGCGTGTTCATCGACATTGATACTGTATTCACAATGTTATTGTTATTGTTGCTGTTGTTGGCACAGCTAGCTGCTATTGCAGCCACTAGTGCCGCATTTGCAGCTGCCGCCGCTGCTGCTGCCGCTCCCGACGCTGCTGACGACCCCGATGATGACGAAGATGACGATGATGATGACGATGATGATGATGACGACGACAATGATGCTGTGGTTGATGATGCACCAGCGACAGCCGACAACGATGACGCCGACAGTGCTAATGACGAGGATGGTGATGAAGATGATGATGATGTCAATGACGTTGTTGCTGCTGCTGCTGCTGCTACAGCCGCTGACGATGTCGTTGCACAGCAACTAATATTGCTATTGCAGTTATTGCTATTTGCCGACGTGTTTGCTGATGCTTGCAAACCAATATGCTGATGTTGTTGTACTGCTGTCGACTGCTTCATCAATTGATGCTGTTGCTGTTGCTGTTGCTTTTGTATATCCAATGGCTCCAAAAATGATATCTGCGGCTTCTCATCAACATTCCGTTGAATAATGGCACTCGAATATTCTCGATTTAATAGTAACTTCTCGGACTCTTGTAGATTCAGTGTGTGTTCACTGTTTGCATGCAGGCTAAACGATTTTGTATTACCGAAGCTGAGCTTGCATATGAAACACATTAATATCGGCTTTTGAATTTTATTTGGTTCGGATATATTGACGCTGGCATCGCGAGCAGTCACCACGCGAAATGAGTGAATTTTTGGGTTATTCGTTGCTGATGTTGTCCCAACTTGAAAATAAACCACAAAAAAAAAAAATTAAATACAAAAATGAACATCCATCAACAGTGAGAGGGGGCAGAAAGGGACGTATGCTGAGAGAGGTGAAAAAGAAAAATAACTCACCACTCATACAATTCTCCGATATATTCGATACAGATTCATTTTCAGAATCAATTATATATGCACTGCCATCTGGATTGTATACGATCTTACCCTGAAAACTTTCAACATCAGAACAGGACATTGGGGAGCAGTCATCCGATTCGTATTCCTGCAAGAGAATGTACAAAAACAAAACATTAATCAGAGCTCATCGGTTTTTGTTGCAATAAGAAATAAAAAAGAAAGAAGCCGGTGCCGGTGGAGCAACGATCGGAAGAAAGTGGCGCCCAACGAAGGCTGTGCTCAGTCGGAGGAGGATAGTGAGTGAGGCCCGGGTCCTAAAGAAGAGCTGACGATTTTCCAATCCGAGCCAGGTGACCCCTGGGCACACGAAGCCTGGGGGTTTAAAGTGGCGCCCAACGAGAGTCCAGCTCAGTCAAGGAGACTGGAGGAAAAGCAGACTGAAGAGCCTTCTTGGTTGAGGCCGGTTTCTGAGAAAGACTGGAGACTTTCTGGAGACATTGACGCTTCTACGGGGGCCCAAGTCCGTAGGCTTAAGGTGGCGCCCAACGAAAGCCAAACCCAGACAACGAAACTGGCGATCGAGACAGCTAAAGAGGCTTCTTGGCTGAGGCCAGGTTCTGGGGAAGAGCTGGATACCATGATGAGTCTAGGGGGTCCAAGTCCGCAGGTTTAAGGTGGCGCCCAACGAAAGCCAAACCCAGACAACGAAGCTGGAGACCGAGCCGCTTGAAGAGGCTTCTTGGCTGAGGCCAGGTTCTGGGGAAGAGCTGGAGACGTTGGCGGCCCTACGCTGACCCAAGCCCAGAGGTTTTAAGTGGCGCCCAACGAAAGTCCTCGAAACAAGGGATCGAGACGTCTGAAGAAGCGTCATGGTAGAGGCCCAGTTTCTGTGGAATAGTTGAATACCTTGACGAAGACGCTTGTAATTTAAAAGAGCTAGAAGAATTTGAAAGCTGGTCGAAGGACGCCCGCAAGACAAGACTCAGACCACAGCTCGACTGAGAGACTTCCCAAAGACCAACCGAAACGTGGAAGACCTATCCCCTCACAAGAAAACACACACACACACACAGAGACACACCCCGTTGTCACTCCTCGTCGATGATTATGAGGTGAGTGCGAGAACCAAAATGCCAAGAGTACAGGGAAGCAGCACAGCAAAACCCCCTTATGATTTATTTAATCCAATTAAACAAACGAGAATCGAGAACGACCACTGTACAAGCACAACCGGCAAAGCCGACCAGCCCAACATATGTCCAATTTGATTTAATTATGTTTATGTAATTGACAATGAGGTGAGAAAAAACAACGAAAAAACAACGAAAAAAAAGCACACCACCAACCAGAGGCGTAAGAAGGAAGACAAGTAGCGCCACCCACCCCTAAATTGGCGTGTCGTAACGACAGCAACGAGCGCACACACAACCCTTTGCAGTGATCAGCACCAGTCACCCTCACCTGGTTGGACGGTCGGTCGGCCCGTCGGTCGGTTGGTTGGTCTTCACTCTCACGTAACGCTTAATAAATTAAATTAAAAAATAATTCTAATTAATGTATCGACTTATAACGGGGCCAAATGGGAATCCACACCATATGGACGCGCCCATAAATATTTCAAGCACTTTAATCCGTTGTCGATTCTTTGTACATACAAATTAATATCGTGACGGTGGTGGTGGTGGTGGTGGCGGTCGCCCCCTCTTTCCCCACATTTCTCACTCAAAACGAAAGAAGACATTACAAGTGGCGGCAGACCGCCGAAGCATATGTGGCACGTATCCGGGCGATATTTATGACCGCACGAGAATGAGCCGCTCTCTCTCTCTCTCTCTCTCTCTGTGTGTGTGTGTGTTTGTGTGAAGGTTAAGCCACGCAAGCTGAGGTCTTAGCAAAGGCAAAACAACAAGTCAGTACAGTGGATGGCTGCCAATGGATGAGTGGGTGGCAAGGAGGAGGATAATGTCGTGTGGTATCATTGATTCTGACGTGGTTGGCGCTGTGTGTCCGATAGAAGACCATGCGCTGCGTTTTTCTGTACGGGTTAAGGGCGTCAGTTGACACGTTGGCTGCGAGCTAAAAGAGTGCACTGATTCTCTGGTAGCGATTTGTGTTTGCTTCGATTTGTTGTTGAAAGACCTTGTCAGTCACTGGCGACGGGATGCGGCTGCTGCTGAGGCGGATGAAGGGTCCTAAGCCTCGTGCGGTGAGTGGGGAAAAAAGAGGTCGAAGGCAGGGGCAGAGGCTGTAGCCAGGAACAGAGACTGAAGCGAGGAACGGAGATCGTAGACAGGAACAGAGACCAGAGGTAGGGACTCAGACTGAAGCCAGGAACGGAGACCGAAGGCAGTGGCCCAGACTGAAGCCAGGAACGGAGATCGTAGGCAGGAACAGGGACCAGAGGCAGGGACAGAGTCCAAAGACAGAAGCAGAGACTGACGGCAGGGACCCACGCTGAAGCCAGGAAAGGAGACCAGAGGCATGGACAGGGTCCAAAGACAGAAGCAGAGACCAAAGTCTGGAACAGAGACCGAAGGCGGGGACAGAGACTGAAGCCGGGGACCCAGACTGAAGCAAGAAATGGAGATCGTAGGCAGGCACAGGGACCAGAGCCAGGGACAGAGACCGAAGGCAGGAACAGAGACCGAAGGCAGGAACACAGACTAGAGGCAGGGACTCAACTGAAGCCACAAACGGAGATCGTAGACTGGAACAGAGACCAGAGGCAGGGACAGAGACCGAAGGCAGGACCCAGACTGAAGCCAGGAACGGAGATCGTAGGCAGGAACAGAGCCCAAAGGCAGGAACAGAGACCGAGGCCAGGCAACTCCTTCAAACGGTTTGAACAAGGTTGAGCCTGAAAATCTGAAAAATGTTGTTAAAGACCCCTAGGCTCCCAAATGGCCAGAAAGGCCTTAAAACAGATTCTCAACCAAGTCCAGGGTGAGGAACACGACGAGCAGCTGCTTCCTCCAACGGACAGGGCCAACACGCCGACGCTCGAGCCGACCACTTGGCAGGTTGCACCAAGTCTTGCCATGCCGTTCGGGCATATCTCTGATGAGCTGGAGTCGATGGCGGAGGATTGGGTGGTCTGGAGATGAGTGTCGCTTTGTTTCCCAGGGAGACCTCATTGACCTCACTCACGGATTGAGCACAGGATGGAGACTTCAAGAATTCGAGGATCATTATGGATTAGTCCTCAGGGAAAACGAGGGACCTCATATTTGGACGACATCCGTGGGGAATTGCACAAAATCACGGCTGAAAGGGGCCCAATCAAGATTAGTCGAGGATCGAGTGCAAGATCAGTCCACAGAGTCGACTGAATTTTTGAGCCGGCTGACAGGGCTGTTGACGCTCAGTAGGAAGACGTGCGATAGCCCCATGGCTCTAGTCGGAATTTGAGGCATCTTCCACTGAACCAGGTCTGAGAGGATGGCCACTGATTGCCGGTCCGTGGTGAACATGCCTTTTTTGAGATAGGCTGGACGTCGCAGGCTTATGAGCGCTGTCTGCGACTTCAATGCGACAAAATGTCTGTCCAACGTGCCTCTGTCGACATTCGGGTGCTTCACTGGACAGGACTGTTAACAGCCCGGTCCTCTAAGAGGTCCTCGGCGAAAGGGGGATGCTGTCAAAGACATCAAGCCGTCACTGGGTGACTTTTGAGATCGCTTTCGATTTGACTTCAAAGACTTGGACGGCGGAAGGTGATCGAATGACGCAAAAGATTTTAGAAAAAAAAAGAAAACCAAAAAAAAAACAGAGAACAAAAAGGAAAAAAAAAAAACAAAAGAAAAACCTCCTCACCTCCGGATTGGTGAAACACGATTGTGGATCATCGCGTTTGCGTCGACGCTTTCTCGGTGTTGGCTCGTTATGCGTTGCATCCGATTGCTGCGAGGGTGGTGGCATATTTCCGAATCCTGTCCAATCGTCTCCTGGCGAAGGCCTTCACTTCTGCACTGACAATGATGAATTTCTCTTGAGTAAATCTCTGTATTCTCTTGTTTCTTTTTTCCTTCCTTCTGAGTGATTACAAACACTTCGGTTGTGTTATGATTGAGTTGTGTTGTTCATTTGATTATGTTCCTTTGCAACATGTTGATGTTGCTTTTGGTTTTCTTGCCAGCAGTCTACCACCACCACTCTTGCTGCTGCTGCTGGCTTTCTTATGTTTTTCTAGAGCAGCCTCCACGGATGTTCGATGCAACACACGCGAGCCTCGCTCGGCATCGAGCTGCGCGGCACGATGACGCGATTCGATTGCTCTCGTTTTTTTGTTTTGTCTTTGTCACACGAAATGAGTCTGGAATTGGGGGTTGGTTTTGGTTTTGGTTTTTTTTTTTTTTGTTTTTTTGATTGTGACAAATTTTTGGGTAAATTTTTTTACTTTTCAAACAACTCAAAGAAGCAAACAAAGCCAAAGAAAAAGGAAAACTAGTTGCAACTACAAAACGGGGAATAAAAACCAGGCAAGAAGAAAACAAAACAAGCAAGGGAGTGTTATGTGTAGGGTCCATCCATTCAGTCACATGCGTCTGAACGTAACTTTCACTCTCTGTCTGTGGTTAGAATGAGGTTTGACATTCAAAAATAAACGCGTTCAAAAGTTCGAGGGTTGATGATTGCGGCCGGATTTTAGGGAGCAATCGGAAGAAGAAGAAGAAGAAGTTGGCAAGCTAACACTCTTATCCTAAGCCCTGGGGTACCACAAGGCTCGGTCCTAGGTCCCACATTGTTCCTTACATGCATCAGGTCTCTTTTAAAGGATCGCCTTCGCTATTGTGCGTCTAGGGGATTGTTTGGAAAGATCTGATAGCAAGGACATAACCGTTCCTGCTTTTGGTGACTTTTTTTTCAAGTCAACCCATCTCTTTGGAGGACCGACGTGATACCTCGTTAAAAACGGCAAGATTTCAGCAACAAATTGGCATCAAAATTTGATCGACAAAAAATTCATGAATGCATTCCGTTTCAATTTACTTTTGTCTCTACAAACTGGATGGCAGTTGTTGGCCGCGCGCCACTTCAAAAAATTGCTTCGAAATGTACGCAGAAGGAGCCATGCGATAGGCAAGCTCCTTCTGAGAGGTCCACTCGTACGTAGGAGGTTAAGGAGGAGTCTGTTTTCAAGCTGGACAGTACGAGGTACAGTACTGAGGGATTGTTTGGAAGGGTCTGGTAGCAAGGACATAACCGTTCCTGCTTTTGGTGACTTTTTTTTCAAGTCAACCCATCTCTTTGGAGGACCGACGTGATACCTCGTTAAAAACGGCAAGATTTCAGCAATAAATTGGCATCAAAATTTGATCGAAAAAAAATTCATGAATGCATTCCGTTTCAATTTACTTTTGACTCTACAAACTGGATGGCAGTTGTTGGCCGCCCGCCACTTCAAGAATTTGCTTCAGAATGTACGCCCCCTCGACGCAGACCTAGGGGATAGGAAGCCCCTAGTCCGAGTCATGGTCTGCTCACACGCAAAAAAAAAACCCAACGAAACAATTATAATCACGATAAAATATCGCGTCATTTAAGCTGTCAAAAAATAAAAAATTAAAAAAAAAAAAACGAAAGAAATATAACGAACGTAACAGAAAATTAATTTATTGCCTCAATTATGATCGATTTTTAAAGTGAGAATGTTGCCGGTGATGGCGCGGTATTGGTATCGGTTGGCTCCAAGCGAGCCTGGACCGGTCTCTGGGCACAAAAAGAAACAGAAATTGAACCCAACACACGTCGTAAATTGTTGTATCGGCTATGGTTTGGCATCGGCATGGTGAGGGCGGATGTTAGTGCACCAATGCATCGATCGCCAAAAGCGACAATGAGTCTCAAAAGCTGAGCTGTGAAGGATGAAGGAATTCAGAGAGTCAGAGAGCATAAATCAATCCATTATATAATTTGCGCCAAACAACAAATGAGAGACGACGACGATGACGACTACAATGACTGCGACAGCAAAGCGACAGAACGACATTTTCAGTCTTAACCAAGCCCAAAACTGAAGAACTGAACTCAATTTTATGTGCACTCCTATGAGCGTGCGTGTGTTTGTGTGCCGGCCGGCACTTAAACTACACTCAACTCGCCATCGGTCCACACACTCTACTCCACACCAGCGACCGACGCGGACGATCGGTCTCTTCATCGTTGTCGTTGCGCCATTACCAGAACCAGAGTCAGTGACGCACAGGGACGAATACAATTAAAGCGTGTTATATTGTAATTTCTGGCATTTTGCAGCCTGTGGCGCAACATTTTTCATTCGGCCTTTTCAGGTTTCCTTTTCGCATTTTTTATTATTTTATTTTTTTTTTCCTCTCGCTTGATTATTTAAATCTTCTCTTGGCTGGCATATGCATTGGCGTTTTGTTCGATGCAGAGACAGAGAGAGAGAGAGGGAGAGAGAGCGCGCGCGCGCACGCCCGTGATTGTGAGATGTGTTTTCGATATGGACACCTGGACCCGAAAGTAGTGAGTCGATGACGAGATAAAATTTGCGTGGTTTTTTTCGCAAGGCTTTCACGTTTGATCTAGAGCTTCTGGAGGGGGTGTGTAATTTCCGTCGTGGATGGTCGGTCTTAGGTCACGGAAGAGGAACGAGTTGGGGAGGTTCGTCTGGGGGTAGGGGCTCCTGGGGGCATTCTTGTTCGTGTTCTCTGGAAAAAGTGTCGCTTCGGAATAGCCAGTGGCCACAGCGAAGCTCAGCTTGCCGCGTAGAAGCAGGCAGTGGCCAGAGCTGAGCTCACGTTTGACGCGTAGAAGCAGGCAGTGGCCACAGCGAATCTCACGCTTTGGGCGTCGAAATATTCAGTCGCCACAGTGAAGCTCACGCTTGCCGCGTCGGAAGAGGCAGTGGCCACAGCGAAGCTCACGCTTGCCGCGTCGGAAGATGCAGTGGCCACAGTGAAGCTCACGCCTTGGGCGTCGAAATATTCAGTCGCCACAGTGAAGCTCACGCTTGCCGCGTCGGAAGAGGCAGTGGCCACAGCGAAGCTCACGCTTGCCGCGTCGGAAGAGGCAGTGGCCACAGTGAAGCTCACGCTTGCCGCGTCGGAAGAGGCAGTGGCCACAGCGAAGCTCACGCTTGCCGCGTCGGAAGAGGCAGTGGCCACAGCGAAGCTCACGCTTGCCGCGTCGGAAGATGCAGTGGCCACAGTGAAGCTCACGCCTTGGGCGTCGAAATATTCAGTCGCCACAGTGAAGCTCACGCTTGCCGCGTCGGAAGAGGCAGTGGCCACAGCGAAGCTCACGCTTGCCGCGTCGGAAGATGCAGTGGCCACAGTGAAGCTCACGCCTTGGGCGTCGAAATATTCAGTCGCCACAGTGAAGCTCACGCTTGCCGCGTCGGAAGAGGCAGTGGCCACAGCGAAGCTCACGCTTGCCGCGTCGGAAGAGGCAGTGGCCACAGTGAAGCTCACGCTTGCCGCGTCGGAAGAGGCAGTGGCCACAGCGAAGCTCACGCTTGCCGCGTCGGAAGAGGCAGTGGCCACAGCGAAGCTCACGCTTGCCGCGTCGGAATAGGCAGAGGTCAGAGCTGAGCTCACTTTTGACGCGTCGAAGCAGGCAGTGGCACAGCGAAACTCCCGCTTGTCTCGGCGGAACAAGCAGTGGCCACAGCTAAACTCACGCTTCGCGTCACGGAACAAGCAGTGCCCAGCTCACACTTCCGTCCACATTTCTCCGTATTCCCACCATAACTCACGCCTGTGGACTCGAAGCAGGCAGTGGCCCCAGTCTGTACTGTCGTCCCAACAGACACGTTCTACAATTCGCCAAATCCACACTGGTAGCGTCACCAGGGCACTCACGGGTCAATGATCTCTTGTCCCACCCACTGTCACAAATCAACCGCGAAATCAGTCACCGCTTCCAGTCCATCTCGTCAGCCGCTCAGTCACCGCTGCAGGATGATCCGCCAGGCTGCCCCGGTCATGGATCCACCCTCAACCGTCGGATTTGTCATCAAACCAGCAGCGGGTGGCTGGCGTGCAGGTTTTGTCATTTCCATTATCTTGACGGTAATTCAATAAATGACAAGAAAAAAAAAAGCACGGGCCTGCCTATTGTTCGAAGTAATTGCCCTGCTTTGCATCAGACTACATGGGCCCTGTGCATGTGTCTAGATACGCGACTGCTCAACCCATTCGGTTAATTATATTAATTGCCATAACCAGTGCTTCTCGTCTCTCTCTCGCGGACGGTCTGCCTCTCTCCCTCGGCGGTAATGATAAAATATATGTTTTTTTTTTTCCATTTATTTGTTTCTCTCATATTTTTTCTTGTTTACTGGCTTTGGTCTCTAAAACCGCAAGAAATTACTGCCAACATTCGCGTAACCAAATCGCTCTCAGCCCCGTGTGTGTGTGGATGGGTGTGTGCATGGTCGATGTATACTTTAAATAATTTCCACTGGTTATGCGCGTCTGGATGCATCACGCAAATGCAATCAAAGGCCATTATTGGGCTCCAATCTGCGAGTGATTTTGTGTACAAGGGCTTCACTTCTCTTTCGGTGATTGCTTGTGTGTGTGCGTGTGTGTGCTGTCCTCTAATTAAGCGTGTAGAGAGAGAGAAAACAAAAGAAATGATGAAACATAATGATTTCGTTGACAATAGGCTAGGTAATGGGTATTTATTAAAAATGCCCCTAAAACGCAGCCCATCCCCATGGGTCCTCAGGTCCTCCCTGATGGGAAGGAGGAGGAGGAGCAGGTGCGCCAGTGTCTAGAGTGGAGTCAGTTGTGGGCTGAATGCAGCTCTTAGAATTGTCAGGGGAAATCATCGAATGGCACCGTCAGGTGGTAGCAATTTTCTCCCGGGTGGGGATGTGTTCACACGCTTTGGTTATTGGCTGCGGGTGACCTCTAGGCGTTCACGCTATCATGGGGCTCAAGACCATTCCGCGCCGACTCCTTGTTCGTTTGAGGTCATCTCCTTGGTGCCTGTTGCGTGAGTTTTGCTGTGAACACGAGGACTCTGCCTATTCCAACGCGGCAAGTGTGAGTTTTGCTGTGACCACTGCCTCTTCCGACGCGGCAAGCGTGAGCTCAGCTCTGACCACTGCCTGCTTCGACGCGTCAAACGGGAGCTTAGCTGTGGCCACTATCTCTTCCGACGCGGCAAGCATGAGCTCAACGGTGGCCACTGCCTGCTTCGACGCGGCAAGCGTGAGCTTCGCTGTGGCCACTACCTCTTCCGACGCGGCAAGGGTGAGGTTCGCTGTGGTCACTGCCTGCTTCGACGCGGCAAGCGTGAGCTCTGAGCTCTGAGCCTCTTCCGACGCGGCAAGCATGAGCTTCACTGTGGTCTCTGCCTATTCCGACGCCCAAAGCGTGAGCTTCGATGTGGCCACTGCCTGCTTCGACGCGGAAAGCGTGAGCTCAGCTCTGGCCACTGCCTGCTTTTACGCGGCAAGCGTGAGCTTCGATCTTGCCACTGTCTGTCGCGACACAGCAAGCGTGAGTCCCAACGTGTTATCTGCCCGTCCATTAGAGTGAATTTATTTGGCAGCGTTGGAATCTATTCCCTCTTCGGTTCCTGTCTGAGCTGAGGGCGAACAGCTCTAGATTGCCGTCGCGAAGCAGCTCGCCTCATAAATCTCTATAATTGCCAAGAGCGTCATCGTCTGAGCGAGGCAAAAAAGCCAAACAAACCAGCACGATCGTCGAGATCCTTTAAGTCACCAAAATTCATTGACAACTGATCCCCATCGATCGAGACGGAACACCGTTTCCAGGAATATCCCACAGCTTCTGAACAACAATCGCTCGCACACGCACAGCAGTGGACCCTAATTTAAGACGCAACCCAAATCCTTTTACTTTCATCCGACCGAAGAAAAGAAGAAAAAAAAAAAAAAAAAACGCCACAATTTATTCCGAATGTGTAACTGTAAGTCCAAAGGATAAGATACCAATCGTCAATCTCGTTCTATACATCTGCAGGGAGCAGCGAACAGCAGCAGTACATCAACCCTGATTACAAAAGAAACTCGCGCGCGCAAGAGAGCGAGAGAGAGAGAGAGAGAGAAGCTCACACACAGTCCACCGTCAACCAGAAGAAACCGCGTGTTCGCCGCCGCTAGTGATGGTCACACATACCGATCCTTTAAACAGAAGCTGCCGCCGCCAAAAAGACACCACACATCCATCCGCCTTCAGACTCCTCTGCACCCTCACCCTCTGTGTGACTGATTGAAAATTTTTCTACCAAAATTTTGAAAGATCCAATTCTCTTATTTTGCCTCCTTCTGTGTCTCTCATTATTCGTTTGTGCGTTCGTTTTTGGAAAGATTTGCAACATGTTCTCGGGCACGAACTGTGTTCCTCATCTAATCGGCATCGCGGAATCCCAACAAACAATTGGCCACCACCACCTCAGCACGACGATCCTCTCCGAAAATGAAATGCGCCGACTTTTGTAGGGAAACAAAAAAAAATAAAAGAACAGCGATGAGATACAGAATCCCAGAGAAGAAGAAGTCAGAAAATCAGTTGCAATGCACACACGTGAGCCTCCGAAAAAGCGCGATACACAAACGCAGCAATGCAACACGCGCACCGCAGCAGCATCGGCAAAACAATCAAAAAAGAATCTAAGGAAGAATAGCCGACGACGCCAACAACAACGCGAACGAGACGCGAGAGGCGAGAAGCGAGAGGCGAGAGGCTTACTAGGAAGGAGCTCGAGCATACACAAACTCACGCAGACGCTGAGCCAGCCACACATTTTGGCCAAGAACAATTTATTGTCGCGCGAACGTTCCACTGACATTCACCATCCTCCAGATCCTCCTCCTCCTCCTCTTTGGGCATTGTGTCTGCATCCCTGTAGCAGCGACCTCTTGTCCACTTGCCCATCAGTGGATCTCCATCATCATCAGTGGCCGTCATCGTTGGTTGTGTCGTCTTTTTTGATCTGTTTTTCTGTGCGCTGTGCGTCGTCGCTGTGCTGTCCTCCTCCGTCGTCGTCGTCACAACATCTCTGTCTCTCTCGCCGCGCCTCGTCGCACCACCACCAAGGAGCAACAAGGAATTCGTTTTCATCACATCAGAATTGTGTGTGAGCGCGACGCGCGCGCTCTTGTTTTTATTATTCTTATTTATACACACGGCATTAATTTATTAAAAAATGAAACAAAAGAAAAGAAACAAACAGCCCGCGACCCTGTATGAATTTTGCGCCTCTGCGTACGTGCTATGACTGCGAAAGGCATGCTCAGCAGATCGTGATGATGATCGTGATGACGATCCGGATGATGATGAGCAGCACTGGGAATCATCAGCGTTGTGCTGGGCATCGTCATCACCACCATCGTTGGTCCCAAATCGAAAATCGTCAACGTATCGCTGCTGTCGCAGCAGCAGACATCCTTTGCATAATTCAATGGGGAGGGATTTTTTGAAAAGGACGCAGCAGCAAAAAACCAACGCAAGCGCAGAGACTGTCAAAATCAAAGTCAAACCAAATCAATCATGAGCGAGAATCGGACACAATAAGCCCGCGTCGACGATTGGACGCTTTGGTCTCGATTGGGCCGCGACTAGTCGCAGCTCGCCGACGGCTTGTAAGGCGATTGTTGACCACCAAGCGACTCTCGGGCACGTTGAGCACACGTTGGCTTCCCCCAGAGAGACTAGCCAGCTCCAACTCAACATGCCATCCATCCAAAGCAACAGCATTCGTCCCAAGGAACCATTCGGGACGACGGACGGCTTGAGATGGTTGTGTCGGGGCGTGCTACAGCATACAGCCTTTTCAAGGACTTTCCCAAGAGCACCACCATTTCGGCAGATAGACGCGATGTTCAAGCTGACAGGGAAGAGAAGCCAGAGCGGTGGGTTCCACAGATGACGTCGACATCATCGCGCGTTCCCAACGTTCTGTGGTGGGAAGCTAGCCCAAAGAAGATCACTTGGGCAATACGTCGTCCCCATTGACATCAACGATTTTGAGCCAATTAGTAGCAACACGAGTAGTTGATGAGGAGAGTAGGCCCAAGCGCACCTCGAACTGCAGTGCCGTTCACATAAAAGGGGAGTCTGTCAACCTTCTCGTTTCGTCGGTCTGTCGAACCAACATGCGGCTCGAAGGACCAGAATCATGGTATCCAGCTGCTGTATGAAGCTCGCGACTTCAGCGCGAATCTTGGTGCCGTCGCGAGAGAAACGTTGATCTTCTCTGACCCCAGGGTGTTGACAAACGATAAAGGATGCCTTGACTACCTAGTCCAACATGTCCAAGACGAAGGAGTAACAAATAACTGTCCCTACCATCCCTCAACAAGGCGTCCAAACGACTTCATGGGAAATTCGCAACCAGCCCTCTCCCAAGTTCACCTCCTTGCAACTGCTGGTGCGTCTCATTTTCGCATTTCCTCACCGATTTCATTCAAATTTGTGGCCAGCACTTCATCTCCTCTCCTCTCCAACTCCATTTCACCAAACTTTCATCCAAAAACCCGGCGCAGTTTTCGAAAAAAACCAAGAAATGCCAACCAGACCCCATGCAGCCATGCCTCCACAACTTCGACATCGTCTCATTTTCGCATTTTTCCATGGATTCCCTTCAAATTTTCGACCAAAACATCACACTCCCTCCCCACTCACTCTTTTCCAGCAGACCCAGGTTCACAAGACAGCGGAATTTTCCAAAAAAAATCAAGAAAACCCGAGTAGTCCTCAACCTGCCCTTTCTTTAAGATCGACGAAGCACTCTTGTAGCAGCCAAAAAACACCCGAAATCATGTATGACTTTCTCTGTAGTAAAAAGGCACTCTTTGGCGGACATTTTGTCATTTTCAGATCATAAACAGCCGTCCAGAGTGCAATTTCGTCGACACACCCAATTGTAACCTCTTATTGAACAGCCACTCGCCAACTTCAACCTCGTCCCATTTTCGCATTTCCGCGTCGATTTCCACCAAATTTTCGATCAAAACTTCACAGTCCCCCTCCACTCAGTCCATACCACCCAAATCTGACTCAAAATCCGGTCGGATTGTCGAAAAAATCGACTTTCAGAAAATTGCACTCTCGCAGCGGAAAAAGTCGACCCGATTCATTTCGCAATTTACTGCATTTTTTCGGCGAAATCGTGCATTTTTTCGATTTTCCACAAAAATGCGAATTTTTGAGTGCGTTTTTTTTTTTTGGATGATAGCTTTGGATGTCCTGACCATGATTCCATCCACTTGAGTTGGATTTTCTGCTGATTTCGTGGAAAAATCAACGATTTCGTGCGGGAATTTCACCGCCCGGCAGCGGCTGAGGTGGGTGTCTCCGCTAGATGAGTGCGAATCTTTCAAATTAAGTGCATTTGGAGTGTTCGGATGCAGGTGGGAGTGGATTAGTTCGCTAGAGTGAGGTCTGAGGAATGCCTGGGAGTCGAAATGTTGCGGCGGGATGGTGTCAGTGGCGAGGGTATTTGAAAAGAAATTGAGGCGGTCGCACGTTCCACAGGACTGTGGAATGGTTTCCATCAAGTGACTTTCTATAGAAGACGGTCTCTGAACTGAATTTTGAGACACCCACCCACAGTTGCCAGCTCCGTTAAGGATGGAGAACGCCCCCCAAGCGAAGCAGCGTCAACGTCTCCCAAAGGCAGCACACAGAAGTCACCTAAGCCAGCAACAAAGGAGAAAAACAACACACCCGAATGCAGTCGGCAGACATTCAGCATATCTCTGATGGCAGTGGCAATCAAATTAAAGAAATTTATGCACAGCGATAAGGATCTCCTTCCCAGGGAGAGAGAGGGATGAGGAGCAGGATGCAAACAACGGGAGAAAAAGGACAAAACCACAAAACAAACAAAAGCACGCACACTCTAAAAACGTGGGGGTTCATGGGGGAGGGGAGGATAACAAAAGAATAAACTGACAAAAACCAAAGTGGATGAAAATATATGCATTCAAGGGAGTTTAGATACAATGATTGGGGGTGCTGTGGAACTTACCAGGCGTGTGTATGAGTTTCCAGTCAAAGTTCACCAAATCTCTTCTCACTTCAATGTGATCTCTGTTCGATTCTGGAATGGGAGAGAAAGAGAAGATAATGACAAATGAGTGTGAAGTAGAAAAAAGAGCACAAATTGTATAAGAGGAACTAAAGCAACAACAAACGTGAATAAAGTGCGTGGGGGGACAAGGGGATGCTGAAGCGTGGACCGTGGAGTGGTGCAAGCGTGTCTGTCAATTCACTGAAGTCGAAACGAAAAGAGAGAGAGAGAGAGAGACGAGGGACAAGATGAGGGCTCAGGACGGGTTCAAGACAAGCTTTAGACGAGCTCTAGAAGCGGTCAAGACGGGTTAAGACGGGCTCAGGACGGGAGAGAAACGGGAACTAGACGGGATCTGGACAGACTCTAGATGGGCTCAAGACGGCCTCAAGACAAGCTTTAGACGAGCTCTAGAAGCGGTTAAGACGTGTTAAGATGGGCTCAGGAGGGGCTCAAGGCCGGCTCTAGACGGGATCTGGACAGGCTCTAGACGGTATCTGGGCAGGCTCAAGATGGGCCCTAGACGAGCTTAAGACGGGCTAGGGGCTGAAGACGTGCTCTATTCGGAATTTAGACGGCTGAAGAGACATGTGAGTGACGTGATGGCTGAGATTCAGAGGCCCATGTAAAGTGATGAAGATTTCGTCGAGCCAGGGATGAGCGCAAGTGGAGGACGCTCGCAGGTTCATGATGGCGCCCAACGAAAGTCGAGAAACTCCAGATTGCTGGAAATGGAGATTGAAACGAGATATGGTGGGACAGGGAGACAGACGTATTCGCATAAGTTGTGGACCCCTAAGCGAGATGCTTGCGATCACACCAGGGTCCAGCGTCTAGCAGTCGGGGCGCTGATTTAGTAGAAATGACTGCGATCAATAAGATGTTTTTCCTAGATGATCACTAAAATGCACACACCTCCCGCTGAAAAGGCTAAGATGCCCATCAAACAGAAAATTCCTGTTCTTTCTAGACGGAGACTGTCCCATCATGTGGGACGGCTAGTGTAGTGATCACTAAAATGCACCCACCTCCCGCTGAACGTACTAAGAAGCCAACGATCACTCAGATCAGACAGAAGATTCCTGTTCTTTCTAGACGGGGACTGTCCATCGTCCCACATGATGGCTAGATGTATTCGAAGACTCCACGTTCTAGACGCCTAAGATCCCGATCACTTCAGCCACCGAACAAACGGACGGATGTCCGAACCGAAGTTAGGGAAATTATCAAGATTCCGTTTTCGTGTCTACCTTCACCACAAAGTGGGCACCAAACGACAGCGAAACAAGAGAAAAAAAAACTGCCAAAAATTAGCCTCGTTGATATAATTCCCTCTCTCCATTCTGAACAATTATATCTCTCTCCTCACAAGATTGGAAAAAAAAAAAAACATCTCCAGACTCCCAAACAACCGAGCCCAGAAAGAGTGCTTATTATCTTGCAACCTTTAGAATTATTCTGCTGCACAATGGCCATGGGTTTTGTTTGAGTCTTTCTTTTTCTTTCTCTCTCTCTCTCTCAAAGCAGAGAACGCGTGTGTAAAGATAATGAAAAGGCGAAACGACAATTTCAGCGATAATTGCCTCAGACACGTAAACTTAATCATGTTCAGTAATAATTTGTGTGTGCGGTAAAAAAAAAGAATTGACCCTGCAACACACACACACACACAGAGGCAAGAGAGGCTCATCAAAAGGTAATCTCCTCTCACTCGCGTTTACTCCCCCGATCCACCACACCACACAAGAGGCAATGAGAGAATGAAAATTACAAAAAAAGAAAAAAGGATGCCCTTCGAAGAGAAAGCTTCAACACAACGCAACGCAGTCAAAAAAATGGTTTATTATCTATTGATTGTGGTAATTAGATACAAAAGAGTGTGGTTTTTTTTTTTTTTTTGCCCTCCACTCTTCGGTCTGTCTAATTAGACCGAGAAATAAGTTCACTCATTAGCCGCGTCTTAACAAAAGCAACACACACACACACCCACAAACACACAGACGGGCACCTGGATGGATGATGGACAAATGCTCAAAATGAGATATATTCAAAGATTCATATCTATTGAGAGAAAGAGAGGAAAAGAAACGACATAAATCCAAACGATCTCCCTCATGACAAACAATAGAGTAATCAGAAAATGTGTGTTATTCGATCGCAACCAAGGTAGCACGCGGGGGGAGGGGCGGAAGACAACGACGACAGAGGATGACCTACGGCAGCGTGGCTGGAATATTGATCCCATCACAGGCAGACAGACGCAGTGAATCACAAAAAAAAAAAAAATGAAATTGTTTTTCAAAATGAATAGATTTCCTTACAATTGAATGCCATCATTATGTTCATCAATAGTCAACAACAGCTTAATGATTGACAAGAGAGTGAGAGATAGAGAGAGAGAGAGAGGGTGGTGAGGGAAGAGCCACGCCACGGGAGAGTGTCCCAAGTGTCAAAGCATCGGGCCCGGGAAGGCAGGCCATTCAAAAACGAAACGATATCGATTGTGATGAGGAAGCTTTGCTTAGGCACTTAACAGCAATTAAAGTGATCCTGCCCACCACCCACCCACCCACCGCCACCAATCGGTTTTCCAATCATTGTCGAACGATCTTGATTTATTTCCATGCTTAGGCATGGTAGCAATTAAAATCACCCGAACCCAACCCAAATGGAATTCAATTGATCGAGCGAATGTGTACGTTGTAGACTTGCCGGCCTCACCCCCCTTGTTCCCCCCTCCCCCCCCGCCACCGTTTCCGCGATTTTAAGTCACAATTAAAAAATAAAGCCACCAGAACAAAAGAAATCACTTCTTCACTCTTTTTCTCTTTTTCGTAGATGACTTAATAAATTACAAAAAAAAAAAAAAGAAGCATCCATCGTTGCCATCACCCGCGACCAAATTTGGTACATTCTTTGGTGATGCCGTCCGCCCCTCCCCCGCCCCGTCATCATGTGGCGCGCATCGTTCCATGTTCACGTTCATGTCCATGTGCCTAAGATCCAACCCGTGTGTGTGTGTAAATTCTTATTCAATGACGGACAGCCGAACGGGCAGAGGCGGGATCGATTGACTTTTAATTGCTGTGTGAATGCTCGTGATTTCAATTTGTATCGGCTTCGGCAATATGTATCTATTCGAGTTGTGCCATTACGAGGCGACGTTTTGTATGGGCCAGCCTCTGATTGCAGAAATGTCTTGCGGCGCGTGGTGCAATGAACCGTCTGAATGGAGGATCGTGTCTTAATTAAGACACCTAATTAATGCAGCAACAAATCACTGAATCACACTACTCCTCTTTCCTGTCCCGGTCCCTGTTCCACACACACACACTGATGTGGGATCGGTAGCATTTACTCTTTTTTTTTTGTTCCTTTCCATCGTTCTCGTCCGATTGCTGGCGATACAGAGATTCTGTTCTGTCCAGTTTGTTGGTTTTTTTTTTTTTTTTGGTTTTGATCACCGCTCCGTCATCAGGCGTCGTTGAGTGAGGATACCTCCGCCCAGTACCTACACCCAACGACTGAAGAAGATTTATCTTGTCCAAAGGTTGATCGAGAATGACGATGGGTAGGACTGGAAGGACTGTGCGCAACAGAGCACATTTCTGTCATTCTCTCGACACTCCACAGAAGCAGAGGCACGTCCAAGTGATCCAAACTAAAACAGGATATGCCCGGATTAGGGAAGAAAATGGCATGCTGTGGTCCGTCACTCTTAGTCTTCGCCCAATGAGTCATTATCGACTCATTCAAACGAGGTCCCCCACGGCAGTCACTAAGGTCCTGTGCTTGTTTTTTCCCGTCAAAACTCCAGCGCCCCCCCCCCCCCCCTCTCTCACTCTCCCACACACTGAGTACTGAGAGTACCCCTCACCGGTGACCTGACTAATCTATTCTCATAATATATTCATCGGTTTCGTTTATTTTTCTTGTTCCAGTTTTTCTCTTTTTTCGTTTTTATGTTTTGGCACGAACTTGCAGAGCGGCACATTTGTTTTATTTAGAACCCATTTCATTAGTATTGATTTCGTGATACAACCACCAAACGATACCGTTAACACATGTAGCTATGCTCACGGAGTGACTATGAGTACAGAGGTGTGTACGAACATTCTGTTCGCTGTCTCCCCTTCTCTCTCTCTCTCTCTCTCTCATTCACTGCCTCTCTCGACCTCAGCCCCTGTGAATTTGCTTTCATGGTGATTATCTTGTGTTTATGCTTCAATACACCTGCAAAGCTATCCCCCGTCAATAAAAACAAAACAAAAAACAAAAACATGGGTGGTGCAGTTTCCGTTACATTAACCCTCCACAGAATAATTGACTGGTCATGGCAGTGATGGACAAAAAAAAAAAAAAACGTGCACCATGCACCGGCATTTGGGGCGACTTGGCAGCGTGAACAGATCCCGATTGGCTCTGTTGGCGTTATTAGATCGAATGGAGGAAAAGCGGTGTGTCCTTGAGGACATGTGGATGCCATCGTAGAGAGAGAGAGAGAGTGTTAACCAAATTTAGACAGTTGCCTGAGTGAAGATATCCCTCGTGGAGCTGAGACACACGCTTTCGGTGGGGATCTAGTTTAGGCCACGCTTGGGGCTTGACTCGACCAGACTATGCTGGAGATAAAGAAAACGCCGTCTGGTTTAAGACGCGGATCAAGTCTAAGTCTCGCTTGTGGTCTGGGTGAGACCATGAGCTGGACATAGCGACGTTTGGAATCTTGCTTAGGCCACGACTGGGATCTAGTTTGGGCCACTATTGGGATCTAGCTCCGTTCTAGCTTGGGCCACGATTGGGATCTAGCTCCGTTCTGACTTGGGCCACGACTGGGATCTAGTCTAGGCCACGTTTGAGATTGAGCTTAGGCCACGACTGGGATCTAGCTTGGGCCACTGTTGGGGTTGAGCTTAGGCCACGACTGGGATCTAGTTTGGGCCACGATTGGGATCTACCTCCGTTCTGGCTTGGGCCACGATTAGGATTGAGCTTAGGCCACGACTGGGATCTAGTCTGGGCCACGATTGGGATCTAGCTCCGTTCTGGCTTGGGCCACGATTAGGATTGAGCTCAGGCCACGACTGGGATCTAGTCTAGGCCACGTTTGAGATTGAGCTTAGGCCACGACTGGGATCTAGCTTGGGCCACTGTTGGGGTTGAGCTTAGGCCACGACTGGGATCTAGTTTGGGCCACGATTGGGATCTACCTCCGTTCTGGCTTGGGCCACGATTAGGATTGAGCTTAGGCCACGACTGGGATCTAGTCTGGGCCACGATTAGGATTGAGCTCAGGCCACGACTGGGCTCTAGTCTGCGCCACGATTGGGATCTAGCTCCGTTCTGGCTTGGGCCACGATTAGGATTGAGCTCAGGCCACGACTGGGATCTAGTCTGGGCCACGATTAGGATTGAGCTCAGGCCACGACTGGGATCTAGTCTGCGCCACGATTGGGATCTAGCTCCGTTCTGGCTTGGGCCACGATTAGGATTGAGCTCAGGCCACGACTGGGATCTAGTCTGGGCCACGATTGGGATCTAGCTTCATTCTGGCTTGGGCCACGATTAGGATTGAGCTCAGGCCACGACTGGGATCTAGTTTGGGCCACGATTGGGATCAAGCTCCGTTCTGGCTTAGGGCACGATTAGGATTGAGCTCAGGCCACGACTGGGATCTAGTCTGGGCCACGATTGGGATCTAGCTCCGTTCTGGCTTGGGCCACGTTTAGAGTTTAGCTTCGGTCACACATGAGATCCACTTTTTGTCGTTTTCAGGTCAAGTCACTGTCCCACTATCGTCCACCGCTAATCAGTCCCCCGCCCCTCCGTTAGACATCATTTAAAATTCCCCTTCTCACCACACACACTCCACACTCTCTCCAATCGATTTCGGATTGGCTCATAATAAATTCCCTTTTTGAATGTTTTATTGAAGAAGACGACGCGTGCTAATGTCTATACTTCAACCGTCACTTGCACAGACCTCGTCCTGTCCCTTGCGCGCATGCATATGCATTTTTTAGTTAAAGACATGCCACTTAGCTGTTTGATTTGTCTCTCACCGAACCGCTGTAAAGACTCAAACAGAATCATTTATTCATGCTAACGACTGCGACAGAATTGTCGACCCCCTTTTTGTCCAACGTTCCACCTTTGACACACATCCACACAAAGCAAAGACTAATTATCCAGCAGATAATTGCCGGGCTGAATAAAATTCTCCCCACAATTGCTGCCCACCCCCACCGCCTGCTCCACCCCAGTCTACCCTTGCAACGTTCGTCGTTGTCCGGACACTGAATGCATGGAAACAAACAAACTTACAATTCTACACACCCATCCACACACAAACACACGCGAGCACGCGGGGAAGTTATCGATGAATAATTTGAGAGCAATTAGGTGCCGATTCGAAAGAGGATTTGCTTTGTTTAGGGCTAACCACCAACAAATGCGTCCAAACGACCAACCTACCCACCGACGGGCTACAAGACGAATGACAAGTCATTTTTGTTTTTTTTGTTAAAATTAATTGCCAATCAAACAAATGTCACGCTGAAAACCCTCTCACCTAGAACCTTATTTTTTGTCTTTTCGGTGAAACACAAAAATTAACCGACCAACCGACGAGTCAGTCGAACGGCACAGCAGCGCAGCGCAGCGCAGTTCATCGTTTTCGGGGGCGATTTGGGTTTTTTTTTTTTTCTTGTTCCGCTTTTTTTTTCGCCCAGACTTAGGCCGGGTCGACTCGGTCTGGTTTGGTTATGTAATCAGCCATGACATGCTGCTGCTTTGTTATGCTTGAATCTCACTTGTGTTCCACTGTAGTCGTTGTTGTAATTACTCTTGCAATGCATGGTAGAATACAAAAATTTATTTGAATTCATTTGCGACCTGGTGTGTGGCTAGCTGTCTGACTGAGTGTGTGCGTTGCGTATCCCAAGAAGGTCGAGGGAAGGAATGACAAGACAAAACAAAAGGACGACAGACTGCCATGCACATGCAATAAAGGAAAAAAATTGTCAACCTGCTGCACATGTCAAAGGTATACCGTGACCGCATGTTGACACAACACAAAAGGAACCCACGAGGGGGTAAAAAGGTGATTAAAACAAAAAAAAAGAGTGCGGTTGGTCGTTAAAATAAAGGTACACAAGCGTACACACACACAGCCATCGCATGGAGTGACAACAACTGATAAAAATTGAGACGAAGGACATGCTAGTTCGGAAAGTGTGAAGGTGTCAGGTCTCTGGCATCGATTCAAGGAGTGTCACGCTGAGTTTGCCGAATAGCAACGGGCTGTCGATTGGAGAGTGGAGCAACGGCGAGAATCTGTGACGAGGATCGCTGGCGGAAGAGGATGACAATCGTGAGCCGAAGACAGTGTCAAGGGGATGCGTGTGTTCTCACTTTCTCGTCAAAACTCTCGGAAGAAGCATGTTTTCTCGTAGAAATCTCCTGTCCTCTGACACAGCTTCAAAGACGGATCTGATAAGAAGAAAAAAGTCGCGGCCCTACCTCACACTCCTGTGGAACTCCATCCTTCTGCGGTTCAAGAGTTCCCGGCTGAAATTGGCTCATCGTGAAAACTCGTCAGAAGAAGAAAAAGTCGCGGCCCTACTTCACACTCCTGTGGAACTCCATCCTTCTGCGGTTCAAGAGTTCCCGGCTGAAATTGGCTCATCGTGAAAACTCGTCAGAAGAAGAAAAAGTCGCGGCCCTACCTCACACTCCTGTGGAACTCCATCCTTCTGCGGTTCAAGAGTTCCCGGCTGAAATTGGCTCATCGTGAAAACTCGTCAGAAGAAGAAAAAGTCGTACCCCCGTGGGACTCTATTCTCCAGCAGTTCAAGAGTTCGCGGATGAAAATAGCCTTGTTCGTCAAAAAAACTCAAATCAACGACAAACCACAGACATGCTCTCCACTCACAGCACAGATTCCATTCCATTGTTTGCGACCACATCACAAAAATGCATTGCATCCATTTGCGATTTGAATGACTGCAGAAGTCCTGGATCAACATCATCATCATGCGCGCCGTCGAACATTCAGTTCATTCACTTTGTCATCAGCATTTGTTGGTGCGGTGCGATGCACTGCAGTCCAGTACGCACAAATTCAACAGAAAAATGGCGGCGGGTCCTCCCACATCTCGCCTCACCCGTCGTCGTCGGTCGCCCACCTGATGTCTGTCTGTGTGCCTGCCTGCCTGTCTCAACAATTCGTTTCTTTTTTGTTTTTTTTTTTGTTCGTTTGTTCGTTTGTTTAGTGGGAGTGTGTGCTGTGCTCCTGACAGAGCTCTTAACAACCACCAACTGCTGCTGCTGCTGCTGCTGCTGATGCGCGGTGATGGAATTAAATGTGAAAAAAGGCAGAAAAACACTGAGAAGAAACGACAACCAGAGATAGGTACAAAAAAAGAGGAGAAAATGACGAAAATAAATCCCTTTTTAGGCGAATTTCCATTTTTGGGCATTCTTTTGTTTGCAACAACAGCCATCCATGCAGACGACAAAGAGAGAGAGAGAGAAGATACATCATAGGTTGACTATGGGTATTTATTTAAGTTAAAGCCTTCAAGTAGCAAGCATCGGCAAGCAGCACCAAGGTGCAAGGTGGAGAGAGAGATGATGTTCGTTATTCCGATTGGATTGTGTATGGGAAAATTGGCAAAACAACGACAACGCAAAACGCGCGCGCTACGATAACGATGGCATTCCAATGATGATGCTGCTGCTGCTGCTGGTCTCTGCAAATGTGTCCGAGACTGGCCGTGTGCAGCACCAGCAGCAGTTGGAGATGTGATGTAGCCGCAGCTAGTGGATTATAGATTACTTTGTGTGCGATGCGATGGATCTTTTATCCGCGATTCTGTGTTTTTTTCTTTTTTCTTTCGAGAGAGATAGAGAGATGGGAGCATGCATGCCTGCAGACCACGCTGTCCACTGTCCAGTGTCCACCACGTATCTAGCTCGTTTTTCCACATCACAGCCGTCTACACATCTGGCAGAGGATGTGGCGACGCAGACTGGATTTGAGCTGAGTCTAGTCTGGCGTGTCATCTGCAGATGGGTGCTTTATTTTTGCGACTGCCCACAGGACCCGAGTGACGAGAGCCAATCAGACGCAAGCAATAAACAGCCGCGAACGAGGTGCAATTTTTTTTCGATTTAGAGACTCACACGCACGCACCCACTCGATGTAAATTCACGTGAAATTCATTTGATTTAAGAGCAGACGAATGCGACAAATTGTCCTACGTACAGTTTTAAAGGATCCCATCTTCAGAAAAGAAACACTCGCGACTGCACAAGTTGTTGGCACACACAGTCCCCGGCAAAGACTGTGAAATGCCACTGAGAACGCAGTCGCTTTTAAACCCTCGAAGCTACACTCACAAGACTCAATCCCATCCGCGTGCATAGTCTATTTTTGGACCCGCATGCACCGCCAGCAACTATCACTTGTCACGTGTATGCAATGAGAAACAGTGCACAAGTGTCAAAGGATGCTTGCGCACTTGCCAGCAATCCTGTGCGGCACACGTCAAATCAAAACAAAAATACACCCAAACTGATGTCGACCAATTGATTGTGTGCACAAGAAACGTGTTGCTTTGCTTGCCATTGGCAAGGATATTGACTTCGCCATCACATCACCCCAAGGTGCCAGCACTATACTCAGACCGACAAGATGTCAACACACATCGGCGTCAACATCGACAGTCGACATCAGCCACAGCAACGGCAAAGGCATCCACCTCTCCCTGCCAAGTCAAATGTGAATGGCCTGTGATTGGTTTAAGATTCACTTAACCTCGTCCTCTAATGAAACCAAATGAGAACACCAGTCCGTGTACATAATGTGCACATAGAGAGCATATGTGAATCGGTTGATTACCGAGAAGACCATCTCTGATTGGCGAACATCCCAATTAACACCCTCCGTGAAACACCCACGCGCACAGCAACTACTCCCCTCGACCAAAGGGCTTGTTGTCTTTCTAATTAACACACGAACCACACAGTCGAACAAGCGCCGCCAATCAGAATGTCATCCGCGTGCGGACGGCTCCTCCCTCAATTAATTACTGACACAATAATTACAAATTGAAACGTGAGAGAGATCAAAACACTTACCCGTGCTCGCATCGCGCAACGGCATCAGCAGCAACAACAACAACAACAACACCACCACCACCACCAACAAGAAGAGAAGAAGAAGACAAATTTTTGGAGAGAAAACAAAAAAGGACGACGAAGGACCAGGACGTGTTCACATTATAAAATTCGCAAAGCAACTAACTAACTAAAAAATAGTGTCTTCCCAGCGACATTAAATGAGACAAACACCACTCACACACAGCCAGAGTCATTCACACACAAGGGGTTGATTTTGACTTGTGCTCTTCGCGTACGTCCTCTCACTCTCACTTTTCTCGTACTTTGAATATGAATGTGCGAGATGTCTTGCTGCGCCTTTTGCTACTAAATTGCAATCATCAACCACCACCATCGGTCCTTGTCCTCGTCCTAGTCGTCCTCGTCCTCCTCATCGTCATCATCATCATCATCATCATCGTCGTCGTCGTCGTCGTCGTCGTCGTCGTCGTCGTCGTCGTCGTCGTCGTCGTCGTCGTAGTCGTCGTTTGTCGTCATCAACCCCCTTTTTTGTTTTGGGTTGCTCAGCCAACGTACACATCGTTGCAAAGCAGGAGCGACAGGGACAGGGTGGTCTAATATTAATAATTCCGCCCTTTTTACGCTTCGTTTTCTTTCCTTTCCTTGCCCTGCCCTGTCCTGCCCGTTCGTCCTTCCGCCCTTCCGCCCTTCATCTCTTCGTCATTTCCCTTCGGCCCTTCGGAAAAAAAAAAGTTTCGCGCACAAATGCTTAATGAGGACAACGCCAACGACGACGACGACTAACAGAGAGAAAAGGACCAACAACAACAACAACAAAAAAAAAACGAAATAATGAAGAGAAAGACTAAAAAAAAAAAAAGGTAAATACAGAAGCGGAAATGAGAAACGCCTTCATTTTCATTTTCGTCTGTTCTCTCTCTGCTCCTTCCAGCATATCGCAGCAGCATCACCATCGCCTGCGTCCTCATCGCATTTTCATCCCTCATCGTCGTCATTGTTGCTACCACACCACCATCACAAGAAAACCGGGCTGGGGGCTGACGGTGTAGTGACGCTGCCGTTGCTGTTAAACGGGGGCGCGCAAGTGACATTTGTTTTAATTAGGGGATGCTTATGTAAGCACACCACCACCACTATTTCTCTCTCTCTCTCTCTCTCTGCTTCGCGTACACACACCACAGCAGGGAGCCAATCTCGAATACATAAGGGCACAAGACCAGCTTTAGACAAAGGAAGCACAAAGTCGATGCCAAAGACCAAGAGAATATACGCCGCGCCGCCTTCTTCTATTTTGTAAATTAAACAATTGTAAGCACTGCAGTGGCAATAAAAAATCACACACACACACACAAGTCCGAGAAAGGAGAAAGGGAAAAATATAAGGACATTTGCGCTTTTTCGGTTGTATCTGTGTGCGCCCGATGGGTGGGTGGTTGGTGGGAGTAGGTGGTTTGTGAGGTGTGCTGGGATGCTGTTAGTTAGGAGTGCGCGCCTCCATCCACCCCCTCCCCAGACCACCCCATTCATCCAAGGCAAGCTGATTTATCCTCATTTCTCCTCCGACGCGACTCGCTGCGACTCGTGCAGAGCGACAGAGAGGGAGTTTGAATTAAGCAAACTCCATCAGAGGCTACCCTCCCGTCCCCCACCCCCAGCGAGGAGGAGAGGAAGTGAAATACAGCGCACGTGTGTGTGGGGGAACAGAGCGAGAGTGAGACAGAAAGAAATCACCATTAGGAGGACGAAAAATATTAATTCTTCGTCTTTGCCTTTTGCGATGGAAAAACAGAAATAAGGTCCTTTCTCGGGTTCGGTGTGTTCGTCTCAGTTGGTGGGCGGATTTTCGGCGAATGCTCTCTCCGTGTGGCTGTGTGTGCGTGGGTGTCTGGCGGTAGGGCATTGATGCCGTACTTGGAGGGTTAAATGGAAATGTGTGATTTTTTTCTTCTTCTTCTCTCTCACACCACACCTCCCTCTCCACCCCCATAGATGGAAAATATGTATCCCTGAGCATACATCAGTCTTGAGTGGAGTTTGGTCGGTTTTTTGACTGGCAACGATCGACGGTAGGGATCCCTGTGATTCGGGCTCTGGAATGGGTTTCAAAAAGCGTCTGTGAACTGTGACTGAG
Source organism: Eristalis intricaria (assembly GCA_964034865.1). Lineage (NCBI taxonomy): Eukaryota > Metazoa > Arthropoda > Insecta > Diptera > Syrphidae > Eristalis > Eristalis intricaria. The sequence goes on from OZ035878.1 coordinate 23,272,883, forward strand.
ATCCGATGTTCGGCGTCTTTTGATTCGTTCGCTTTGCGATGACTGTTGCCCCAAGTCAAGACTGTAGGGCCCTCGTAACCGCGATTCGAAGGCCGGAAGGGCTGCCTTGAGTCGCGATACGCGATTCGTAGGCCGCAAGGGCCGCCTTTAGTCGCGGTAAGAGATTCGTTGGCCGCCTTTAGTCGCGGTATGCGATTCGTAGGCCGCAAGGGCCACCTTGAGTCGCGGTATGCGATTCGTAGGCCGCAAGGGCCACCTTGAGTCGCGGTATGCGATTCGTAGGCTGCAAGGGCCTCCTTGTTTTTCGTAAAATTTAACGAAACTGAAGGGAGGGGTCGACTTCGGCTTGGAATCGTGGTAGGTAGATAGGTAGGAAGTGGAATTAATGCACTTAGGCCCAAGTAGGCCCCTTGTACCGCCTTGAGCCGTGATAAGTCTTTAAAATTAGGAAGTTTGTTGTCAGAGTTTCGCCGTTCTTTGTCAAATACTTGATTGAGATTTGAGATTGTGAATTGCACAAATTCCCAAGGATCACACAATGGCAACGTCACCTGAATGAATGCATTCCTCTCAAGAAACCCCTTCAAACGCCAAGCTTGTCACCAGAAGCCGATGGTTTTAGATATTGTGAACAGCCCCAAATCACACGAATCACGCCTGAGATTGTGATCCGAACGACTTTAGGCAGTCACAGAAAAAAAAAAAAACCTTTCAAAAACCACACCATGATTGGCCGCCACAATAAATAATTAACCCAACACAACATCAATTCATTCATTTATTCATTTATTTAGATTCACAATCGTCCCATTCGTCAGTGGTCCACAATTCAGTCGCTCTGTCCAATCATCATCCATTCAAGGACTCAACACCAGCAGAACGTGTGCGCCCCCTCTGTCTAATTGTGCACACAATCAAAGCTGATTCTGTGGAGCAGGGTAAATTATTTACATGATTGCAAATTTTATGCCTGTGACAAAAATACATAATCCAAACATAGCACCATATAGTGCCGAAAAAATAGAGCCCGCAAGCAAACTCCTAGCACATACTGTACCCACGGCACGGTGGCTATATACAATTTTTGTTTCGTTGTTTTTTTTTTCTCTCACAGCAACGCAACGATCCGATTTTCGTTCGTTAGCCCCACCCTCAGAGACTCGCATTGCGGATAGCCAGTAATAACGATTCATTTGGAGACTGCTGGTCGCGTCTTTGCGTTCGCCGTTCGTTGCCATCGTCATCGCCTTCCGCCTTCGTCTAATTAATTAACAGAATTCGCTCAGAGGGGGACACCAGTGAGTGTGCGAAAAGCACGAGAAAACAACAAGATATAGTGTGGATGAGATGTGCGCTCTCGCTGTGCTGTATGTGTTACAGATTTTTGTGAATTTTCATCCAATCAAGCCGCTCTACGGCGAACCAACACAACCGACCGTCCGACCGACCGACCGACAGACAGATCTATTTCCTCGCAAAGGAAGCAGCACACTTAATCAATTTAATCTGCTCTTAGTGGCTATGTACACACACGGAGTCGAACAGCACCACCAGCAGCAGCAGCAGCAGACTCTGTATGTATCCAAATGAGACTACTGGGTGGCAATAAACGCGGACGAAAAAGAAAAAAAAGGGGTGGCATAACAATACTATGTAGAATATATACCCGATGCCTGTGCACTCTACCGAGAGCCTATATATTTGCCCGTGATCAGATGCTGTGCGACGCAGGAGAGAGACCGTTTTGTGTTTCTTTTGCCTTTCCCCTGTGTTCTCTTCTTCTTATTTTTGCTTTGCAGATAATTTACGCTAGCAACCCTTGTTTTATACGTTCAGTTCGTTTTAATTAAAATCACATCCAATTGGCGAATCAAAACGAGATGGCGAGCGGAGCGTCAGAGATAGACAGACACAGAGAGAGAGAGAGATAGAGAGAGAGAGAGAGCAAGCGAGTGAGCCACCAGCCGCCACAGCAGACACAGCAGCCGCAGCAGCGGCAGCATGTTGCTGAATCTGCTGGTGCAATGTTGCCGACGGCATTTCTCTCAATTTTCAGTCTTTCTCTCCGGCTGATGGCGGATGGAGTTGCAGCGTGCAACGGGCTTTTGGCAAATTCGCCGTGAAATTTAGCATCTGATAGAAAGGAAGTCATTGAGTTGAGATTGACACTTTTTTACGTCTTGACATGGGCATGCACTTACAGAGATGCACGAGATGACATGCAACGTTCTGTGAATTTCAATTAGCAGGAGAGGGACAGTTTTAAGCCAGTCCCCTGACCAAGAGTTCCCGAGGAAGAGTTGCTGGCTTCGTACATTTTCCAACAAGCCTCAGAAACCGGAAGACTGACTAACGGTTGAAGACTCACAAGCAACCCGACTTCTACCTCCTCTCTGCCCTCGAGATTTTTGACAACTGTTTTTTATAACGGGTTCATAAACCAAATTGACCAATCAGAACACGGCATTTTCGTTATCGTGAAAAATTCATGAATATCCGTCAAAAAACTGTAACACTTCACATCTGTGCTCACAAGCAGAGAAGTGTCACCAAGCTGTCTCTTGCGTCACCGACAACTGAGCAACGTATGCCTCTTGGCGTTCGACACTCATACTGTTGTCGTTTACAGACGAAACCGAGTGTGCACAATCGTGAGTGTGAGCTTTTCTGATGCCGCGAGGGTGGGCCGACTCCCCTCACGTGAACTTGTCAGAACCAGAGCAGCCAGAGTGAGCGGCAAAACTGACTCAGATTCGTGTGTAAACGACGACAGTTTGACTGCCAGGCGGTGTGACTCTGACGGGAATTTTTCACACAGCCACATGAGGTGCTGCTTTTTTGGTGACACGAGGAGAGACAGACTCTCGAGGTGGATCCAACCAAAGGCACGGCATTTTTGAAAAGGGTGCGAAGGCAGGCAATTTATTGGAAATTTGTATGAGCCAAGCGATTTCTGGTGGAGGGTCTTACTGATGAGAGCTTCCTTGGGGGCACAGAGCTCAATTAGTTGCCCTTGACGGACAGAGCCTCTTAGGTGGAGAGGCTCCGTTGCCATAACTAGGCTCTTATGCGCCTGGTGTTAGCGTCTACATCTGCCCCTCGTGTGCGAATAGATGCCCTCCTTGGCCTACACCCTCTGCCTGGACGCCGCCCTGTTTGGCGGACAGGTCTCTTAAAGCCGACAGATCCCCTTAGTCGAAGAGGTCCCTTCAAGCGGACAGATCCCCTTAGTCGAAGTGGTCCCCTTGTCGAACAGATTACGTAGACGAGCGACGGGCATTTAGTCCCGACCGACAGGGTTTTGCAAGATCCATTGGTCGAGCTATTTTCAAGAGCCCCTAAGAGATGATGTAACAGGGAGGCTTCCAAGATAAGACGCCAATGTAACGCAATGTGCGTCGTTTCTAAAATGTTCAGGGGTTTTGCAGTCTTGTCTGCTTGTACCTCGAACGGAGCGTACGTTGTCGAAGCCAACTTGACAGGGTCTCCTTACCAAGGCAAGGCAACGGAGCTAAGCTTGTGACAGTGGGTCGTTCCCAATGTCTCCTCTTTCAACAGAGTCGGTCCTTCCTAAGCAAAGGCAACGGGGCCAAGCTTAACAGAGGCCTTCTTCCACATCAAGCTCCCTTCATTCTCTGCTTCCCGTTGACTCATCTTTCAAAGTCAAGGCACTAACTCAACAGAGTCCTGTCGGAACCGAGGACAGTCTCAAAAGCCTGGGGCGGGGTTCCGATTCCTGATTAAACCGAGCCGAGTCTCAACCGCCTGATTCTGCATTCCGACCCCTAGTCTTAAAGAGCGATCGAGGGAAGTAGGTTCACGTTGGAAACACTCAAGAGCATGGCTTGGACTCCCAAAAATTAGCGGCCTCTCGTCTTGTCATTTTTCATTGAATTCCATCGCGGGCGGAAGATAACTTGGAAGCGACCTGGCCGGTCCCAGTGTGGAAGAGGGCTCAGTTTTGAGCTTGGTCCCAGTGCCTTGGCTCTCAGGCCCCAGCTGTCGTGCGAAGGAACTATGTACAGTGCCGCCAATTGGGATGTTGGTCTAGCTTCACACACGACCATCAAACAAGGGCGCTTTTTAGGAAAAGTCCTTGGAAACACTGCGATACTCATGAAAGTTGTATGAAATCAAAACACTAACGTCGAGACTTCTCAAAATGCACAGAATCAGCCCTGATCCATGAGGGACCGCACTCGAAACCAAGACGGACCACAATCGAAATGTCATTCAATTGAGGACTTCCTTGAGGATTGTACACGAAGGTGGGTCTTGCATCACTTGTCAAGGTCTGGAAGCCTTATCTCTTCAAGCAGTCTTTATTTACCTTTCAGGCTTCAAACTGAGCGATTTTCTTGTCAAGGACGCCCTTTTGGCATCACGAGGTCCTGGGAGGGTCTTGGATTTTGGCAAACTCAAGGGTTTGAGAGAGAGACTCAGAGCTCGTCATCACGTCGTTTTTACAGATCTGAGACCAAGCGTGCACAACGAATGGAAGCTTGGATGTCGTCCAAGACTGGGACCCTCTTGTTAGGGCATCACTGAAGACGCTTCAATAGCTTTCCAAGACGGTGACCCTCTTGGCAGGGATTCTTTGAAGTCTCATTCGGATTTCAGTGAACACAGTTTGACGGCTAAGACCCACTTCTTCACACTTTTCGAAGACAAACAAAAGCCAGCTCAACACACGTTATTTCGCGCGAACTCATATTTCTAATAAGGATACCACAAAGGAAGCGCTTCGGGTGTCCTTGCAGCTCACTGGGAGACCAACGATTTGTCAGAAGAGGAGGTGCCTTATGAAACACTGAAGTTCTCTGGACAAATTTAAACCGTTTTCCACCGTGGTTGTGTTCACTTTTGAGCGAGAAGACAGCCAGAAAAACTCGCAACGAACAGGAGAACAGCCAGAAATGCTGGCAACCGACAGGACAGCCAGAAACGCTCGCAACGAACAGGAGGACAGCGAGAAACGCTCGCAACGAACAGGAGGACAGCGAGAAACGCTGGCACGAACAGGAGAACAGCCAGAAATGCTGGCAACCAACAGGAGGACAGCCAGAAACGCTCGCAACGAACAGAAGGACAGCGAGAAACGCTCGCAACGAACAGGAGAACAGCCAGAAATGCTGGCAACCAACAGGACAGCCAGAAACACTCGCAACGAACAGGAGGACAGCGAGAAACGCTGGCACGAACAGGAGAACAGCCAGAAATGCTGGCAACCAACAGGAGGACAGCCAGAAACGCTCGCAACGAACAGGAGAACAGCCAGAAATGCTGGCAACCAACAGGACAGCCAGAAACGCTCGCAACGAAAAGGAGGACAGCGAGAAACGCTGGCACGAACAGGAGAACAGCCAGAAACGCTGGCAACGAACAGGAGGACAGCGAGAAACGCTCGCAACGAACAGGAGTACAGCCAGAAACGCTGGCAATGTACAGGAGGGCAGCCAGGCACGCTGACAACGAAACCCGGAAGCATTGAAACACTTTTTTGATCACTTTCCTGCCGTTTCAGTGCCCACTCTTCGACGGAAACCACGAGACATTTTTTGTTTGTTCACGCACACCTTTGGACCAAAACGACAGACGGTGACACAAAGAAAACACAAAGATAGCCAACGGAACCGAACAAAAAAACCTGGAGGTTTTGAATTTGCCGAAATTCTAAAATCGGAAAAAAAATGTCCGAAAGTGCACATTCCTCGAATTGATGGAAATCAAGAAGCGATCACATTTTTGCCATCAGACGTACAGACGACCCGATCGCGAAATCAACGAAAAGATTTGTTTCTGACGAACCGCAGCACAAATCCAACCGAGAACTAGGCAAAATCTCCACGAAATCAATCACTGAACAGATCACAGACGGGTTATTCCCCCAAAACACTTTTTTCACTTGAAAAACCAAAAATAAATTCTAGAAAAAAATAAATTCAAACTAAAACCAAGCTAAGTGAGATACGATGAATGCAACGGTAAGTTTTGTTAAAAGCTAATGCAATGTGAGTGGGACTGTGTTAGGAACGCATCATTTTTCAATCATTCTCAGAATTTTCATTTATACGATTTTGATTTTGAAAAATGATAGAATTGTTTGTTTTTTTTTTTGGGATTTCGGGATATGACAATGATGATGATATGATGGGGATGCACTACAAATTAAATCTAAAACTAAAACTAAGACTAAGACTAAGACTAAAAGAAGAAGATTTTTGTTTTTCCTTACATTGGGTATTTTTTTCTTCTGTTTTCGAATTTTGGTTTTGTTTTGAATGAAATTAGATGTGTTCTTGGTTTTTTGTTGTTTTGTTTTTTCAGTGTTTTTTTTTTTGTATAGTTTTTCAGTTTCTTCGATTTTCAAAATTCCAGAAGCAATCTATTATCCTTGTATCGCATAATTTTGCATAAATTCTCAGCCGTTTCACATTGAATTGAATGGGATTTTATTTCCATAATTTTTTATTTTCTTCAATATCTCCTCCAAGCACTGGTTTTTTTTTTCTTTTTGTCGGAGGGGCACTTTATTTATTTTTTTTAAATATATTTATATTTTTTTATTTTTCTTAATTTTAAAGATAAATATATATATAATTATATATATATTTTTTTCTCAAATAAAATTAAGATAGGAACTTTAGATACTTTTTTTTTTAATTTTTTTTTGTTGTTTACATAGTCACACGCACACAAAGTTGGTATTTTTTTTTTTAATTAATTTGATCTGATTCGATTTTTTTTTTCTTTTTTTGGAAGGGAGGTGAGAGACAGACGGTGACACAGTGAGGATGAGGGAGGATATTTTCTTTTAATTTATTAATTTTTAATTTGTTGTTGTTAGCTTCCTTTTTTCCTTCGTTTCGCTTTCATTTAATGAGCTATGCTTTTATTTTTTCTTAAATCTTCTTTCACATCCTGGAAAAAAACAGAAACAAAAAAAAATAAATATTAACAAACAAATCCTCTAAAGGACATCACTTGTTTTCGGAACTTAATCACACACAAGGTGGGGGTTAGGCACAGTTATCCGGTTAAATTGTTTCTATTTTATTTTTTTGATTGTGCAGCACATTCACAAAAACCTAAACAGAATTTTAAATGAAATCGTTTTCGTTTTTTTTTTTTTTTTTTGTTAAATCATGTTACAATGTTGTGCGCTTGCATGTGGGTGCATGTTGTCATTTGGAAAATTCAGAGAAAACAAAAAAAAAGGAAAAACAAAAAAAAGGGGTCGAACGCGCGCGGTGACATTGACGACCATCGACGACACATCGAGACCACGGCAAAGAGACGACACAACGACCAACGACGACGGCGGCGGTCCGAAAGCGCTTTTCAAAATAACTCTTCGATCATTACCCTTATGTTTATGGTGTTGCGCGAAAATGAAAATGAAGCGCCGAAAAAAAAAAACAAAAAAAAAACGAAAAATACAAATTCAATGTGTATATACATGTTACATACGTTGTGTGTTGGGTACGACCGCCACCAACAACAACAGGACCACTAATAATAATAACAACAATGTACACACAACACGGCAGTTCAAGACGACGACGAGACATCAGTTGAGAGAGCGAGCCAGCGAGAGAGATAAAAACAACAACGAAGAGAATTAAGGAAAACAAAATCGAGTACACGAAGGAAATATAACTAGAAAATAAAACACACATATAATATGCACAAATGAGAGTAGTCGAATTGGGAAGAAGGTTGGTTGGCTCGTTGGCTCTCGGATACACACGACCAACAAAAATATGGGCTACAGCAAAACTACTACTACTACTCGTGGTGCTGTGCTCCTCGCCGTCGACGATCCGATTAAGGATACAACAACACCATCATCATCAACAGCAACAATAACAACACAACACCAAAGTAGTAATAATAAGTAATAAATGAGCTCTTGCATGGTTAGAGAGCCTACCACCGACTTGGGCTGGCTTTGATAAATAGACGAGAGCACACCACACCACCACCGCCGTGCCATCTCATCAGGAGTAAAACAAAACACTCTCGCTCTCTCTCTCTCTCTCTGTCACCTCTCTCACACTCGCACCCACACACATGCACACTCCCGATTGGAGCACCAATCTTAAAGGTTGCTGTGATTAATGTTGCGCATACTCATTTTCAGATTTGTGTGTTTTTCTGTTCGTACTCTTAAATGGGTGCTACACTGGAGGAGAGTGAGGAGAACATAAATTAAGAGAAACGAGCAAGAGAGAGAGAGAGAGCAGAGTAGTGTCTGTGTGTGTGGTGGTGTGTTGCATGCGGATAATGAGAATCTCTGAGGTGTGAGATATGCTTGCGCGGGGGCTCCAGGTCCCGCTACTTGTGCGCTGTTCGAATTCAAATTGCAATTTGAATTGGTTTTCTCTCGTTTTGTACATAATTTCGGTGGTGATGGTTATTTTATTTATTTTTTTTTTGGTTGTTCTTGTTGGGTGATTGCTTTCGCAATTAACGGCGGAGATGGAGAAGAAACTGATCGAATTTTGATGCACTCGCAGCAGATGTTGCGGCTGTGTGAGGATGGTGGAGGATCTGTGAAAAGGACGCAGGTGATCACTTGGAGGTGTGATTGTCCACAGGAAACTGAGAGGCCAGTTTCAGTAAGTTTCACCATACGTCACCTGAATTGAGTTTGTTGCCGTGAATGTTCTTGAGTCACTGATGGCAGAAGGCCTCTAAATGAAGTGAGGACTCAGTTTTGTGAGTCGGTGAAGTAAAAAAAATCGAGGGTTTACATTTTTTTTTGGTTCAAGGACTCACAAAACTGAGGCAGCACGTCATTTAGAACACTTCATTTATAACAATTCGTTTAGAAGACTCAATTTAGTACAATTCATTTAAAAGACTTCATTTAGAACAATTCATTTAGAAGACATCATTTAGTACAATTCACTTAGAAGACTTCATTTAGAACAATTCATGTAGAAGACATCATTTAGTACAATTCACTTAGAAGACTTCGTTTAGAAAACATCATTTAGTACACTTCATTTAGAAGACTTCGTTTAGAAGACTTCGTTTAGAAGACTTCATTTAGAACACTTCGTTTAGAAGACTTCATTTAGTACAATTCATTTAGAAGACTTCATTTAGAACAATTCATTAAGAAGACATCAATTAGTACAATTCACTTAGAAAACTTCGTTTAGAAAACTTCATTTAGTAGTCTTTATTTAGAAGACTTCGTTTAGAACATGTTTTCGAACAAATGTGAGTTTTTGTCTAAAACGAATTCCGGAAGCAGGGGGCAACAAAAGTACTTCAAAGCACGACACATGAAGGTAATCAGGACGCAACTCCAGTCAGCTAAAACTCCAACTCTTGCCATGAACGGGAAAGTGACGAATAAAGAGCGCTCACGATGCGTGCAGTCATTTCCATAACGTCGGTCGTCCAAGTCCAGTATCCGGACTTAAAGACAGGGCTAGGGTACGAACAGAAACTCTTCGAGACTCCGAAATGGGACTCGCAGCCAGACTGAGACTCTGGCGATAGATGAGACCGGTCTCCAAACAGACTCTGCTGGACTTCGAAATGGGATTGGTGTCCGAGACTGTGCCGGACTCAGAGATGGGCCCGGCGTCCAAACATCTGTTAGACTCAGAGATAACGGGAAGGCGATCGTATCAATTCACATTTGACTCGCACATTTGACTCGGGAAGCGTGGGTTGTTCGTCCCGATTCATAGCTGAAGCTAGGCGTGAGTTGCTCGCCTCAATTGAGAGCTCCAGCTGGGACCCACAAACGTGACAGTTTTTCGTCTCTGAACTGAAATCTAGGGCAAGACTGCCATGCACGCACTTGACTCACTGCACGCGCTTTTGAAATCCGAACAGCAGAACTCGGGGTCCTTGCGAAGAAGTGAGTCCATTCGAAGTGTCTTTTTAATTCCTGTCCTTTGACGATGGTTGTAACAAGACATCTGTGCTTTTCTTTGGAAGACATCTTTCATCTTTGGCGTCAGTTTCACTTAAAAGCCTGCGTATCCTCAGAAAACCAAGGATGCCTAGATAAGACGGCAGAAACCTGTCCTCTTTCGCTTAGGTGTCAGTTTCTCTGAGAAGCCTTCGTATTCTTTGAAAACCAAGGATGTCTAGATAAGACGGCAGAAACCTATCCGCTTTCGTTTGGGCGTCAGTTTTTCAAAGACTATTCTTTGAAAACCAAGGGTGTCCAGAAAGCCGAAGTGAGCGCATTCAAGGAAGGAACACAGAAAGACAGGAAGAAGATTTCAACGACCTTTCCAAACTCCTCGACTCTCTCTTTTAAACGTGACACACATCACTCAAACGAAACGCCAATTTGAAACCGAATTCGAAGTCCGGAAGAGACACGCCGCGGTGGAGCGCAGGCAAGGCATGCAATCTGGCAGTAATCAGGACACGCAATGAATGGAAAACGTGCCGCTTTGGTGAAACATGTTCCCTTTGGTGAAACACACGTCTGCTCTTTGAAATGGTTACGCAATCTTTTGAAACTTTGAAACAGACACACGAAGGAATAGTGGCATTTTGTGAGAGTGGATGCTGAGCCAATTGGGGCGTCAGTTTATGGATTTGGTAGTGAACTCATTTTGCAGCGATTCTTTGAAGGGACGCACGAGGAAGACACTCGGGAGGGAAAAGTCGTGAGGGCGCTGGAGGGCGTTTTAAAATGTGAGACAATTTAAGAGAAGACTATTCAAGCGAAGGCTGTGAATTCGGTTTTGAAATTCAAGCTAATTCAAGCGAAGGCTTTGAAACGCGTCTTAAAATGCAAGCCAATCCAAGCGAACGCTCTGAATTCCGTTTCAAAATTCAAGCCAATTCAAGCGAACGCTCTGAATTCCGTTTCAAAATGCAAGCCAATCCACGAGAAGCCAATTCAAGCGAAGGCTCTGAAAGCCGTTCGAAACTTAAGCCAATCCAAGCGAACGCTCTGAATTCCGTTTCAAAATTCAAGCGAACGCTCTGAATTCCGTTTCGAATTTCAAGCCAATTCAAGCGAAGGCTCCGAATGCCGTTTCAAAATTTAAGGCAATTCAAGAGAAGCCAATTCAAGCAAAGGCTCCGAAATCAGTTTCAAAATTTCAAGCCAATCCTTCGTCGATTCATGCGACAGAAACAGTTCCAAAATGCACACCAGAACGACCGAACCAAGGCCATCGACACATCCACTTGGCCACAATCTCAATGAAACTCTGCACAGATTCATTCGAGAAAAAAACAACACATCCGTAGACGAAGCAACTAACGAGCGCCGAGAAAATCCACGCGCTGCACTCTCGTCGATCACTGACTTTGGAGGCGGTTAAGACTTAAGACATTTTTTAAAATGGTCTCAGAAAGTACACAATTTCACGGCTAAATTTTCCAACGTTTGCACACTCCACTCGAAAGGAGGTCGCTCCTTCAGGCATCCCGCACTGTAGTCCAGAAAAAATCCAAGAATCCAAGCGAGAGCAAAGGATGCTTTGCGAAGAAAATCCAAAAAGAACCAACGTCTCTCGATTCCGCGGCACTATTTGACTAGGTTTTGCTAAAAACAACACACACCCACAACAGCACAATCAATTTATTTATTATTATTTTTTTTTTATATTTTTCCCAGGATATTTCAATTCCAAGTCCGATTGGATCGGATCGGATAGGATCATCATTTCGCACTGAATCCAGGGGCGACACACTTTCAAACTCGGCCACGGGGAGAAAAATATGAATTCAACGGGAAACAAAAAATGGAAAAAAATAAGGATAAATAATATTTTGTTTATATTTTATTTTATGGAACGATACACACAGCGTACACAATAAAAAAAAAAAAAACAAGCAAAAACTTAGTGATGAGGTGATGATGATGATGAGGAGGAGGATAAAATTAAGGGTACGATAGTGATACGATGGATAACGACGGAGCAACACGAACGAACGAACGAAGATACTACACGATTGCCCGCAACGACGAACGGCGGCGATCAAAAAAGCGACGACGACGGCGTTATCACTACGTTACCCGTCAATTTGTTACTAGGGAATGAAGCGATTTTCAAAAAGGTCGGAAGAGGTGACGATTACCTTTTTCTCTGCTTGTTCTTGTTTGCGCAAACACTCACTCACTCACTCGGTTGTATAGGCGAGCGTGCGCCCGCGTGAGCATACACACACACTCACACACTCGGTGGCAGAGAGAGAGAGAGAGAGTTGTATTCTTGAAATTTATTTAATTTTTTTTTTCCTAGCCGCAGTGCACTCTCTACTTTGTGTTTTTTTTTTTTCGTTTTGAGACTATGTGTGTTTGCACGAGCCTCACACAGCAGTGACTGATTTGACACTGGTGTTGGTATCTGGCTGGCGATGGGGTTTCCGAAGCTCTCTCTGTCTCTTAATCAGAGGGTGCTCGGCTCGGACTTTGGCACGGTCTCGGGTTCGGTCGCGTCTGGGGCCCGCAACAGCAACGGCAAACGGCAAACGACGACGTTCTCGTTTCGAGATGAAAATTAGTGGGAAAATACACATTAAAAGTATAATTTTATGTCTCTTTTTATCGTGCGGCGAGTGAGCAAGTGAGAGATGGAATGCAAAACACTGGTTGGGGTGTTACCTTAGCATGTGTGTGGGTATTTGTTGCAAATTGAATGAGTTTTGCTCTCATTCGCGCTCGCTCGCTCGTTCGTTTGTTGTGCTGTTCGTTCTATTTTTTTTTTTTTTTGCTAATGAGTCCGTGAGTCCATGATGAATCTGAATCCTCTTTTGAATTCCAATTAAGGCTTGAATTTATGTTCCATCTCACTTGGTTGTGTGGAGTCTCTCTTGGGCGGTCTCTTTCCCAGTTTTTTTGGATTTTGAATACGGTGCTGTGGCGCGACGGCGGTGCTATGTGACTGCTCTTGAATAAGTGCAAAATGTGGACACACAGGCAGAGAGAGACAGAGAGAGACAGAGAGAGAGACTGCCCATAAGTAGCCTAGGCACACCTAGGCAAGCATCACGGCCGGCCACTGTTTGGGGCCATCGATGAAGCTGCTCAGATCTTGTGATGCTCACAGTTTCAGTGATAATTATGCACTTCATATCACCCGCACACGCACACCCTCGGAAACGGAGTGTAAAAAATAAAGGTATGGTACAAAGTATAGACTCCTGTGGGACACAAGCGCAATGCATTTGCAGCTTGTGCACTGTGCACAAGTGAGAGGCACCGATGTGGAGCATCTAAACAAATCATTTAAATCAAACCTAGGGATCCCCACTAACCCCCACACACGGACGCGCGCGTGACAGAGAAAGAGATAGAGAGAGAGCGAGAAAGGGTTCAGGCTTGTTAGTTAGAATTTAAGCTACATTAGAAGCTGAAGCTACAGCCCCAGGATCTGAAATTTGCCTCGTATGATAGAGAAGGAGCGATGCAAGAGAATGACGAAAGCAGAGCATGAGAGCGAGAATGGGACACAGGATAGCGCGCATAGGCAAAACAGGTACACCACGTATGATCGCCGCAACTGGCACTGCCGCCTCCGCACCATTTCCAACGAGAACGAGTGTGAAGATATGTATTTCATTAATTATTCTACATACATTGTAACCGAGGAGAGCAGCACCATCAGGACAACGACGACGACAATGTTGCAAAATGAAGAAGAAGAAAAAGAAAAAAAAAACGTCTTGGGAGAATAAGAAACGCTCCTTTTACGTGTGCTCGTGGATTTTCTCTGCGGTTTCAGAGCAAAGGGGGTTCCAGGCTGTGTGTGTGTGTGTGTTTTGGATTTTTGCGGATTTTTCATGATTGATAGGTATATACGGATTCATTCGAATTCTGCTGAGATGGGCAAGTATTCGCAAGAGGTGCGCCCCCAGAGAGACGTTGAAACGGACATCCTTACAACTCTTTGTTTCTGATCAGGCAGTTCATGCCCTCTCAGTTCATTGAGGAGATGTTCAACACTCTGGAAGGGCGCTGCTTCCGAGGGGATGTCCTTGATTGAGAGGCGGCTGCGACAAGCTGACCAAAGCCGATGCTCTTGACCATGTAGGACACAAGAACAAATTCCGAGAAAGTTCAAGGACCGACACTTGTTCGAGCGTCCAGGGACCTTTGTTTTTCAATTGGTTCCTTTGAGCAACAGAAAGCGGAAAGGACAGAGACCATTAGTCTGAGAATGGTAAAGACATTTCGAAGGACTATTGCCATGGGTACATGGGTATTCAAAACTTAATGAAACTTAACGAAACTTTACGAAACTTAACGAAACTTAACGAAACTTGACGAAACTTAACGAAAAGTCTCTTATGATAACAGTGTATCACTCGCTGTGTATTTCCTCAATTTCCTAAACTGACTTATGTCTCGTGACGTCCATTATGGGTGATCACTCCCTTCTACCAAGAAACTTAAGGATACTTAACGAAACTTTACGAAACTTAACGAAACTTAACGAAAAGTCTCTTATGATAACAGTGTATCACTCGCTGTGTATTTCCTCGATTTCCTAAACTGACTTACGACTCATGACGTCCATTACGGCTGAGGTTTTAAAGGATCTAGGACGGGTAGGTGATCACTCCCTTCAACCAAGAGTCTGTGTTCATGGTCTTCTTAGAAGTCTTCTAGGAGCTAATTTTGTTGTTGCTGATGCGCGAGGACACTCCTAGGAACCTAAGGACTTTGTTTGAAAAATCTAACATTGTCCTGGGTTTTTTCTTCTTCGTCCCTTTCCCGATCATGGCAGGGAATTGTGTGTCATCTGTATATGAAGGCAGACCAGACATCTGCATTTTCAAAGAGCTCGCAAGGTTTCCAGGGACCACCTTATGCCCGGGGAGGGTAAAGGTTTGTCGGAGATAACCGAGAGACCAGAGAGGCCGCAGAAGACTCACGGCCCCTCGAGCCAACCTCCCTCGAGCCAACCTCCCGGAACCACCTAGCCTACCCAGAGGCTTTCACCATGAGTAGGAATTTGGCAGAAATCACTGAACAACCGGGGAAGCTGGAGAAAAGTCACAACATCTTGAGCCCGGCTCCTAAAGAACGTTGACCCCTCCGCCGAGGGTTAAGATTTACCAGCGATTATTGAACGATCAGCGACACCACAAGAGAGAGCCGTCAGGCAGTTTCCCAGAGACCACCACTCGACGACGCCTCCACAGTGGGATGGAATTTGTCAGGGACCACTGAAGTACGGCCGCAGAAGGTGCACATACCGTGAGCCGGTCGCTGGAGACCACGAATTGTTCGCAGAGGCTTCCACCGTGGATAGGGATTCGCGAGAGATCACAACGACTTGGCCAGGGACGACTCAGCGCACAATGAACAGGACTTCTGGACATCGCATGAAGACACGGAACGTCTCTATGGCGCCGAGATCAGGACTTCCAGAGGTCACCTACTGTCCAGGGCTCCTTCCACCGTCTCAGAAGACCTACGGCACCGACAGCAGGACTTCCAGAGGCCACCTATTGCCCAGGGCCCCTTCCACCGTCTCAGAAGACCTACAGCACCGAATTCAGGACTTCCACAGGCCACCTATTGTCCAGGGCCCCTTCCACCGTCTAAGAAGACCTACGGCACCTACAGCAGGACTTCCAAAGGCCACCTATTGCCCAGGGCCCCTTCCACCGTCTCAGAAGACCTACAGCACCGAATTCAGGACTTCCAGAGGCCACCTATTGTCCAGGGCCCCTTCCACCGTCTCAGAAGACCTACAGCACCGAATTCATGACTTCCAGAGGCCACCTATTGTCCAGGGCCCCTTCCACCGTCTAAGAAGACCTACGGCACCTACAGCAGGACTTCCAAAGGCCACCTATTGCCCAGGGCCCCTTCCACCGTCTCAGAAGACCTACTGCACCGAATTCAGGACTTCCAGAGGCCACCTATTGTCCAGGGCCCCTTCCACCGTCTAAGAAGACCTACGGCACCTACAGCAGGACTTCCAAAGGCCACCTATTGCCCAGGGCCCCTTCCACCGTCTCAGAAGACCTACGGCACCGAATTCAGGACTTCCAGAGGCCACCTATTGTCCAGGGCCCCTTCCACCGTCTCAGAAGACCTACGGCACCGACAGCAGAACTTCCAGAGGCCACCTATTGCCCAGGGCCCCTTCCACGGTCTCAGAAGACCTACGGCACCGAATTCAGGACTTCCAGAGGCCACCTATTGTCCACGGCCCCTTCCACCGTCTCAGAAGACCTACGGCACCGACAGCAGAACTTCCAGAGGCCACCTATTGCCAGGGCCCCTTCCACGGTCTCAGAAGACCTACGGCACCGAATTCAGGACTTCCAGAGGCCACCTATTGTCCACGGCCCCTTCCACCGTCTCAGAAGACCTACGGCACCGAATTCAGGACTTCCAGAGGCCACCTATTGTCCACGGCCCCTTCCACCGTCTCAGAAGACCTACAGCACCGAATTCAGGACTTCCAGAGGCCACCTATTGTCCAGGGCCCCTTCCACCGTCTAAGAAGACCTACGGCACCTACAGCAGGACTTCCAAAGGCCACCTATTGCCCAGGGCCCCTTCCACCGTCTCAGAAGACCTACGGCACCGAATTCAGGACTTCCAGAGGCCACCTATTGTCCAGCGCCCCTTCCACCGTCTCAGAAGACCTACGGCACCGAATTCAGGACTTCCAGAGGCCACCTATTGTCCAGGGCCCCTTCCACCGTCTCAGAAGACCTACGGCACCGACAGCGGGAATTCCAGAGGCCACCTATTGTCCAGGGCCCCTTTCACCGTCTCAGAAGACCTACGGCACCGACAGCAGGACTTCCAGAGGCCACCTATTGTCCAGGGCCCCTTCCACCGTCTCAGAAGACCTACGGCACCGACAGCAGGACTTCCAGAGGCCACCTATTGTCCAGGGCCCCTTCCACCGTCTCAGAAGACCTACGGCACCGACAGCAGAACTTCCAGAGGCCACCTATTGTCCAGGGACCCTTCCACCGTCTCAGAAGACCTACGGCACCGAATTCAGGACTTCCAGAGGCCACCTATTGTCCAGGGCCCCTTCCACCGTCTCAAAAGACCTACGGCACCGAATTCAGGACTTCCAGAGGCCAGCTATTGTCCACGGCCCCTTCCACCGTCTCAGAAGACCTACGGCACCGACAGCAGGACTTCCAGAGGCCACCTATTGCCCAGGGCCCCTTTCACCGTCTCAGAAGACCTACGGCACCGAATTCAGGACTTCCAGAGGCCACCTATTGTCCAGGGCCCCTTCCACCGTCTCAAAAGACCTACGGCACCGAATTCAGGACTTCCAGAGGCCAGCTATTGTCCAGGGCCCCTTCCACCGTCTCAGAAGACCTACGGCACCGACAGCAGGACTTCTAGAGGCCACCTATTGCCCAGGGCCCCTTCCACCGTCTCAGAAGACCTACGGCACCGACAGCAGGACTTCCAGAGGCCACCTATTGTCCAGGGCCCCTTCCACCGTCTCAGAAGACCTACGGCACCGACAGCAGAACTTCCAGAGGCCACCTATTGTCCAGGGCCCTTCCACCGTCTCAAAAGACCTACGGCACCGAATTCAGGACTTCCAGAGGCCACCTATTGTCCAGGGCCCCTTCCACCGTCTCAGAAGACCTACGGCACCGACAGCAGAACTTCCAGAGGCCACCTATTGTCCAGGGCCCTTCCACCGTCTCAAAAGACCTACGGCACCGAATTCAGGACTTCCAGAGGCCACCTATTGTCCAGGGCCCCTTCCACCGTCTCAGAAGACCTACGGCACCGACAGCAGAACTTCCAGAGGCCACCTATTGCCCAGGGCCCTTTGCACCGTCTCAGAAGACCTACGGCACCGAATTCAGGACTTCCAGAGGCCACCTATTGTCCAGGGCCCCTTCCACCGTCTCAGAAGACCTACGGCACCGACAGCAGGACTTCCAGAGGCCACCTATTGCCCAGGGCCCCTTGCACCGTCTCAGAAGACCTACGGCACCTACAGCAGGACTTCCAGAGGCCACCTATTGCCCAGGGCCCCTTGCACCGTCTCAGAAGACCTACGGCACCGACAGCAGGATTTCCAGAGGCCACCTATTGCCCAGGGCCCCTTGCACCGTCTCAGAAGACCTACGGCACCGACAGCAGGATTTCCAGAGGCCACCTATTGTCTAGGGCCCCTTCCACCGCCTCAGAAGACCTATGCGACCGACTTTGAGGAAGCCCTTAGCGCCCCGCGGTCCAACAAATTGTGACATGGGTCTGACTACTGAGGCTTACTGGTTGAGGCCCAGGTCCAACCCGGACTGTAGGGACACCAGAAGAAGAAGAAGAACCATTCGTTTGCAGCCAATGACCCGTCTCAGAAGACCTACGGCACCGACAGCAGAACTTCCAGAGGCCACCTATTGTCCAGGGCCCCTTCCACCGTCTCAGAAGACCTACGGCACCTACAGCAGGACTTCCAGAGGCCACCTATTGCCCAGGGCCCCTTGCACCGTCTCAGAAGACCTACGGCACCGAATTCAGGACTTCCAGAGGCCACCTATTGTCCAGGGCCCCTTCCACCGTCTCAGAAGACCTACGGCACCGACAGCAGAACTTCCAGAGGCCACCTATTGTCCAGGGCCCCTTCCACCGTCTCAAAAGACCTACGGCACCGAATTCAGGACTTCCAGAGGCCACCTATTGTCCAGGGCCCCTTCCAACCTTCTCAGAAGACCTACGGCACCGACAGCAGAACTTCCAGAGGCCACCTATTGTCCAGGGCCCCTTCCACCGTCTCAAAAGACCTACGGCACCGACAGCAGGACTTCCAGAGGCCACCTATTGCCCAGGGCCCCTTCCACGGTCTCAGAAGACCTACGGCACCGACAGCAGGACTTCCAGAGGCCACCTATTGCCCAGGGCCCCTTCCACGGTCTCAGAAGACCTACGGCACCGAATTCAGGACTTCCAGAGGCCACCTATTGTCCACGGCCCCTTCCACCGTCTCAGAAGACCTACAGCAACGAATTCAGGACTTCCAGAGGCCACCTATTGTCCAGGGCCCCTTCCACCGTCTAAGAAGACCTACGGCACCTACAGCAGGACTTCCAGAGGCCACCTATTGCCCAGGGCCCCTTCCACGGTCTCAGAAGACCTACGGCACCGAATTCAGGACTTCCAGAGGCCACCTATTGTCCACGGCCCCTTCCACCGTCTCAGAAGACCTACGGCACCGACAGCAGGACTTCCAGAGGCCACCTATTGTCCAGGGCCCCTTCCACCGTCTCAGAAGACCTACGGCACCGACAGCAGAACTTCCAGAGGCCACCTATTGTCCAGGGCCCCTTCCACCGTCTCAGAAGACCTACGGCACCGACAGCAGGACTTCCAGAGGCCACCTATTGTCCAGGGCCCCTTCCACCGTCTCAGAAGACCTACGGCACCGACAGCAGAACTTCCAGAGGCCACCTATTGTCCAGGGCCCCTTCCACCGTCTCAGAAGACCTACGGCACCGGCAGCAGAACTTCCAGAGGCCACCTATTGTCCAGGGCCCCTTCCACCGTCTCAGAAGACCTACGGCACCGAATTCAGGACTTCCAGAGGCCACCTATTGCCCAGGGCCCCTTTCACCGTCTCAGAAGACCTACAACACCGACAGCAGGACTTCCAGAGGCCACCTATTGCCCAGGGCCCCTTCCACCGTCTCAGAAGACCTACGGCACCGACAGCAGAACTTCCAGAGGCCAACTATTGTCCAGGGCCCCTTCCACCGTCTCAAAAGACCTACGGCACCGAATTCAGGACTTCCAGAGGCCACCTACTGTCCAGGGTTCCTTCCACCGTCTCAGAAGACCTACGGCACCGACAGCAGGACTTCCAGAGGCCACCTATTGCCCAGGGCCCCTTCCACGGTCTCAGAAGACCTACGGCACCGAATTCAGGACTTCCAGAGGCCACCTATTGTCCACGGCCCCTTCCACCGTCTCAGAAGACCTACAGCAACGAATTCAGGACTTCCAGAGGCCACCTATTGTCCAGGGCCCCTTCCACCGTCTAAGAAGACCTACGGCACCTACAGCAGGACTTCCAGAGGCCACCTATTGCCCAGGGCCCCTTCCACGGTCTCAGAAGACCTACGGCACCGAATTCAGGACTTCCAGAGGCCACCTATTGTCCACGGCCCCTTCCACCGTCTCAGAAGACCTACGGCACCGACAGCAGGACTTCCAGAGGCCACCTATTGTCCAGGGCCCCTTCCACCGTCTCAGAAGACCTACGGCACCGACAGCAGAACTTCCAGAGGCCACCTATTGTCCAGGGCCCCTTCCACCGTCTCAGAAGACCTACGGCACCGACAGCAGGACTTCCAGAGGCCACCTATTGTCCAGGGCCCCTTCCACCGTCTCAGAAGACCTACGGCACCGACAGCAGAACTTCCAGAGGCCACCTATTGTCCAGGGCCCCTTCCACCGTCTCAGAAGACCTACGGCACCGACAGCAGAACTTCCAGAGGCCACCTATTGTCCAGGGCCCCTTCCACCGTCTCAGAAGACCTACGGCACCGAATTCAGGACTTCCAGAGGCCACCTATTGCCCAGGGCCCCTTTCACCGTCTCAGAAGACCTACAACACCGACAGCAGGACTTCCAGAGGCCACCTATTGCCCAGGGCCCCTTCCACCGTCTCAGAAGACCTACGGCACCGACAGCGAGAATTCCAGAGGCCACCTATTGTCCAGCGCCCCTTCCACCGTCTCAGAAGACCTACGGCACCGAATTCAGGACTTCCAGAGGCCACCTATTGTCCACGGCCCCTTCCACCGTCTCAGAAGACCTACGGCACCGACAGCAGGACTTCCAGAGGCCACCTATTGTCCAGGGCCCCTTCCACCGTCTCAGAAGACCTACGGCACCGACAGCAGGACTTCCAGAGGCCACCTATTGCCCAGGGCCCTTTGCATCGTCTCAGAAGACCTACGGCACCGAATTCAGGACTTCCAGAGGCCACCTATTGTCCAGGGCCCCTTCCACCGTCTCAGAAGACCTACGGCACCGACAGCAGGACTTCCAGAGGCCACCTATTGTCCAGGGCCCCTTCCACCGTCTCAGAAGACCTACGGCACCGAATTCAGGACTTCCAGAGGCCACCTATTGCCCAGGGCCCCTTTCACCGTCTCAGAAGACCTACAACACCGACAGCAGGACTTCCAGAGGCCACCTATTGCCCAGGGCCCCTTCCACCGTCTCAGAAGACCTACGGCACCGACAGCGAGAATTCCAGAGGCCACCTATTGTCCAGCGCCCCTTCCACCGTCTCAGAAGACCTACGGCACCGAATTCAGGACTTCCAGAGGCCACCTATTGTCCACGGCCCCTTCCACCGTCTCAGAAGACCTACGGCACCGACAGCAGGACTTCCAGAGGCCACCTATTGTCCAGGGCCCCTTCCACCGTCTCAGAAGACCTACGGCACCGAATTCAGGACTTCCAGAGGCCACCTATTGCCCAGGGCCCCTTTCACCGTCTCAGAAGACCTACAACACCGACAGCAGGACTTCCAGAGGCCACCTATTGTCCAGGGCCCCTTCCACCGTCTCAGAAGACCTACGGCACCGACAGCAGGACTTCCAGAGGCCACCTATTGCCCAGGGCCCTTTGCATCGTCTCAGAAGACCTACGGCACCGAATTCAGGACTTCCAGAGGCCACCTATTGTCCAGGGCCCCTTCCACCGTCTCAGAAGACCTACGGCACCGACAGCAGGACTTCCAGAGGCCACCTATTGCCCAGGGCCCCTTCCACGGTCTCAGAAGACCTACGGCACCGACAGCAGAACTTCCAGAGGCCACCTATTGTCCAGGGCCCCTTCCACCGTCTCAGAAGACCTACGGCACCGACAGCAGAACTTCCAGAGGCCACCTATTGTCCAGGGCCCCTTCCACCGTCTCAGAAGACCTACGGCACCGAATTCAGGACTTCCAGAGGCCACCTATTGCCCAGGGCCCCTTTCACCGTCTCAGAAGACCTACAACACCGACAGCAGGACTTCCAGAGGCCACCTATTGCCCAGGGCCCCTTCCACCGTCTCAGAAGACCTACGGCACCGACAGCGAGAATTCCAGAGGCCACCTATTGTCCAGCGCCCCTTCCACCGTCTCAGAAGACCTACGGCACCGAATTCAGGACTTCCAGAGGCCACCTATTGTCCACGGCCCCTTCCACCGTCTCAGAAGACCTACGGCACCGACAGCAGGACTTCCAGAGGCCACCTATTGTCCAGGGCCCCTTCCACCGTCTCAGAAGACCTACGGCACCGACAGCAGGACTTCCAGAGGCCACCTATTGCCCAGGGCCCTTTGCATCGTCTCAGAAGACCTACGGCACCGAATTCAGGACTTCCAGAGGCCACCTATTGTCCAGGGCCCCTTCCACCGTCTCAGAAGACCTACGGCACCGACAGCAGGACTTCCAGAGGCCACCTATTGCCCAGGGCCCCTTCCACGGTCTCAGAAGACCTACGGCACCGACAGCAGAACTTCCAGAGGCCACCTATTGTCCAGGGCCCCTTCCACCGTCTCAGAAGACCTACGGCACCGACAGCAGAACTTCCAGAGGCCACCTATTGTCCAGGGCCCCTTCCACCGTCTCAGAAGACCTACGGCACCGAATTCAGGACTTCCAGAGGCCACCTATTGCCCAGGGCCCCTTTCACCGTCTCAGAAGACCTACAACACCGACAGCAGGACTTCCAGAGGCCACCTATTGCCCAGGGCCCCTTCCACCGTCTCAGAAGACCTACGGCACCGACAGCGAGAATTCCAGAGGCCACCTATTGTCCAGCGCCCCTTCCACCGTCTCAGAAGACCTACGGCACCGAATTCAGGACTTCCAGAGGCCACCTATTGTCCACGGCCCCTTCCACCGTCTCAGAAGACCTACGGCACCGACAGCAGGACTTCCAGAGGCCACCTATTGTCCAGGGCCCCTTCCACCGTCTCAGAAGACCTACGGCACCGACAGCAGGACTTCCAGAGGCCACCTATTGCCCAGGGCCCTTTGCATCGTCTCAGAAGACCTACGGCACCGAATTCAGGACTTCCAGAGGCCACCTATTGTCCAGGGCCCCTTCCACCGTCTCAGAAGACCTACGGCACCGACAGCAGGACTTCCAGAGGCCACCTATTGTCCAGGGCCCCTTCCACCGTCTCAGAAGACCTACGGCACCGAATTCAGGACTTCCAGAGGCCACCTATTGCCCAGGGCCCCTTTCACCGTCTCAGAAGACCTACAACACCGACAGCAGGACTTCCAGAGGCCACCTATTGCCCAGGGCCCCTTCCACCGTCTCAGAAGACCTACGGCACCGACAGCGAGAATTCCAGAGGCCACCTATTGTCCAGCGCCCCTTCCACCGTCTCAGAAGACCTACGGCACCGAATTCAGGACTTCCAGAGGCCACCTATTGTCCACGGCCCCTTCCACCGTCTCAGAAGACCTACGGCACCGACAGCAGGACTTCCAGAGGCCACCTATTGTCCAGGGCCCCTTCCACCGTCTCAGAAGACCTACGGCACCGAATTCAGGACTTCCAGAGGCCACCTATTGCCCAGGGCCCCTTTCACCGTCTCAGAAGACCTACAACACCGACAGCAGGACTTCCAGAGGCCACCTATTGTCCAGGGCCCCTTCCACCGTCTCAGAAGACCTACGGCACCGACAGCAGGACTTCCAGAGGCCACCTATTGCCCAGGGCCCTTTGCATCGTCTCAGAAGACCTACGGCACCGAATTCAGGACTTCCAGAGGCCACCTATTGTCCAGGGCCCCTTCCACCGTCTCAGAAGACCTACGGCACCGAATTCAGGACTTCCAGATGCCACCTATTGTCCACGGCCCCTTCCACCGTCTCAGAAGACCTACGGCACCGACAGCAGAACTGCCAGAGGCCACCTATTGCCCAGGGCCCCTTCCACGGTCTCAGAAGACCTACGGCACCGAATTCAGGACTTCCAGAGGCCACCTATTGTCCACGGCCCCTTCCACCGTCTCAGAAGACCTACGGCACCGACAGCAGGACTTCCAGAGGCCACCTATTGCCCAGGGCCCTTTGTACCGTCTCAGAAGACCTACGGCACCGAATTCAGGACTTCCAGAGGCCACCTATTGTCCAGGGCCCCTTCCACCGTCTCAGAAGACCTACGGCACCGAATTCAGGACTTCCAGAGGCTACCTATTGTCCAGTGCCCCTTCCACCGTCTCAAAAGACCTACGGCACCGACAGCAGGACTTCCAGAGGCCACCTATTGCCCAGGGCCCCTTTCACCGTCTCAGAAGACCTACGGCACCGACAGCAGAACTTCCAGAGGCCACCTATTGCCCAGGGCCCTTTGTACCGTCTCAGAAGACCTACGGCACCGAATTCAGGACTTCCAGAGGCCACCTATTGCCCAGGGCCCCTTCCACCGCCTCAGAAGACCTATGCGACCGACTTTGAGGAAGCCCTTAGCGCCCCGCGGTCCAACAAATTGCGACATGGGTCTGACTACTGAGGCTTACTGGTTGAGGCCCAGGTCCAACCCGGACTGTAGGGACACCAGAAGAATAAGAAGAACCATTCGTTTGCAGCCAATGACCCTTTTACAGCAGTAGAGAGCCGTTGAGACGAACTTGACACGTTCCTTGTAAAGGGAATTATCCAGCTTCCAGCTTACGTTCATTAGGTACTCGGGATTGTCCACACTGGCTGGGACGCCTATCAGGTCCATGTAGCCGTTCGCACTTGCTTCGCATTGGCTAGTCCATTTCACAGTAGAGGGGAGAGTACACAACCCTGCGGTGTGCCTCTGTTCACAGATTTGCGGATCGTGGTATCACCAAGCTTCGAGCTTATCACTCTGTTCTTGAGAAGCCGATGGATAAAAGTCACTAAAGGCTATTCGATCCCAAGTCTGTTGAATGCTGAGGTTATTGCGTGAGGTTCTGTGTTATTTGAGGCTCCATCGATATCGACAAAGGCTGCCCTTGTTGTAAGCATGCTGAGAGGTCGAAAGATTGTCTGTGACTAAGTGTCGGATGAATACATCGATCGATTTATCCAAAGTCTTTAGAAGAAAGGACGATAGGCTTATAGGCCGAAAATCCTTTGGGTTGACGTGTGAGCATTTTCCAGTCTTGGCTATGAAGACGACAGTGGCTTCTTGGCATGCCAAGCTCTTGCCGATGCCCCTAACAGGAGCTTGGGAAGGTTGCCCGGAAAGTCTAGTGCTTACATCGTTGTTGTTCAAATCCGTGTGTCCATGGTTGGGATAGTCGATTTAGCCTCGATGGTGATTGCTATCGCTGCTCTGCACTGCAATCCAGCAGGATCATGCAGCTCGTTGTTCGGCGTCGGTGCTGGAAAGTGCTGCTCGCTTAGCAGGTTTAGCGCGTTGAGGTAGCGTTAGCCGGGGATAGTGTTTCTCAAGTTCCTGTTTGCCTCATTAGGATGGCTGTTGATGTCTAGTAGCTGCTGGTGAACAGTGTCACCTTATACTGTTGTAGGGGTGGCTGTGGTGTCTTTGACGGCCCTCTATCGATGGTGAGTCCACTACGTATTCCTTTCGAAAATTGTGAGCTTCTTCATGCTGGTCTTAGAGATGGTATGCCGAACGTCAAGATGGAGCTTAGTCCTCGGGCTTAATCCGTTTTGCTTGCGCGTCAAAGGATAGATGCTATGGAAGCTTAGGTTAGCCTTCTGTTGCTTTCGAATTTCAACCACTCTGTGAAGTTAACGCCACGTACACACACAATTGACCTCGTTTGTTGATATTCCTGCACGGTGAGGGAGGACTATCTGTATGCTCCAACATTTGGCTGCTGTTCTACATCCACCTCAGGATCGTCCACTAAAGTACATGAGTTCCTGATTTCCCAGCATTGATACGGAATACTCCATTTTCTAAGGTAGTCAAGCTTGCTCGCTGTTTGGACTTCGACCCTGTGGTGACGTCGAGCTGGGACAAGTCCGTGAGTCATCTGCAAATAGACGGCAGTTCACTGTGTCGGTTGGATGTGGTCGATCTGCCGTGCTTTGATTTCACGAGTGGATGGGACCTACAGTTTAATGCCGCCTCCTAACGGCTTCTTTTCCGTCCGTCTCCTTGCCCTGCTCTGGCCTCTGAAGGCCTATGTCACATTGCTGTAGGACGCACGGTTTTTGAGATATGAGCAAAGTAAGACCAACATTCATGATTTTTTCAATGTCTAAAAAATCGACATCTGTAGGGGTTCTGGCGGGTCGCATGGAATTTTCGACAGCCGATATCTCGAGAACGGCGCGTCCTACGAGAAAAAACCCGTACATATTTTTTGTAGCTCAGGACTTGATCTAGGGGATGGCATTAGAAAATTTACCATATTACCGTTATTTGGGCAAATTTTTGATAAAAACCGGTAAATTTGTTTCGCTGGCGTAAATTATATGAAATTTTACATCGGCTTTACAGGAAAGTCAATCTGGATTGTTGCTCGCGACGTGAATTTACATTGTGCGAGTGTTCATCACCATCAGTCATCGACAAGGCGATAATTTACATTATTTTACCACATAAAGTCCCTTATTCATTAAAAATTATACCATAATAACGGTATATTTTCCCGTTCTCCAACTCCATTGTCTAGATCAAGTCAAGAGCTAAAAAGTCGGCCTTAGTCACTTTGCGGTAGGACGCACTGTTTTTGAGATATGAGCAAAGTAAGACCAACATTCATGATTTTTTCAATGTCTAAAAAATCGACATCTGTAGGGGTTCTGGCGGGTCGTATGGAATTTTCGACAGCCGATATCTCGAGAACGGCGCGTCCTACGAGAAAAAACCCGTACATATTTCTTGTAGCTCATGACTTGATCTAGAGGATGGCGTTGGAAAATTTACCATATTACCGTTATTTGGGCAAATTTTTGATAAAAACCGGTAAATTTGTTTCGCTGGCGTAAATTATATGAAATTTGACATCGGCTTTACAGGAAAGTCAATCTGGATTGTTGCTCGCGACGTGAATTTACATTGTGCGAGTGTTCATCACCATCAGTCATCGACAAGGCGATAATTTACATTATTTTATCACATAAAGTCCCTTATTCATTAAAAATTATACCATAATAACGGTATATTTTCCCGTTCTCCAACTCCATTGTCTAGATCAAGTCAAGAGCTAAAAAGTCGGCCTTAGTCACTTTGCGGTAGGACGCACTGTTTTTGAGATATGAGCAAAGTAAGACCAACATTCATGATTTTTTCAATGTCTAAAAAATCGACATCTGTAGGGGTTCTGGCGGGTCGTATGGAATTTTCGACAGCCGATATCTCGAGAACGGCGCGTCCTACGAGAAAAAACCCGTACATATTTCTTGTAGCTCATGACTTGATCTAGAGGATGGCACTGGAAAATTTACCATATTACCGTTATTTGGGCAAATTTTTGATAAAAACCGGTAAATTTGTTTCGCTGGCGTAAATTATATGAAATTTGACATCGGCTTTACAGGAAAGTCAATCTGGATTGTTGCTCGCGACGTGAATTTACATTGTGCTAGTGTTCATCACCATCAGTCATCGACAAGGCGATAATTTACATTATTTTACCACATAAAGTCCCTTATTCATTAAAAATTATACCATAATAACGGTATATTTTCCCGTTCTCCAACTCCATTGTCTAGATCAAGTCAAGAGCTAAAAAGTCGGCCTTAGTCACTTTGCGGTAGGACGCACTGTTTTTGAGATATGAGCAAAGTTAGACCAACATTCATGATTTTTTCAATGTCTAAAAAATCGACATCTGTAGGGGTTCTGGCGGGTCGCATGGAATTTTCGACAGCCGATATCTCGAGAACGGCGCGTCCTACGAGAAAAAACCCGTACATATTTTTTGTAGCTCAGGACTTGATCTAGGGGATGGCATTAGAAAATTTACCATATTACCGTTATTTGGGCAAATTTTTGATAAAAACCGGTAAATTTGTTTCGCTGGCGTAAATTATATGAAATTTTACATCGGCTTTACAGAAAAGTCAATCTGGATTGTTGCACATTACAACATTATTTTACCGAATAAAGTCCCTTATTCATTAAAAATTATATATAATAACTGTATATTTTTCCGTTCTCCAAATCCATCTTCTAGATCAAGTCATAGATCTGATGCTGGCCACCTTGGATGTCACACTAATGATGCAGATCTGACATGGATGAAGAGGTCCCTGCCGATTGCTCTCCGACTCCGAATGGAGTCCACATCAATGCAAAAATGAGCTAGACTCATTATGGAGCCCACTTTTACAACTGAGGAGGACCATCAGCCGGTAGCTCAGTCAGAGCTTGGAGCCGTCAGTCCACCGGTATCCAAGCCAAGCTTGGATACCCATCTCCAGATAGTCCACAAACAATTTCATAGACTCAACTCCTCTTCATTCCCCACAAATTACACGGACTACCACAAGGCTGACCAAGTGGCCCAAGTCTGTTTTCAACGAGCATTCTAAAGCCATCTCTTGCAACCATACACCGGCGAAGCCCCCCTCAGAAGAAAATCAGAAAAGAAGAAGTTTTGCCAATAAAACAGCAAAACTGGGACCCTACATGGTTACACCCACTCTCTCGGCAAGTACTACCCACAAATCACATAAAACGCCCTACTTATGTCAGTTGCAACATTTCGAAGCGGAGGATCCTTGACTGCTTAAGCCTCTCAACACCTTAATGGTGCTGGTGGTGTTGGTGGTGGATGGCGATTGAGGTGAGAGTGAGACTCCATTGCACACACAAAACACACACACAGTCGAAGAGAGGGAGCACACATTCGCCAACAGCGCTGAGATTGTTTTTTCAACAAAGAAAGACAAAAGAGAACACTTCGAAATTAATGCATAATGGTCGCAATTGTTTTCCTAAAGTCCCTCCATTCTCAAGCCAGACAGACTGACTGACTGACAGAGAGTGAGAGTGAGAGAGAGATAGAGAGAGAGAAAAAAGAGAGGACGAGAAGGGAGCCCGAAAGAGAAAGAAGAACATTGACAGAGATGGCAGCGGTGATGAGCTTCCATTTTCGGACCTCCGTCGGTGCACTATCGATTGCTTCCTTTAAAATCCGAAAAAGCAACAAAAGAGGATCCACAAGCAGCAGCAACAGCAGCAAATCCAAAATCACGACAAAGTGGGAGAGAACCTTTACAACTGCAGCAACAGCCATAGCCACAGCCACAAGCATAACCGTGGCCGTAGCCGCAGCCGCAACCGCAGCTACAGCCGTATCCGATCCGTTCGCTGATGTGGCCGGCCGTAGCCGTAACCGTGGAGATGTGACAGCATCGACGGCCTTAATGTGTTTTAATTGAAACAAAATATTCCTCTTTCAGTTGTGTCTTCTCTTTTATGTGTTTCAGCCTCCATTCGTTGTTTAATTCTCTCTTTTTGCTTTTAATCGACTAAAAGCCCGGCCCACATTCATTTCTTTTTTTTTTTTTTTGCCCGTTGCCCATAGCCGTTGCTTGTTTTACACTCACACTCGCAGGCACACACGTCGTCTTCGGCGGTGGGCAAGACGAAGGGGTTGTAGGCGACAGAAAACAAAAACAATGGATTGCATTGCGAAAAGAAGCCCCAAAAGTTGCATGAAACTACAAGAAGAGCAGCAACAGCAACAGCAGCAGCAGCAGAAGACGATGAAGAGGGGGCGAAAATTCGAAGATTGAAGAAGAAGTGCCCATAAGGGACATGAGGTGGCGGTGAAGGCGGTGAAGGCGGTTGGGGGTGCCTCTACTCGGTGCACAAGCACACCACGAGAGATACAGAGCCACACACAAAAAGCCAGAGAGAGAGAGAACGACAAGTGTAAAATGTAGGATAGGGATAGGGTTTTCTTCACTTATTCGTTCATTTACTAAGACCAAGCACCATTCCCGAGATGTAACTGAGAATAACCAATCAGATATTCTCCATGGTGGCGCGTTGACTTTTGCTTGGCATTCCTGTGCCGTGCTGATTGCTGGCAATGCCTTGCCTGGTTGGCTTGTGGCCTTCATTTTTGTTCGTCTCTGTTGAACTGGACTCGGTGGTGTTTCGTCTTCTTGTTTCGGGGGATTAATTAGGAAATCGTCGTCCTTTTGGCCGTCCTCCTCTCATGTTCGATGTTGCTTCATCCTTCTCTCTTCTGCACTCAATGTGGAGCCCTGTAACTGTGCTCTGGTGGGTGGTGGGGGAGAGGATCTCGCTCTGTCGCACGGGAAAAAGCCTCTGAAAACCCCGAGCCAGAGCGCTCCCATTACCGCCCGCCTGTGCAAACAGTGCGCCACGGTGTGTGTTGCTGCTGAACACAAGAAAAAACTTGGACTCACAGATGGAGGAGATTGGATGAATGAAGACCCGCTTTGGCGGAGGTTGCCTGGCTGGGTGGGTGGGTGGGATGGAGAGAAATAAGGGTCGAAAATTAAGTACCCACACATAGTAGGGCCGCCGCACACTGTTACATGGCGATGGCTGGCACGGGAATGCACTTCTCTTCTCGGTTAATTCAGTCCGCCTGCCGTTCCCCATTCCGCCCGGCCCACATCATCCCTAGAAGCTGTGAAAATGAGAACTTAGCCAATCAGGATGATTGTTGGCGCATGCACGTGCGGGAGTAGGAGTGAAAAACAGCGTCCATCGCAGGACCTGTGCGCCCACCGCCCACCGCCTCCCAGTCGCACACATGTCGCTGCCATAAAGCTCTGGGTCGTGTTGTTTTTCCTCCTCCCCGTCGTCGTCGGCGTCCACCACGCTCTGGCGCTGTGTGTGATTTATATAATTGTGCCCACATGTATTATTCATGCGATTCGCGTTAATGAGCTTAGGATACAACGCAGACCCTCCCCCGACCGCAAGCACCGCCACCACGAGGAGCGGCAAGCAGCGAGCCCCCGACAGCAGTGAACATGGGAAAATAATTGAGTAGGTGCCCGGGAAAATTGTATACGTCATCGTAATTAAATGAGATACACGCTGCCCTTTGACGACATTCAGGACACGTTTCGTGCAACGGCTTGGATGGGTTCGTGGCGGGGGGCAGAGGTGTCGGGACGAGTGATTTACGCAGTCATCGCGTAAAATGTCACGTTGACACATTGTTTAACGTGCTATTTGGGTTCGAGAGGCTAGGCTTGGGGAGGTTGAGAGGTGCGTTCGACGTGGCGCATCGGAGCGACGGAGGATCTCAATCAGCTCGGCTGTGGGCAGACAGTTTCTTGAACAATAGGTTAGATTTGGTGGCGAGGACGACGTAACTTTTGCCGAATCGCAACGGGAGACGATTAAGGCTGCGTCCCCCGTCGAGCCCGAAGAAGAGCAGACATTCGACGGAGAGGCCTAGAGGCCATGTAATTTTGGTCACCTTGCCAGCCAAACGTGACAAGACGAGGCTGGCGACGGTCGAGAGAGGACGCGAGGGCCTTAGATGACACGTGAGAGAGAACGTGGGGATCTAGAGACGCAACTAGACGAGGCTGGCGACGGTCGAGAGCGGACGCTAGGCCCTTAGATGACACGTGAGGGAGAACGTGGGGATCTAGAGACGTAACTAGACGAAGCTGGCGACGGTCGAGAGCGGACGCTAGGCCCTTAGATTGCACGTGAGGGAGAACGTGGGGATCTAGAGACGTAACTCGACGAGGCTGGCGGCGGTCGAGAGAGGACGCGAGGGCCTTGGATCACACGTGAGGGGGCAAGTGGGGATCGTAACTAGACGAGGGTGGCGGCGGTCGAGAGTGGGCCTTAGATGACACGTGAGGGAGTGCGTGGGGATCTAAGGACGTAACTCGACGAGGCTGGCGACGGTCGAGAGAGGACGCGAGGGCCTTAGATGACACGTGAGAGAGAACGTGGGGATCTAGAGACGCAACTAGACGAGGCTGGCGACGGTCGAGAGCGGACGCTAGGCCCTTAGATGACACGTGAGGGAGAACGTGGGGATCTAGAGACGTAACTAGACGAAGCTGGCGACGGTCGAGAGCGGACGCTAGGCCCTTAGATTACACGTGAGGGAGAACGTGGGGATCTAGAGACGTAATTAGACGAAGCTGGCGGCGGTCGAGAGAGGACGCAAGGGCCTTGGATCACACGTGAGGGGGCAAGTGGGGATCTAGAGACGTAACTATACGAGGCTGGCGACGGTCGAGAGAGGACGGGAGGCCCTTAGATGACACGTGCGGGAAAACGATGCGGCCTAAGGATGCAACTAGACGAGGGACCCAATGCCTGACTGGACGAGGAACGAGAGTAGACGCAGTTCTTCTCAACGAAAAACCGCCAGCGTTCAATTAAACCGAAGATAACCGGAAATCAATCGGTCACGAATTGACTCAAATTTAAAAGCACCACGAGGAAGAAGTTTCTGCAAGAGAAATCGAAGAACAAACAAGGGAATTGGCGGCGTCTTCAAATCGGACCAACAGGTGGAGAAAGCATGTCAAAAGTCGATCGGAACCAGACCACCACAGCGAACCACATTCGAAGTGGATAAAACTGAAACTGCGACCTTCACCCAGACGCCGAGAGAGGCAGTCACCTTTATCACTCAAAATCTATCCTCTTCAACTCCTTGACAAATACCTCGGTGTCTGTCGTAAAAATATATGAGAGCAGAAAAATAGAACAAAAATAGAAAGGGACATCTTTCCATGTTGCATGAATCATCATCATCATCGTCGTCATCATCATTATCATCCAAAGAGTCTACGTACACACACGTTGGCGAACCGATTGTGTGAAAGGTTAACATGTCCGACGGGGGTGAAGTGTACGTAGGCGATTATCAAGGTCGTCGAGAGATGAATCAGTCCAGTCCAGTCGAGTCCAGTCAGTCAGCCCATATCATGCCCTCCCCACCACGCCGCACCCCTCCAACAGAACATACGAGGAGGATATGTTAGTCACGTGTGTTTTTCTGTTTTTCTGTATTTTTTTATTTTTTTTTTGCACTGGACACGGTCATTCAGTCAGTTGGCCCCCATCAAAGGTCACCAACAGTTGAGTGATTCCTTGTTGTTTTTTTTTTTTTTATATTTTTTGTTTACGTTTTCAACTCGTACTCGGACACGGTGGCACACAAGCCTCGGGTCTGGGTGAGCGGAAGATACAGTCCGAATGTTGGCTGGATTCTATGAATAAGTGTTTGCTTTTGGATTTTACAAGTATTTTTATCACACGTCGCCAGTCATCGATAATTCATCGTAAACAGACGTAAAGAGGCACTTCGCTGGGATCATCAAATGCAGCGCATCAAGTGTTTACGTCGATGTCGATGGCTGCAGTTGCAGCTGCTGCTGGTCGTGGTGATAAAGGCTGAGTGTCCTTTTATTGGGTACGTCATCTAGTTGGGTTGCATTTCTATTAAGCCGTGGCAAGCAATGAACCTTGACATCATTATGTGGGGCCACCCACTGTGGGAGGAGGGTGATCCTTTTTATGGTCAGTCAATCATTTAGTTTGTCATTTACTGTCAAACTACAAGTGAAGGCTCCATCATTCTTGTGATGGGGACGGACCTTCATTCGTACCCCTTCCTCCCCCCCCCCCTCCCACCACCCACCGCAAGACAACACAACGATTTTGAATACATAATGAACGAGAATGAGGAGCATAAAGCATCTACCAAAATGACAGAATGAGATAGGGACACATAACAACACACACCCACATTGAGAGAAATTCCCATCTACCTTGTGTGGGTGGTGGTCCTTGATGCCGCTGATTTCTAGTGCCTTCTTCTTTGTTGTTGATCTCATATGGAAAAAAAAACGTTAAATGAATGAGCAGCTCCCCATTGTGCCCCCGCCGCCACGCCAATGAGTGAGTGAGAGAGCCACGTAGAGAGAGAGAGAAAGATTGAAAAGGATACAGCCATGAAGGGAATAAAAGGGTTGCGCGACAATATCTCAGGGGAAACAAACACCAAAAAAAAAAAAGGAAAACAAATTGCATATATGTGGACATCAGGTATGTGTGCACACACATATGTGTACGATGATCCAAATCCCGTAATGAAGATGGCGCCCATTATCCCAGAGGATGATGGGGTGGCAGCAGAAAATTGAAAATGGGTGGCAGCGGTGGCAGTATCTCGCGATATATTCGCATTCGCTCTTTTCTCACTGAAGCCTGAAATAAATTCCCATTTTGGCGATGCTGGGACGACAACAGTCCCAGAGAGGGAGAGAGAGAGAGAGAGAGAGAGAGAAATATAGAGTGTGACCGAGTGAGAGAGAAAAGGGTTAAAATTCATTCGTCGTACTCTCCCCCAAACCGCCCGGTCCAACACACAGGCCCTTACACATATATAGGGAGTAATCACTCTCTCGCTCATTCTAGTTGGAGCGCATGAGATCCTTTTTATGTGCACCACCACACATGGTGGTTCGTTCACATCATTTGACTGGACCCCGAATGAGAACGGTTTTTAATTGCTACCTTTCATTCCCCAGTCGCCCACACAGAACGGTACCCCCACACGCACCCACCAACCATCTGCATATGATGTCTGATGTTTTCTCTCCTTCTATGACGGCCCCCCATGGTGGATGTTGTCTCATTCGCGCAGCATGCATGTGCTGGTTTGATTCTTTCCTTTGCGAAGGACCTTCCTGAAGGGATGTGTCATGAGTGAATATCAGACAGGATGTTTGTTCATATCTGGATTGCATATGAAAACTGATTCGTTTTTTACTGTATTTTTTGTTTGTCTAAATATTCTTTGCGGCAGCGACAGTGATGGTGACGGTGATGTCGGCGGCAGGGTTAATTCCGTTTTTTCGTCCTCTTTATCACGTATGACTGCGTGTGGCAGTGTCTCTGTCTCTCACTGATTTTTGATTTTTTTTTGGGGATGACGAAGCATCAGCATACTGAGGGCGTGTATGGAAATATAATGGAATGTCAAAAGGAATTAGAAATTCTGCAAAGCACACACAATGCGGCCATTTTGTTTGTTTTTTTTTTGCTTTCTTCGCTTCTAGAGAGTTTGGGTGGACGGTAAATTGTGATGCAAAATCTGAAAATGTTTCAAATTCAAAAAATGCTTGGAAAATGAGCTCACTAAACACTTACTAGTATAGAAAGTTTTTTTTTAGTACATATGGAGTTTTGCAACACATTTTTTTTAGTACATACTGAGTTCGCTTTAGTTTTTGGTACATACCGAGGTCGCTGCAAACTTCGCACGCAGTTTTTAGTCAATGCAGAGTTCAACCCAATCTTTTTGGGGCAGTTTTCTGTATTTACGAAGTTAGATACATATTTTTTAGTACATACCGAGTACGCTATATACCCTTTTTTTACATACCGTGCTCCCTGTACCCTTGTGTGTACATACAGAATTCGTTAGATTTTTTCGTACAACTTTTAGTACATAAAGAAATCGCTACACACTTTTTAGTACATTATTTTAGTACATACAGAAATCGCTACACACTTTTTAGTACATAGAGAGTTCGCTAGGCGCTTCTTAGTAAAATTATTAGTAGATACAAAATTCGCTTAACACTTATTAGTACAGTTCATAGTACACCCAGAGTTCGCTCCTCACTTTTTAATTTACACTGAGTCAACTACATAATTTTTAGTACAGTATCTTAGTACATAGAGAGTTCGCTAGGCGCTTCTTAGTAAAATTATTAGTAGATACAAAATTCGCTTAACACTTATTAGTACAGTTCTTAGTACATACAGACTTCGCAAAAAACTTTGAGTACAAAAGAGAGAAACCGCGTTCGCTGTACAGCTGTGTGTACATATAGAATTCGTTAAGGACTTTTTAGTACAGATTTTAGTACATAATTGTCGTTTTTAGTACAGTATTTTATTACATAAAGAGTTATCAAGGAACTTTTAAGTAAAATTATTAGTGGATACAGAGTTCGCTTACTACTTATTAGTACAGTTATTAGTGTACAAACAGAGTTCACTAAAAACCTTTAGTACAAACAGAGTTAGCAAAATAACTTTTTAGGTCACTTTTTAGTACATACGAAGTTCGCTCCACACTTTTTAATACATACCGAGTCCACTACACAATTTTTAGTACAGTTTTAGCACACAGCAATGGAATATCATCATGGAATATCAGGCTTCTTGAAAGAGTCTTACAATAAGGCATGATCTGCTTATGAGACAGTGCAAGCCTCTGACTTTTAAATGATCTGTTGAGATGCGTGACTGACCTGCTAATGACCAACTTAATGTGTAGAGGCTTCATATCAAGAGCGTTGAATGCAGCCTGCCTGTCCTTGAAGTCGTTAGAGGATCCCTTCGTTAGACGAAAGCTTAAGTTCTTAGAGTGGACACTGTTGTTCTGCAAGTGCTGGCATATCGTGGTATTATCTTCTCGCCACCACTGTACATTCAATGGGTCTTGTGTGTCTTGATAACCCAGTGCAATCTTCTGTTTAGTTCTTGTGTGAACACCATTCATCCGTCCATGCGGGAGAGATCCTCTATTTCCCAGAAAGAGCATCCCCATGCTCCTTTTGATACAATGTCAAAGGAGTGATGCTTAAAAGTCACCGTTTATCAATTTCTAAAGAAATACTCAGCAAGCATCATTGCTTGCTCACCCCATGCGTTCAATGGAGAATATTCCAAGGAAGCATAAAGCCCAGTCATAACTGATTAACAATGCCAGACTATACGTTGAATGACCAATAGCCGTCGACAGTGAAAAGCTGCATTCTACTTGTGTCCAAGCAATCATGACCCACCCGCACACACAACCCCCACCCAGCAACGCAACAAGACCAGAAGAAAGCAATTTCAAAAGCCTTACATTGATTCCCAAGCAGCAGGGCAAAGACGAATGCGATGGTTGCGTCTCAGCAATTTCAACCGAAAAATAAAATTGAATAAATAATGCAACATTCTTTTTCATGTGGATTTCTATTTGAATTTGCCATCTGTACACGTGTGGAGGTGGGGGAGAGGGGTGGGATTTTCCTACTAATTCGAAAATAGAAGAAATATAAAAATACCCGCCATTGGCCTGAATTCTTGCTCCTCGCCAGTGCATGGAGCGGTGGTGCTGGGAGGTGCTGGTGGAGGGTATATTTTTGTCAAGGATGTGGCGCCCAACGATGGACGAAATGGTACTCTTGAACTCTCTCATTTTTCACTGGAATCGTAAATACGATTCTTATTAAAATATGAGACTGAGAGTCGAGTGGGTTGTGGGGGTGGGGGGAGGGGGGGGGCATTGGAGGTTTGCTAAAAGAAACCCTCTGAGATGGGGGATCACTGTGAGCACGAGTCCTTTGAGATGAGTTTTATGTTCGTGATGTCAGACGACTTGAGTGTGACTTAATTGAGATGATGGATGGGTGGGAGTAGTGACGGGGTGGGTGCAGCAGCAGACATTGCATTTGCAAGACAATAAACCTTGAACCTCCACTTTATCCAATAAAACAAAGATGATACGAGAAACACGCGCTTGGCTGGTGTCGGGGTGGTGTCGGGAGGGGGGTCTCAGAGGACGAAGGACACCAGGACAACACACATTACCCTAAGGAG
Source organism: Eristalis intricaria (assembly GCA_964034865.1). Classification (NCBI taxonomy): domain Eukaryota; kingdom Metazoa; phylum Arthropoda; class Insecta; order Diptera; family Syrphidae; genus Eristalis; species Eristalis intricaria. Next base: position 23,310,378 of record OZ035878.1, read on the forward strand.
TTGAATTATGTTAATCTCGTTCTGTAATGACATATCTCGTAAACCAACGGAAAAAACAAGCAGCACCCATCGTCTCCTTGTAAATGCCACTGAGTGAGTTAGTGGGAAGAGAGAGAGAGAGAGAGAGAGAGAGGGAGAACAACGAGTGTATGTAAGGATATGAGATCTCCAGAGAACACGAGGAGTGGGAGGGGGAGACTAAGGATCTCTCATTCAAGAAAAGCAGACAAAAAAAAATAAAATTACAAGAAACACCCAAGAAAATATACATCACCCTTGGAGTTTACATCGTCGTTGTCGTCGTCGTCGTCGTCGTCGTTGTTCCTTCTTTATTCCTTCGTCTTCTTCTGATTTATCAGAAGTAAGAACTCGCACAAAAAAAAATAAAAAATAAAAATACGATGCTATAGGGGGTGGTGGTAAGCACACATATAATCATCATCCACCCCCTTTTTTGGTGGAATATGTACGAGCATCAGTTCGGTTGAATTTGTGTGCTTTCCTTACGGCTGGCTCTCTTGTCGTCCTGTTGTTTTTTCTTTTCGCCCTCGTCTTTTTAATAAGATGAAGAGCAGCGCGCACATAGAATATAAGACGACGACGACGACGACGATGAAGACGATGATGACGCCGGCGATGCTGATGACGATGATAATGATGATGAGGATGCAGGAGAAAAATCTGAAGAATAAGCAGATGAAGAAGAAGAAGAAGACGAAGTGGAAGACGGAGCAAAAAATAAAGAATAACCACTGTACGTCCTTTTTAGGAATAATCGTATGCATGGGTGATTTTGGTTTAAAGATGGTGGATGGTTTTGCCTTTGAAATCAGGCCATGAGGTGGGTGGGGGTCGGAGTCGGGGTCGGGCTGTTGGGGGGTGTTGGCGGGGCGCACATCATGATGGTCCTGGTTGGTTGTGTGCATATACTCCACCTCCAATCTTTCATTTCGAAGCAAATGTGTTCCCTCAGCCATCACCACCACCCCACCACCACCCGGTGGGTGACTTTAAAAAAGAATCAAAAAATCCCACATACTCACATCCTCGCAATAGCATTCGAAATATGCCACTGGCGGCGCGGTGGTGTGAGGTGGTGGCTGTGAGGTGGATTGTAATTTTTTCCCAATTTTATTTTTTTTTTTTGTTTCTCTTGCAATATCCGCTTTTTTTCCTTTTCCTCCACCGTCGTCGGAGGACGGAGCGGAGTTCTTGTGTGTTTTTTAATTCATATCCTCCCAACGAAAGGGGTGATATACACATACTATGTGTATTTATTTCGTCAATCGTCACATGCACACGCACACAAGGGCAGCCTCTCAGCCATGCAGGCATATGCCACCACCTTCGTGTGGGATTTTGTTCTTTTTATTATTTATTTCCATTTTTGTGTTTTTTCTTGTGTTCCCATCGAAGATTGCTACATTAAGGATGATGCGTTAGTTGACACATGTGTGTGCGGGTGGCGGGGTGTGCGTGTGTGTCCTCTAGATGAATTGATGGCTAAGAATGAAGCAAGAGCCCCGAAATCGATTGAAACGATATGAGGGTAGGGTGTGATGGGCTTTTGTTTTCTGCGTTTATTATTACGGCACCCCCTACGAAGGGTAAATATGAAATTCGAAGCGAAGGTGGGTGGTGTGGGTGCAAGGGGGAGACCCATAACGATGATTAAAGATGGATACCAAGTGGGTGGGGGCTGGTTTCCAACGGGCTATTCATTAGCATTTGAAAGAGCGGTCGTTTTTGATTAAATTACGCGACGCGGGGTCGATTGCCTGAAGAGGGTGGTCCCAATTGTGTATCGTTATTCCTTCAGAAGCCAGACCAAGTCCACGAAAATGTCTCGACCTTGATCCTATCCTAATTTCCAGGACTGGAGGTCCTTCATGGAGAAGAATAGGCGGGAGGAGATGACGCGGGATCTGAAAAGCGTCGACGTTAGGCTGGCAATAATCGTGATTTGTGGTCACTTGATCAGAAAAGTTTGGACCTTACGGACAGAGGACTTAGACGGACAGGGCCCTTTAGACGGACAGGGCAGGGCCCTTAGACGAACACAGGCTTTAGACGAACAAGGTCTTTAGAGGGCCAGATCCGGTTGCGTCAAGTCCCATAGATGGGCAGGGCCCTTGGACGGCCAAGGCCCTTAGGCGGATATGGTCCTTAGACGGACAGGGCCCTCAGGCGGAGAGCGCCCTTGGACGGACAGGGCCCTTGAACGGACAGGGCTCTCAGACGGAGAGCGCCCGTGAACGGACAGGGTCCTCAGACGGAGAGGGCCCTTGGGCGGACAGGGCCCTTGGACGGACTGGGTCTTTAGACAGACAGGGCCCTCAGTCGGATAGAGCCCTTGGACGGACAGGGTCTTTTGACAGACAGGGCCCTTGGACCGACAGGGCCCTTGAACGGACAGGGCCCTTGAACGGACAGGGCTCTCAGACGGAGAGCGCCCTTGGACGGACAGGGCCCTTGAACGGACAGGGCCCTCGAACGGACAGGGCTCTCAGACGGAGAGCGCCCGTGAACGGACAGGGTCCTCAGACGGAGAGGGCCCTTGGGCGGACAGGGCCCTTGGACGGACTGGGTCTTTAGACAGACAGGGCCCTCAGTCGGATAGAGCCCTTGGACGGACAGGGTCTTTTGACAGACAGGGCCCTTGGACCGACAGGGCCCTTGAACGGACAGGGCCCTTGAACGGACAGGGCTCTCAGACGGAGAGCGCCCTTGGACGGACAGGGCCCTCGAACGGACAGGGCCCTCGAACGGACAGGGCTCTCAGACGGAGAGCGCCCGTGAACGGACAGGGTCCTCAGACGGAGAGGGCCCTTGGGCGGACATGGTCCCTAGACAGACAGGGCCCTTGGACGGACAGGGCCCTTGAACGGACAGGGCCCTTGGACGGACAGGGCCCTCAGTCGGATAGGGCCCTTGGACGGACAGGGCCCTTGGACGGACAGGGCCCTCAGTCGGATAGGGCCCTTGGACGGACAGGGTCTTTAGACAGACAGGGCCCTTGGACGGACAGGGCCCTCAGACGGAGAGAGCCCTTGGACGGACAGGGTCCCCAGACGGAGAGGGCCCTTGGACGGACAGGGTCTTTAGACAGACAGGGCCCTTGGACGGAGAGGGCCCTGGGACGGACAGGGTCCTCAGACAGACAGTACCCTTGGACGGAAAGGGCCCTCAGACGGAGAGAGCCCTTGGACGGACAGGGCCCTCAAACGGAGAGGCCCCTTGGACGGACAGGGCCCACAGACGGAGAGGGCCCTTGGACGGACAGGGTCTTTAGACGGACAGGGCCCTTGGACGGACAGGGCCCTTGAACGGTCAAGGTCCTTGGACGGACTGGGTCTTTAGAAAGACAGGGCCCTTGGACGGACAGGATCTTTTGACAGACAGGGCCCTTGGACGGACAGGGTCCTTAGGCAGACAGGACCCTTGAACGGACAGGGCCCTTGAACGGACAGGGCCCTCAGACGGGGAGGGCCCTTGGACGGACAGGGCCCTTGAACGGACAGGGCCCTCAGACGGAGAGGGCCCTTGGACGGACAGGGCCCTCAGACGGAGAGCGCCCTTGGACGGACAGGGTCCTTGAACGGACAGGGCCCTCAGACGGAGAGTGCCCTTAGACAGACAGGGCCCTTTTACGAACAGGGCCCTTGAACGGACAAGGCTCTCAGACGGAGAGGGCCCTTGGATGGACAGGGCCCTCAGTCGGAGAGGGCCCTTGGACGGACAGGGCCCTAGGACGGACAGGGTCTTTAGACAGACAGGGCCCTTGGACGGACAGGGCCCTTGAACGGTCAAGGTCCTTGGACGGACTGGGTCTTTAGAAAGACAGGGCCCTTGGACGGACAGGATCTTTTGACAGACAGGGCCCTTGGACGGACAGGGTCCTTAGGCAGACAGGACCCTTGAACGGACAGGGCCCTTGAACGGACAGGGCCCTCAGACGGGGAGGGCCCTTGGACGGACAGGGCCCTTGAACGGACAGGGCCCTCAGACGGAGAGGGCCCTTGGACGGACAGGGCCCTCAGACGGAGAGCGCCCTTGGACGGACAGGGTCCTTGAACGGACAGGGCCCTCAGACGGAGAGTGCCCTTAGACAGACAGGGCCCTTTTACGAACAGGGCCCTTGAACGGACAAGGCTCTCAGACGGAGAGGGCCCTTGGATGGACAGGGTCCTCAGACAGACAGGGCCCTTGGACGGACGGGGCCCTTCAACGGCCAGGGCCCTCAGACGGAGAGAGCCCTTGGACAGACAGGGCCCTCAGGCGGAGAGAGCGCTTGGACGGACAGGGTCCTTAGACAGACAGAGCCCTTGGACGGACAGGGCCCTTCAACGGACAGGGCCCTTGAACGGACAAGGCTCTCAGACGGAGAGGACCCTTGGATGGACAGGGTCCTCAGACAGACAGAGCCCTTGGACGGACAGGGCCCTTGAACGGACAGGGCCCTCAGATGGAGAGGGTCCTTAGACAGACAGGGCCCTTGGACGGACAGGGCCCTTGAATGGACAGGGCCCTCAGACGGGGAGGGCCCTTGGACGGACAGGGCCCTCAGTCGGAGAGGGCCCTTGGACGGACAGGGCCCTCAGTCGGATAGGGCCCTAGAACAGACAGGGTCTTTAGACAGACAGGGCCCTTGGACGGACAGGGCCCTTGAACGGTCAAGGTCCTTGGACGGACAGGGTCTTTAGACAGACAGGGCCGTTTAACGGACAGGGTCCTCAGACGGAGAGGGCCCTTGGACGAACAGGGCCCTCAAACGGAGAGGCCCCGTGGACGGACAGGGCCCACAGACGGAGAGGGCCCTTGGACGGACAGGGTCTTTAGACGGACAGGGCCCTCAGTCGGAGAGGGCCCTTGGACGGACAGGGCCCTCAGTCGGATAGGGCCCTTGGGCGGACAGGGTCTTTAGACAGACAGGGCCCTTGGACGGACAGGGACCCTCAGTCGGATAGGGCCCTAGGACGGACAGGGTCTTTAGACAGACAGGGCCCTTGGACGGACAGGGCCCTTGAACGGTCAAGGTCCTTGGACGGACTGGGTCTTTAGACAGACAGGGCCCTTGGACGGACAGGGCCCTCAGTCGGATAGGGCCCTTGGACGGACAGGATCTTTTGACAGACAGGGCCCTTGGACGGACAGGGTCCTTAGGCAGACAGGACCCTTGAACGGACAGGGCCCTTGAATGGACAGGGCCCTTGAACGGACAGGGCCCTCAGACGGGGAGGGCCCTTGGACGGACAGGGCCCTTGAACGGACAGGGCCCTCAGACGGAGAGTGCCCTTAGACAGACAGGGCCCTTTTACGAACAGGGCCCTTGAACGGACAAGGCTCTCAGACGGAGAAGGCCCTTGGATGGACAGGGTCCTCAGACAGACAGGGCCCTTGGACGGACGGGGCCCTTCAACGGCCAGGGCCCTCAGACGGAGAGAGCCCTTGGACAGACAGGGCCCTCAGGCGGAGAGAGCGCTTGGACGGACAGGGCCCTCAGACAGACAGAGCCCTTGGACGGACAGGGCCCTTCAACGGACAGGGCCCTTGAACGGACAAGGCTCTCAGACGGAGAGGACCCTTGGATGGACAGGGTCCTCAGACAGACAGAGCCCTTGGACGGACAGGGCCCTTGAACGGTCAAGGTCCTTGGACGGACAGGGTCTTTAGACAGACAGGGCCGTTTAACGGACAGGGTCCTCAGACGGAGAGGGCCCTTGGACGAACAGGGCCCTCAAACGGAGAGGCCCCGTGGACGGACAGGGCCCACAGACGGAGAGGGCCCTTGGACGGACAGGGTCTTTAGACGGACAGGGCCCTTGGACAGACAGGGCCCTCAGTCGGAGAGGGCCCTTGGACGGACAGGGCCCTCAGCCGGATAGGGCCCTAGGACGGACAGGGTCTTTAGACAGACAGGGCCCTTGGACGGACAGGGCCCTTGAACGGTCAAGGTCCTTGGACGGACAGGGTCTTTAGACAGACAGGGCCGTTTAACGGACAGGGTCCTCAGACGGAGAGGGCCCTTGGACGAACAGGGCCCTCAAACGGAGAGGCCCCGTGGACGGACAGGGCCCACAGACGGAGAGGGCCCTTGGACGGACAGGGTCTTTAGACGGACAGGGCCCTCAGTCGGAGAGGGCCCTTGGACGGACAGGGCCCTCAGTCGGATAGGGCCCTTGGGCGGACAGGGTCTTTAGACAGACAGGGCCCTTGGACGGACAGGGACCCTCAGTCGGATAGGGCCCTAGGACGGACAGGGTCTTTAGACAGACAGGGCCCTTGGACGGACAGGGCCCTTGAACGGTCAAGGTCCTTGGACGGACTGGGTCTTTAGACAGACAGGGCCCTTGGACGGACAGGGCCCTCAGTCGGATAGGGCCCTTGGACGGACAGGATCTTTTGACAGACAGGGCCCTTGGACGGACAGGGTCCTTAGGCAGACAGGACCCTTGAACGGACAGGGCCCTTGAATGGACAGGGCCCTTGAACGGACAGGGCCCTCAGACGGGGAGGGCCCTTGGACGGACAGGGCCCTTGAACGGACAGGGCCCTCAGACGGAGAGTGCCCTTAGACAGACAGGGCCCTTTTACGAACAGGGCCCTTGAACGGACAAGGCTCTCAGACGGAGAAGGCCCTTGGATGGACAGGGTCCTCAGACAGACAGGGCCCTTGGACGGACGGGGCCCTTCAACGGCCAGGGCCCTCAGACGGAGAGAGCCCTTGGACAGACAGGGCCCTCAGGCGGAGAGAGCGCTTGGACGGACAGGGCCCTCAGACAGACAGAGCCCTTGGACGGACAGGGCCCTTCAACGGACAGGGCCCTTGAACGGACAAGGCTCTCAGACGGAGAGGACCCTTGGATGGACAGGGCCCTCAGACAGACAGAGCCCTTGGACGGACAGGGCCCTTCAACGGACAGGGCCCTTGAACGGACAAGGCTCTCAGACGGAGAGGACCCTTGGATGGACAGGGTCCTCAGACAGACAGAGCCCTTGGACGGACAGGGCCCTTGAACGGACAGGGCCCTCAGACGGGGAGGGCCCTTGGACGGACAGGGCCCTCAGTCGGAGAGGGCCCTTGGACGGACAGGGCCCTCAGTCGGATAGGGCCCTAGAACGGACAGGGTCTTTAGACAGACAGAGCCCTTGGACGGACAGGGCCCTTCAACGGACAGGGTCCTCAGACGGAGAGGGCCCTTGGACGAACAGGGACCCTAGGCCGACGGTCCCGCAAACGAACAGGTCCTTCACTCGGCAGACCTCTCAGTTTGTCTCATTAAACGGATGCACCGTCGTGGGCTACTTTTTGCAACAGCTTAGAAATTTGGGACATCCTGGCGCTTCACCGAATAGGTTACAAGGCAGATGGTGAGGACAGCTTCAGAGGACAGTGGATCGTTCGAGAAGGTGGTAGAATGCCTCCTTGTCGTCCCAAGCCCAGTCTTGCCTAGTGTGTCTCCCGACTAGGTTCCAGGGTATTCTTTAAGTTTTCACGTTTCTCGGCATCAGTGCCGGATCTGAGACTTTGTTCCTCGATAGGCAGTATCTGGCCCCGTCGCGAAGAAAAACAGCAGTCAACCAAAGTTCAAGTCAAGAAAATACACAAACAATATGGTTGAAGACAGAACGTGGACAGAACTTGAAGAGAACTTGTGTCACTCCTCGGGGAATGCCATCCAAGTCATAAGTCCCTCCCTCGATCATCCTTGAAGCAAAAGTTTCCAACAAAAACCATCCTTAATGAGCTCCATTGTAATTGAGGGTGACAGAAAGAGAGAGAGAGGAGAGAGCCCAACTTGTCAAACCCTTTTTTTTTGGGAGTAAAAAGAACACACATCCACCTCTGTCTAAATGAGCTCACACTCTGTGTAACAGCTTCAGGGACATAGATTAAAAACCACCCACAGGCGGCGAGAAAGAAGAAGATGAAGAAGCACAAAACCGCCCCTCTCAACACACAGCATCCCCCCCCCCGCCCTCCCCCGCGCGACCAAGGAGATTGCGACAACATATTGCTTCGCAAGAGAGAAACGCCCATCCCCTTCCGAGTTATGTGTGTCGTATGTGTTCACATATTAAGATGATATACAAATGAGATTGTACATACTTATATCCTTTTTTTTTTCATTTCTTTAAATTTTCTTATTCTGATTGGTACTCTGTGTGTTTTCCCGTTCGTGGGCTGAGCACAAGGCGGCGAAGGAGAGAGAGAGAGAGAGGAGAGAGAAAAAAACCCTTTTATTCTATATCCCATTAAGGTATGCAAGCAAAAAGGGATTTCAACTTTTATCATGAGCCAAACAGCCATTCTCATCTAAACTCTCATATTTCCAAATCGTTTGTCCTCCACTCACACATGGACACAGGCACACACTGCGAACGCGGAACGAAGCCATGTACCCAGCAGCCAGGGAGAGTCCTCCTCGGTCGCTCAGACGTATGCAGATGACTGGATCTGGTCCTGGGACGACTCCATGTGTGTATATCCTTCTTCTAACACCTATCTCTCCGCCAGCCAACAGAAGGAGCAGAAGAAGTTGAAGATGAACGAAAAAAAAAACACGACGATTCCATTCTTTTGTCATCCTTTTACACATTTTTCCCCGAGAGTTGGCGGATTTTTTTTTTCTCGGTTTTGGAGAAAAGTGCAAATTTTCTTCTTCAGTCAACCCTTGACGCACCATCCCCCGCCTTCACAATCCCAGCACAGCACTCTCGTTCCATCATTCTCACCTCCTTGCGAGCGCCTCAGCAGGACGTGAGTGTACGGAGATGTACGTGTGTGTGTGCAGCCGTGTCATCGACTGTGTTTTTGTGTTGATCTTGTTTTTTTTTTGTCTGCTTTTTATCGGGAAATCACATCGAATTTCAATTCACACACGCACAAGCAGTAAATTTTCGTCCATTCGAAACAATTGATCAAACTCATTCAGCAAACAAACAAGGGCATTCATTCAATATCTCGTCACTCGTCGCCGCTCGTAAACGGGGAAAGAGCACCACCAAGATCGACCCTAATGAGAGATCTAGGAATTCCGTTCTCACCCCCCGAAGCAGGCTAACGAAGCATAAAGGTGTGAACTGGTCGGGTTTTTTTTTTGTCCTTCTTTCTTCCAATTTTTTGTTCGTTCATTCTTCGAATAGTCTTCTGGTGGCGTTGGCTTATCGGTGCGGGCCTGGGGGATGGACAGACAGACACCGTGGATAGAGGCTTTTAGCGATGATTAATGGTTCTTATTGCACTTGTTAGGCGAGGAATTCTGGGGGGTTTGTGTTGGTTTGGTAGCACTGGCAGACGGCGGGGTAACTGAAAATCAAGCCAGTTTGGGAGTACTCCACAGCAAAAGAAAGCCAAAGCGCTAGGCGAGAACTTCTGACAAAGGACGGAGGAGGTCTCGTACCGCAGAGGCTGTTGCGCCGTGTGACTTGGCAGCACTTGCAGAAGGAAGAGTGGCTGAGACGCAAGGCATTTTGGGAGTACTCGCTAGTGGAACTCTGAAGACTAGCCACAGCTCTAGGCGAGGACTTCTGAGAAAGGACGGAGGAGGGTTCGACTCGCAGAGGCCGCTGTGTCGCGTGTCCTGGCAGCACTTGCAGAAGGAAGAGTGACAGAAAAGGGAGCGAGTGTAGGAGTGCTTGCCAGTAAAAGAAAGCACAGCTCTAAGTGAAGACTTCTGACAAAGGACGGAGGAGGTCTCGTACCGCAGAGGCTGTTGCGCCGTGTGACTTGGCAGCACTCGCAAACGGAAGAGTGGCTGAAAATCAAACCAGTTCGGGAGTACATGCAGCTGTAGGCACTTCCGGCACAACAATTGAAGTTCTCTTATCGCTGAGACTGCTTCGCTCACGAACAAAGTCACTCTCTATCGTCTGTCCCACCTTGAAACGCACACAGACACATCGTAAAACATGTCTGACACTCGGCTCTTAGCACCTTATCAATCATTGATCGTTTTCACTCGCCATTCCCGCCACGCATTCCACGGTGTCAGCTAGTTGCCAGACTCAGAGATCTCTAACAAGCTCAAGAACCGCATAAAATCGGGAACGGAAAATAATCAGTGATTGCAACAATGGGCGGCTGACCAGCAGATAGGAGACCCAGCCGACGCGAAGACGAGAAGACGGAGCCAAAAAGAAGTGAAATAAGGGAGAAGAAGAGGGTAATCATGGCAATTTGGAGGTTCTTTTCGTATTTATCGTCGTAATTACCAATAATTACCCGACGGACATACGGATATGTATCTCTTCCCTCGGCTCACAAGCAAGTTTCATCGCATGTCTGTCGGCTTGGTCTCCTTGAATGTGTGTGTGTGTGTGTGTGTCTGTCTGTCATAAGCATGAATCTCATCATCATCATCATGTTTTAGCTGCTCTTGGGTGAAATATGAGTTCCCATTGTGTGTACCTGTTGTGACTGGATTGAATTGAATTGAATCCCCGTCAGACTGTGGGTCCTCTTAGGTGATCTTCGTTCGTTCGTTCGGTCGTTCGGTCGTTCGGTCGTTCGGTCGTTCTGTGCTGTGTATTGAGAAGAACTTCCGTCTTTCTTTGGTTGGTATTCCCCCTTTTGTTGCCGCTGGTGTGTAGATTCTTTTCAATGCCCGTTAGGGACCAACAGGTATGCGTAAACAATGGTTCGCATAGAACAAAAGGGATACACATACATGAGTCCCTGGAGAAGGTGCAGCGGCGGTGCCGAGGTGCTGGCTGGCTGGCTGACTAGCTACCATTCAATGGAAAACTATTATTTTTTCCTTTGAATTTGTACAAGTCCCTTTCGCTGTGTGCGTGCGCATGGAGTGAGAGGTGCTAAAGATTCAGTGTTCATCATCTTTAAGGATATACGAGTGCATACACTCAAAAGGATTGTCCATCAGGCCAGATGTTCCTCTGCTCGAGCACAGTTTTTCATTCATTAAGCCGGGTTTCGAAAGAATTGGAAAACTATTGGATGTTGTGTCTCTCCCCGCGCATGCAGGCACACCAAGCACACTGCAACGGAGAGAGCTCGAGAGAGCCAGAGAGTGAGATAGACAACCGGGGTGTGCACTCAGGCTAATTGCTTATCTCTGGTCTGTCCACAGGGGAAAAAATACAGAAAAACAGAACAAAAAAAAAAAAAAAAGAATCTGATCCCCGAACGAATATAGATAAATAACGTGTTAAATGTAAATACAGGTGTGCAAACTGGGTACAAACAAAGGGACTCAGGCGAGACTCAGGCATCGGATTCGTGTAAATGAGCGATAGGCAGAGCCACACCGCAGCTCGGATTCGGATTCAACGGATTTTCTTATCCGTATTGGCGTTGTGAAAACACTGCTGCCCAGCGGCCTGGGCGACACTATCGCTTGGTAAGACCCCAAGAGGAAGGAAATGATTTCAAACACGATCATTATCGGATTTCTTATTTTTTTTTTACGAAAAAAAATAAAACGCTTTGGTGATCCATAAATTATTAACGCGGTCTTTTTTTGTTTAGCAATGACGCAAAGCGACGAGACGTTGATGTGACCTTAATGTGACCGAGATCGCGACGAGGATAGGAAGCGGGCAGAATGCGTCATTCAATCTGGAGGGAGGAGGAAACTGTCGAGTCGGGGTGACGGCAAGCTCACAGTTTTCCGAGATACTGTCGATTTTTCGAATAAATTGGGGTTTTGTACGCAGTGGCATGAGTTTGGTGTCAAACTGTAAGTTCGTCTGTTCGCCAGCTCCATCCTCTAGATACATTCGAGAGCTACAAAATCGGCCTTAGTCACTTTGCGGTAGGACGCACGGTTTTTGAGATATGAGCAAAGTAAGACCAACATTCATGATTTTTTCAATGTCTAAAAAATCGACATCTGTAGGGGTTCTGGCGGGTCGTATGGAATTTTCGACAGCCGATATCTCGAAAACGGTGCGTCCTACGAGAAAAAACCCGTACATATTTCTTGTAGCTCATGACTTGATCTAGAGGATGGCATTAGAAAATTTACCATATAACCGTTATTTGGGCAAATTTTTGATAAAAACAGGGAAATTTGTTTCGCTGGTGTAAATTATATGAAATTTTACATCGGCTCCGAAGGAAGACCGATTTGAATTGTTCCTCGCGACGTTAATTTACATTGTGTGAGTTTTCATCACCATCAGTCATCGACAAGGCGATAATTTACATTATTTTACCAAATAAAGTCCCTTATTCACTAAAAATTATACCCTAATAACGGTATATCTTTCCGTTCTCTAACTCCATTATCTAGATCAGGTCAAGAGCTAAAAAGTCGGCCTTAGTCACTTTGCGGTAGGACGCACGGTTTTTCAGATATGAGCAAAGTAACACCAACATTCATGATTTTTTTCAATTTCTAGAAAAATCGACTTCTGTTGGACAATTTTTTCTGAGACATCAGGCCACCAGAAATTTCAGCAGGAGTTCTGGTGGTTCGAATGGAATTTCTGGTGGCCTGGTGTTTCAGCTGCATTTTGGTATGAAAATCGCAATATGGCCTTATGGCACTTTCTCAATGAGACATGAGGCCATATGGACATAATACGGCCTTGCCGATATATTACCAATTTTTCGACAACTGTGCTTTCTGATCAGGGTTCTTTACACTTTGCCCCTACCTTCTACTAGTCGTAGAGGCATGGTTTCGATCTCAAACGAAGCGTCAGCGTAGGAGACTACGTTGCTTTAAGCTCCGGCTTAAGTCTGAGCCAAGGGGCGTCACTAAGCTCCATTAAATCCATTTTCGTACCAGCCGTTGCGTCTGCCCATGGTCACACTAAACACACCGTCCACCGTTCAGCAAGATCCCCGAATGCTCACCAAAAACAATGCCGTCGCTGCTGCGTACAGCGAATGAAGAGAACAAAGCACACAATCTACGGTGTCTATTGTCCATAGGAAAAAAAATCGTATAAAATCTGTGAAATCTTTTGATCTTCCATCCGAGAACCTGACACATGAGAATAACACACTGCAACAGATTAATCATTCCTTCAAGGAAAATGAATTCACAAGCCCGGGCGCAAGCAAAAACAGAATCAAGGATCAGAGTGCGAGAGGAGAGAAGAAGCAGGATCCAGCCAAGGCAAATTTAATGAATCCGAAATCTCGAAAGGTTTTGTGTTTTTGTGTCACTGCGTCAAAGGGTCTCATCGCAGTGTGTGCGTGTGTGTGTGTGTGTCGGGGTCGTCTTCGCTGCGCTCGTCATCCGTCGAGCGTTGTGTCATTTGTTTCCTTCATTTCTCACCTTTCCATTCGATTGTCTGTGCCGGAGAATTGTGTTTTTTTTTTTGTTTTCTTTCATTGGAAATGGGAAACTCCCAAAGGATCACGTACACACATCCATGCATAGAATCAAATGATTGATAAACCACAAAGTCCATCGTTCAACCTCATAGAACACGAAGAAGATCTACGATGAATGAGGACGGTGATACGTCGTATGAGACAGAGGGGCGCGGGAGAGAGGCCAGAGGGTCACGAGGTGAGGTAAGACAGAAGATAACACAACATACGAGATAGATTGATGTATCTTGTGCTATCGGATATCTGTCTGTCCCCCCACGCATGCAAATATTCTCCAGCCTCTCTCTCTCTCTCTCTGTGAGTCGCCTCGGCACGGCACGGCACACCACACACCACACCGCACAGCATACACGAGAGGGTGATGCTAATGAGACTCGAAAGAAGATAATAAATTCCAAAGATGACACTCATACTGGTCATACATAATCAGTAGGCAGACACTCACACTCACTCACACCACACCGCCAAGACTTTATGGTGGTCCTCTCTCCGGCCTTCCCGTGGCCACCTCCCGAAAGTCACGCAACAAAAGACCCCATTCATCATGACCCAAATGGTGACAATTATTTAAAATCTTTCGGTTCACTTCTTCTTTCTTGAGTGTGCTTGTGCGTGGCTGAGAGGGAGAGAGAGAGACAGAGGGAGCGCGTGATAGGGATGATACGAAGTGCGGTGGGAACTAAATAGTGAAGAAGCAGCAAGCAGATTTAACGAGAAATTATGCGGGAGACAGGAAGCGCTTTGATTATCATCAGCACAAGAGGGTGGTGGCTGACGGCTGACGGTCGACTACCGACGACCGTCGACCGACGACCGAACGACTTGGAACGTGCGACCCCGAGGCTCGGAATCGGAGCATACGATGCTGCGTCTCTCAGTCTTCATGGATATTTATGGGCCGACTTTGGCTGGGCGACTTTGGAGGCAACATCAAAATCGTAGAACCGCAGCCAAAGACAAAGTCAAAGTCAAAGCCGCAGCCAAAGGGAATGAATACACAATTTTTTCTTATTTTTTGTTTTTGGGATGGAATCACAACCTTTGGGAGCTCACAACCCGCGGGAGCTGTAGCATAGGCCACCGTGCGTCGATGCGGTCAGGAAATCGGAATAAATTCATTTGAGAGTCAATGAAGGGAGCTGCTGAGCTGAGATTGCTGTGAGCGAGGCGGGAGTGGGAGGCAGTGTGGGTGATGCGGGGACATGGACAATGGGTGTTGGTTGGGGGATGTACTTCTCTGGCCGGTCGACTAGGAACGGCGGCTAGTTACTTCTCAGGCCAGGCGAGGGCACAGCTTGACGAGGTGGACAGGAGTGGGTGGTGCCTGTGTAGCCTTGCAACAACCACTCGTGTGCTTCTCTCACGAGTGGAGAGTGCGTCCTGCAAAGGTTTTTCATCGACAATCTGTGAACTCGATGGCCTTTATCACGTTAGCCTCAAAAACTCAACGAATTTGAGTGGAAATCTGATTGTCCAAGGACCACAACTAGACATCAACTGGCGCCCGGTGACGATTGTTCAACATTCGCGTCACAAAGTGTTTGACGGTATTTTTCTCGGCAATCAGTGAACTCGACGTCTACGATCTAGTTCGCTGCCAAGACTCAACGAAATTGAGTAAAACTGCTGGTCGAAGGACCATAACTGGCGCCCGGTGAGGGTTGAGACGCATCCTTCTACACTCGCGTCACAAGCTGTTTGACGGACTTTTTCTCGACAATCACAGAACTCGTCGTCCTTGAGCCGTTCGCCGGACCCCAACTGGCGTCCGGTGACGGTTGAGACGGATCCTTCTAGCTGTTTGACGGACTTTTTCTCGACAATCACTGAACTCGTCGTCCTTGAGCCGTTCGCCTTTAAAACTCAACGAAATAGACTGGGAAACAGGTTGCCCATGGACCATAGCTGGCGCCCGGTGAGGGTTGAGACGCATCCTTCTGAACTCGTCGTCCTTGAGCCGTTCGCCTTTAAAACTCAACGAAATAGACTGGGAAACAGGTTGCCCAAGGACCCCAACTGGCGCCCGGTGAGGGTTCAATGTCAGTTAAGACGCATCCTTCTACACTCTCGTCACAAGTTGATTGAGGGCCTTTTCTCGACAATCCATGAACCCAGCGTCCTTCAATCGTTCGCCCCCAAAACTCAACGAAATAGACTGGGAAACAGGTTGCCCAAGGACCCCAACTGGCGTCCGGTGACGGTTGAGACGGATACTTCTGGCAGTTTGACGGACTTTTTCTCGACCATCACTGAACTCGTCGTCCTTGAGCCGTTCGCCTTTAAAACTCAACGAAATAGACTGGGAAACAGGTTGCCCAATGACCAGGTTGCCCAAGGACCCCAACTGGCGTCCGGAGACGGTTGAGACGGATTCTTCTACACTCGCGTCACAAGTTGTTTGACAGACTTTTTCTCGACAAACACTGAACTCGTCGTCCTCAAAACTCAATGAATTTGAGTGGAAATCTGATTGCCCAAGGACCACAACTAGACATCAACTGGCACCGGTAGACAAGCCCGCCTGACACTCTACATTCGCATCCCTAGCAACCCCTGCGCCAGGAAGACCAATTGACGCCCATGCGACCGCTCACATCGTCTCCATCTCCAGAGGAAGAGCCAGATGACAGCAGACAAACCGATTTCCGGACAAATTAACATAAACTCATCACAGACCATCGTGACCGTCGAGGTCTCGCCTTCAAGCATCTCTCCCTCGGACCCATCAAGAAAACCCAGCAAGCAAGACGAATAAAAAATAAATAAAATTAATCACACCCGTGTCTGGCTGGGATGACGAAGAGCGTCTAATAAATAAAACCTAGAGATTGAGCTTCTGCCAGCGCTCTGCATCAGCTGGACGACTGGCGGTGTATCGATGGCACGTGGATAGTGGATACGGCATGTCTAGTCTTGTCGTTAAATTGATAAGAGACAAGACAAAATGAGACGTTACCACGAGAGTAGCAAGGCGCGTGCGCGCAATCGGGCGACCGCGCTCTTCTCAAAATGAGGTGTGTTATCATAATTTATGTTTGTTTGGTTTTTTTTTTTTTTTTCGTCTTCTGCTTTGCTGGTGGATACCCCCGGAGAGGGCCATCTCATCAATTCATCGGACATCGAGTGTGGTTGCTTTGAAAAGTTTTGCTTCGTCTCAAAAGCACGCCTCCTCCCATTCAGAGAACCGAACAAGATTTCCATCCATTTCATCATTAAGCGCCACACGCACGCACACACCTTGTCCCAGTCCCAGTTCCAGTTCCAGTCCCAGTCCCAGTCGGAGTCAACAGTCACCTAACGTGTCTCCTTTGTTGCTTTGAATCGTTTCAGGTCACGCTTAGGCTTTTGTCCGGCTGGCTGGTCGGTAGCCGCGTCTCGCTTGCGCTCTGGTGGCCTTTGCGTGCACCTTATCGCATCGGTTTTATCGGCAAAAACATTTAAAAGCGTAAATTTCTTGTCGATGGCTATTTAAACAGCGCAACCCACCGTGATCTCTGGGGAGTGTGCCGGCTGGTGGCCAGTGGCGGCGGCGGCGACGACGGCGGTGGTGAACCGCCATCAAAAGACCCCTCCGACGGGGTATTACTCATCGCATTGCAGTTTATTTTGTTCTGCTACTGTTGCTGTTCGTGCCCTGTCCCCCCGGCTGCCGCCACCGTTGACGACGACCACCACCACCGGGGCTCTGGCAAGACGTTGACACGGCGCAGAGGCAGGAGCGGCGCGGCACGGCCACGCCGACCGGTGGTGGTGCTCCTATGTTTCATAATAATTATGACGTGCTAATACACGTGTTTTACAAATCGACATTGAGCGAGGCCGGGGAGCTGCGCGATATTTAATGAAAGCGACTGCTGAATGAGAATGAGACGTTTTGATATGAGATCTGCATGCGAGCATCGGATTGCGTGAGTCGCACGCCATCACATGTTGTCGTTGTTGCCTGATGTGAGCAAACTTTCCGCGGGACGGTGAGAGAGGGGGAGGGGAAGTGGCGCCGTGTCGGAGAGACAGCCGCTGAAAGGATGGGTGTGCGCTCGTCTGCCAAAGTGATTGGAAGTGTGAAAAATAAAAATAATTGCTATCAGCGATGGCATAAGTTAGTCGGTGAAGCAATTGGGGTGAGACATGCAGGACCTTCGGGGACGGGATCTTTCCAAGAGTCGGGCACACTCACTGCTGGGCTTCGGTGGCGGGTGCGTTTGGTTATGGCGCAGTTGAGCTCGTAGTCAGTGATTTTGGGATTTTTACCTCGACGCACAGTTGGGCTCGAGCATGAGTTCCTCGGCTCAACTCACAGTTGGGCCCGAGTGTGAGTTCTTCGCCTCGACGCACAGTTGGGCCCGAGCGTGAGTTCCTCGCCTCAACTCACAGTTGGGCCCGAGCGGGATTGCCTCGCATCAACTCACAGTTGGGCCCGAATGTGAGATCCTCGCCTCAACTCAGAGTTGGGCCCGAGTGTGAGTACTTCGCCTCGACGCACAGTTGGGCCCGAGCGTGAGTTCCTTGCCTCAACTCACAGTTGGGCCCGAGCGGGAGTGCCTCGCCTCAACTCACAGTTGGGCCCGAGCGGGAGTGCCTCGCCTCAACTCACAGTTGGGCCCGAGCGGGATTGCCTCGGCTCAACTCACAGTTGGGCCCGAGTGTGAGTGCTTCGCCTCAACTCGCATTTGGGCCCGAGTGTGAGTTCCTCGCCTCGACGCACAGTTGGGCTCCAGTGTGAGTCCCTCGCCTCAACTCACAGTTGGGCCCGAGCGGGATTGCCTCGGCTCAACTCACAGTTGGGCCCGAGTGTGAGTGCTTCGCCCCAACTCGCATTTGGGCCCGAGTGTGAGTTCCTCGCCTCGACGCACAGTTGGGCTCCAGTGTGAGTCCCTCGCCTCAACTCACAGTCGCCTCCTTGGTCCCAGTACACCACGAGAGTAACGTGAACCCCCTTAGCTCCCGAATTTCGCGAGTGTGCCATTTTCACCGACTTGAAATAGCCACAAATTCAGCGCCTGTTGCCTTAAATCCAAGAACTACTCTTCGCTTCCCCTTCACACTCAGTCCTCGCTGTGGCTCGCTGTCGCATCTAGGGTGTTTCGTGCGCGTTCATCTCCCGTCAGCAACCTTGTGGTTGTGCATAGTCTCTTTGTTTTGCTTCTGCTGTGTTTTTTTTTTTTTTGCGCACCAAAAGGATCGTCTAGGGTTTGTGGCACACCCGGTACCAATACCGGCGAAAACAATGGAAAAAAAGGATTCTCTTTCTCGTGGTTTTTTGTTTTATTTCGTCTCACTCACAGTAGCTTGGTATTAATCTGCATACTCAAACACACACACACGCACACTCACACAGAGAGACGAAACAGATCGGGCACACATTCAAGTGTCAATCAAAGGCGAACGCGCGAAAAAATGAGCCGTCGAAATGCGACGCGGCTATGCGATACTTGTGCGCGCCCTTGAGCGCTCACACGGATGGGTGCCTTGCCTGGCTATGGTGACCAGTTCGCGCATTGTCTTATCCTGTTGATGCGCGCTCGATGGACTCGTTTTGCAGGAAACTGGTTCACATCCGCTCCGACGCGAGACAATGGCTTCGGTTTCAATGGGATTGCTTGTTTTCTTTTTTCTTTTTTTTTTCAAGCTCCGATGAATTCAATTATTCTCTACTTAACACCCTCAAAAGTAAAAGGATCTGCCGGGCGAACACGGGCAAAAGGACGAGAGAGGGGTTGATAGCCCAAGGACACAGTTGACTCCCAACCGCATCACAAATCGATGTGCCCCCACAGAGGGCCAGGGGACCTCCCCTCATTTCAGTCTCGTGTCGTCCACCTCTGGGCGGTGGTGCCATGCTCCGGCGGCGGCGTCTGCCACAGACACCCGTCAAACTTTAAGGCCAACGAACATATGTTCCCTGCTATGGCTGGAGCTCGCCTCCACATCGGTGAACCCGGTCTGTCTCCCATTCACTTGGGCACTTGTGCACACACATTTTGTATCCGTGGGAGGCCAACAGCACATCCTCCTCGCCTAGACGGCAGACAGACGTTATGACGACAACGACGATGACGATGAACACAAACGCAAGACGAAGACGGATACACACGAAGAGCGAGAACACGAAACAACACAACAGAACACACTATCTCACAAATCGAAAGTGGAAAGTGCCGCCGCCCTGGCAAAGGCCAAATATGAATTGGAATGCATGCATGTCCGTGTCCGTGTCTGTGTCCGTGCCATGTGCCTACACGCCGAAAACTAACCTTCGTCGTCCGGCAAAGTTAAAGTTCCTCACATCTCCCAGCTGGGAGGGGGGGAGACAGGCAAGAAAAGAAAAAAAAATCGAAGCCTACTCCCTCGTCCGGCGGTCCAAAGTTCGATGTCCTTTTTGACGTTCGATATCCTCTCTGCACACGATTTTTGTGGTGTTTCAGAAGGTTAAGGGCCATGGCATGCTCAGTCACGGGGTGCGTGTCGATAGAGGGACGGATGTGAATTGTGAAATGTGGGTCAGTTTTGCAACCCCCCCTCTCGACAACCACTCCTCCTCCCACCCCACGAATAACCTACATAAACACTCTCACACACACACCACACGAGAGATACACTTGTAAACAGGTCGATGTGTGTCCTTCGAGTGGTGTTGTAGCTCGTATCATCGTCATCGTGTCTAAAGTGCTCACGTGAGAATCGATTTTTTGTGTGGAACACACGCAAAAACACACGGACTGTGTCAATAACAGCAACAAATGCAGAAGGTTACCCAGAAATATGTTCGTCGCGCACTATCCTGAGCGGATTATATTTGAGTTCCGTCTAGAGAGCTAGACGACCAACGACGACGCACGGCTGAAGTGATACGGAATTCCTCAAAACGCAGAGCCAGACGGTGGAGGGTGGAGGGTGGAGGGTGGTGGCGGCGGCGGCGGCGACGGCGACGATGGTGATGGTGTTTGAGTTTGAAGAGATTGAAGGGCAAAGCCAAACAAGTGACTTGCCGCCGGCAAAACCATCATCGAGACAAAAAGTCACACAAACAGCGCCCGCGTGGTGGGGGGTGGGGGGGGGGGGGGGGGGGGGGAGAGAGATGTACAAAAGTTTTGTCTGGCCGGCACTTGGGCTAGTGTTACACTTTCTGGCCGTTTAGTGAAACTGAGGTCAAACATAAGTGAGTCGTGGCGGCGGTCAGGAGAGACGGGCATCGGCTGTGAGTTGACGGTGTGGACGGGGGAGATGCAACGGATTGGGCCCTTTTGGGTCATAGTCTGTGAGGTGTGCTTGTTCAGTCGCGAGCGGTGGTCAGCCTTTCTGACAGCTTGTCTTGAAGGATGAGGGGTTCGCCCAGTCTGCCATATCTGAACTGGCAGAGGCGCCTTCTTCTTCATTGACTGCCGATGAATGTGGGCGAATGACACAGCGGATCACATCGTCAAACAACGGCAGATCCTCGAAAAGACGGAAGAAGGTCTGAACGGCACTCGGCGCCTATTCGACAACAGATCACATCGTCACACCACGGCAGATCCTCGAAAAGATAGGCGGACTCAGCGCCTATTCGACGAATATGAGAGACGCATGGAGAAGAGCCAAATGTCTAGTTTTGACTTTCCCGTCAAAGGACGACGATGGAGAGCTCTCACTGCACCATCAAGGTCGGAAATAAACTCACCGAGATCTTCAATGTCAAAAAGTGCAGTCAACCTGATCCGTGAGAAGATCTTGGAAGACTCCTACGCCAGCACTAGAGCCACGATCTTCCAGAAGTCAGCGCGTGATTTGACCGCAGAACACTTTCAGTCGCCAATTAGGCATCTTCTGGCACTAAGACGGAAGCGGCTCAAATGGGTCTGCCACTGAAGAATGTCAAGAAGAGACAACATCGACGTCTTGGACAGACCGTCCCGATGCCCAGCCATAGCTGGGAGGTGGTTATGGACGTCGTGTACCTCTAGAGCTCTGAGATCAAAGGCAGAGCAACTCTTGCCAACCGCTGATCATAGAGGCATTTGAGTAATAGAGCAGTTTCTTAAAGGACCGACCTTTGCATGAGACACGGATTATGACGGTCCTGTTGTACGCCACGAGACATGGACAATCTCAAAAGCGGACGAAGAAGTCCTTGGTCTCTTCGAGAGAAAAGCTCCGCGTGCCATCCTTGGTCCTGTTTGCGATGAAGACGGACAATATTCAACAACTGACAGAGGCATGCGCCTTGCCCAAGCATCTACGTATCCAATGCTTAAGGTATCTGTGCCTCATAGAGCGCATGGAAAACTCAACTCCGGCCCGCCTGCAAACCTGTGGAACAAGGCAACAGAGAAAGCCGGTGTCTAATGTGTCCCATCCAGACCTCCGTCTGGACCTCAACCAACTTGGCGTGCGAAAAACTGGAGTCAGGCTTTTGATTGAGGCCCAGGTCCATCCCGTGCTGAAGCATCATCAGAAGTCGAAGGCGACTTCCTCATTCGATCCTTTTTGGGAGTAACGGGTCAATGCTTGTTCGTCTTTTGGATTTAACGGTTTGTGTCCGAGCACGTCTTTCGAATCAGTTTTCAGCAAAATTTTGAAAATTATCAGGGTTTCCAAAATTTGCACTCTCTGGCATTTTTGTCATTTTCCAAGATTCGTCCCAAACTCCTCTGAAAACTGATTCACGTCATTTGTCTCGACGTCCTCTATACAGGGATGTACAGACTTCCAGGATTCGCCAAGATCTTCAAGGATTTTTAAGGATTTTCGAGGATTTTTCTGATTTCCTGCGGCCAATCTTCAGGACCTGTGTCCTCCCAAGTGACTCGGATCAGATTCCGCAAAAAACCGCAACGATTTCGGCCCAAAATCAGAGATTTCAAAATTTGCACTCTCTGAGCAAGAAAAGCCGACCGAATTGTGTTCACAATCGACTGCATTTTTTCGCCGGAAATGTGTCATTTTTTTGATTTTCCAAAATTCACCCAAAACTCCTCTGAAAACTGATTCACGTCATAGGTCTCAACGTCCTCTACCCAAGGATGTGGGGCATTCAAGGATTCGCCAGGATCTTCAAGGATTTTTAAGGATTTTCGAGGATTTTTCTGATTTCTTGTGGTTTCCTGCGGCCAATCTTCAGGACCTGTGTCCTCCCAAGTGACTCGGATCAGATTCCGCAAAAAACCGCAACGATTTCGGCCCAAAATCTCAGAGTTTCAAAAAATGTGCACTCTGGCATTTTTCTGATTTTCCAAAATTCACCCAAAACTCCTCTGAAAACTGATTCACGTCATAGATCTCAACGTCCTCTACACAGGGATGTGGGGCATTCAAGGATTCGCCAGGATCTTCAAGGATTTTCGAGGTTTTTTTCACGAAATTTTGGCTGAAAATTCGCTGATGTACCACGGAAATTCAAATCGACATCAATTGGAAGTGATTTCACATACCCTAGTCCCAGGATACACGCACACACTCATCCACCTCTCTCGGGAAAAAGAAAACAATGAATCCAAAATAGAAAAGAAAGAAAGCAAAAAAATAAAAAAAAAATAACAGAATCCTCATTGAAGCCACCGACCCTATCGCTCATTGTTTAGATAATTTGTTGGTGTGCAAACTCAGTCGACGCACACATGCACACTAATGATAATCGTTTCTTTTTTTTTTCTCTTTTATTTTTTTGCTCGTTACGCTGCAAAAATGAAACACTGATACAACATAGAACAGAGTTTGAAGAACAATAGGCTGCCTCGAAGGGTAGCAGTGAAAGCAGTGTCTCTCAGTGTGGAGGGCAGACAGAGAGAGAAGGACAAACAAAATTGATCCTTAAAACTATCAGTAGGACTCATTTGTTAAGAATATGTGACACCTGGCTGAAAATGGATCAGATCAGATGAGGGAGAGAGAGAGAGAGAGAGAGAGAGCGGGCAATAAACGACGTGGCAGAGTGGAAGGGAAATGATATTGTGCCTATTTTGAATGGCAAGCGAATTTTTATAATTACAATTGTTTATGCGAGTCGCTCAGCGAGTGAGAGGGAGATCAGAGAGAGTGAGAGAGAGAGAGAGAGAGAAGGCCAATCGGTCATTTTGAGAAGGATAAAAAAAATTGCAAGTCCTCTCCTTTTGTTTCTCAACAACTCGGTAGCAAGTAGAAGACACGACAGGCAACATCCATAGAGAGGCAGCTGTTCGTTCGTTTGGAACCACGGGATGGCAGAAGAGTTGCTGAGGCGTGATGTGGCACTGCTAGGATAGACCTCTTTTACACGATGCAACAACTGCTAGGATTGTCCACCTTCCTTTCCATCAGGTGCGACTAGGCTTAGTCAGGCTTGTGCACGGGAATAGAGGCAGACAGCCCACCTCCCTTGCTATCAATGGTTGCCTGCCGTCGCGCAACATTGTTGCGTCGTGTAGAAAAAGGCGGTCAATCTGTGGAACCTCGTCGCAGATTTGCTGAGGAATCTAGTCACGCTTGGCTATAAGAAAGGCTCCCTCAGGTGTGTGAGAAAAGAGAGAGATTGGCCACCTCCCTTGTTATCATAGAGTCCCTGCCGTCGCGCGACATTGAGGCATCGTGTAGAAGGAGGCATGGAAAAACTATCTTGTCCCTGATTTCCTGGCCATCAGTTCTTAATCATGCTTCTGAATGGCGAAGGAGGCACATATCATAGATGGCCCACCTCCCTTGTTATCAATGGTTGCCTGCCGTCGCGCGACTTTGTTGCGTCGTGTAGAAAAAGGCGGTCAATCTGTGGAACCTCACCCCAGATTTGCTATGGAATCTAGTCAAGCTTGGCTATAAGTCAGGCTCACTCAGGCGTGTGAGAAAAGAGAGAGATTGGCCACCTCCCTTGTTATCATAGAGTCGCATCGTGTAGAAGGAGCCTTGCTATCAATGGTTGCCTGCCGTCGCGCGACATTGTTGCGTCGTGTAGAAAAAGTTTCCAAGATTGCCCCCAATCGCAGATTTTCTGAGAAATCTAGTCACGCTTGGCCATAAGTCATGCTCAGTCAGGCGTGTGCACTTTGAAAGGGTCAGACTCCGAAGGCTGCCCTCCATCCCAGCTATCACAGGACCCTTGCCGTTGCTCGACATTGACACATCGTGTAGAGGGAAGAATCTGGCCTCCAGTCAGTCCCAATTCCAGTCCTAGAACCACACTCCGGGGCTGGTTGGGGGCTGGAAAACTCACTCTCGCGGAGTCCGGCCTTGTAGAAGGCTCTGGCTTGATCTGGAGCCCTCAGAGAACACAGACCACAGCAAGCGGCAAGGCTTGACTTAAGACTATGAAAGGTCCACAAGGCCAGACGGAAGAGCTCGGAAGCCAGAAAACCTGCCGGAGCTATTGATGAAGCGAAGTAGGCGTTTCAGAGACCTCCACAGTCTCGTAGACTTCGGCTTGCCAGAGGGGCACCTTTCAGTTTCCGTCCTCCTCGTCACGACAAACATGGCCATGCCCCAACCATTAAAAGCTCCAAAGTATGAACGTCCATTCCTCAGTGCCAAAAAACGAATCCATCCCGATCATGAGATTCTCCCTAAAAACATCGTCTGGTTATCGCTTGCTTTTCACACATTCCCCCAGGTACACGCCGGGTTCATGTGTTTACCTTCCGCGTCCGAGTCCCTCAAAAAGGACACGTCAAATGGGAAAGGACAACACAGCAGAAGAAAGATAAAACCCCATCCTAGGTACACGCAAGTTGATTGATTTTAACCATTAGCTTACAGGTCCAAGGTATACGGCGTTGTTGCAATGTCTAATCGCTTCAAACGCATGCATGCACAAACAATGCGCACGGCAAGTTAAACAAACAAATTGGTCGAGACGATGTGAAGAACAAACGCAAACATACACACACACACACACACGCGCGCAGCCCGATGCGCACAACGGAGAGGGGACGAACAATTTGCATAAGCGAACGATCGAAGGATGTATGGAATGAGTGTTTGTTTGGCTTTGTCGCAGGTACGGAGAGTGGCCGTTCGTGATGATCGATAACGAGGATCTCGACGCGATTTATGATGGGAGAGTGCTAAAAATGTTTCTTCTCTTTGGATTGTGATTGTGACTGGGATAGTGGCGGTGGGTGGCATTTTAACGTCGCTTCTGTGGGTGGACAAATTTTGGACCAATTTTAGTAAGCGTGCAGAGTGGAGAGACTTACAGTCTTATGCCGACTCCGAAGGACGAAGTTTTGGCTTGTCAGTGACTTACCAGAGGTGGGCCAGGGAATCATGAAAATAATTTGCATCGGGGATTGCACTCAGAGCCCCCACGGGACGCTATGCCACGGAGGCCAAAATCAGAATAAAAAGCTTGGTCTGCTGGGACAAGTCTTCAAGAGCCATTAACTTAATCGTCGGCTTGGGCAATCGACCGGATACACATGCATGATGCACGGTTATCAATGTGAACTGATCAGCATGGGTTCAGTATGTTTCGTTGAGTTTCGTTAAGTTTTGTTAAGATTTCATTAAATTTCGTTGAGTTTCGTCAAGTTTCAATAAGATTGGTTGAGTTTCGTTAAGTTTTTTATAAAGTTTCGTTAAGTTTTGCTAACCCTTTGGTACTTAAGTTGGATGCAGTATTGACGTTATACGATAAAGCAAATGATGTTTTTGATCAGTTAATCTTTGCGCTTCAAAGTGTGTCCAGTCCAGCCTGAGCCAGGATCATTGTGGAGAGGATGAAGAGACGTTTCGAAATGGAGGGCGATTACCAAAATCGCTAAATTTGTCGTAATTTCCATGCTTCTGGCGACTTTCTTACTTGTTTCTTGACATAGGGTGAGTCTGAGTCTTAAGACCTCCCTAATGGTTGGCCTTTTAAATGGACAAGGTTTCGTGAGAGAACCTTGACAAAAGGTTCGTCAGCATGGACGCCTGAATCCTGAATAAGCTCTAGAGGGAGGCGTATAGACGCAGGTAAGTGCTATCGATGCCCATGCAAAGGGCGTAGGCCAAGGAGCTCGCACCGAACGCATATAAGCCTAGTTACAGCACTGGGTAGCACTACAGCCTGCCCCAGCCCCCCCCCCTCAACAATCAAGTGAAGAAAATATTTGAAAAACACAAGACTCACCTTCACTTACACAGCTTCATTCCCTCTCCAGCGACGTAAAAAAGAAACGATTCACTTTCTAGCAAACACCTAAGCACTGATTGTTCGTGCATTCACATAACGCGCCTCTTAAACAGAAACGGAAGACAAAAGAGGACTAAAATCAATTAAACAATCAGAGGATCATCAACGAACCAACACGAGCACAAATGTGTATATTCCATATCTCACTAACACCACAGCAAAAATAAACAAAAGAGTTAATCAAGAGGTGGCACGTATGTGTGTGGAGCAAAAGCGAAAAAAAAAAACAAAACGAAGCAGATCCTTGGCCATACACACAAGACTCAAGGAAACCCCGTTCGGATGACAATTGAAATATGTGTACACTGTGAAAAATGAGAATCCTTCACATAAACCACCTACACCCCCTCCCCCCCACCCCCTCACCACCACCTCATCGACCATTTAACCCACCAACCCTCGAGTCCCCTATATCATCTTCCTTCTCATTCATTTTGCATCTCTGTCTCTCTCCCTCTGTCTCTCACGTCGCCGTGAACGAAGAAAAATCTCCAAAGATGCTGTGTATGCTGTGTGCAGCCCGGGCTGTGAAATAAAACGCGAATGATGCCGAGAGGAATGAAAAACTGAAGGAAATAGACGAGAGCAAGAAATGAGCAAAAAAACAGGAAAAAAAGGCAAAAATTATTGCGCGCCCGTCGCGGCCGCCAACCAATCAACTAAGGCTCACTCATGTGTATGTCCTCCGTCCTCGGTGCTCGACACTCGCGGGGGGCTCCACCATCAAGACAAAGGACGAAAGGTACACCGACGAGAGTGTATGAAAATGCTGTGTGTGTCCCACCCCCCACCGCACCTCCATGAATTTGTATGATTTATGTTATTTTGCTTCACCTTCTTCTTCTTCTTCGTCGAACTACCACCATCTTCAACGTGGCCCCCCAACCCCCACCCACTCACTAGCTGGCTCACAGCCGTTTTCTTTTTTACTCTCAGCTCTCTTTTAATATTCGCGTTACGAGAATGAACTCTTCGCGGGAATATGTGGAGGTTCAGCGCGAAATCGAAATCGAGCATTTTGGGGAAACTCAAATTAACACACACACACACACATGCACACACAGATGGATTTTCTCTATGTACAACCA
The DNA here is from genome assembly GCA_964034865.1 of Eristalis intricaria. Classification (NCBI taxonomy): domain Eukaryota; kingdom Metazoa; phylum Arthropoda; class Insecta; order Diptera; family Syrphidae; genus Eristalis; species Eristalis intricaria. Next base: position 23,337,895 of record OZ035878.1, read on the forward strand.
TCGACTGTTAAGCGAAGACTGTATTTTTGGATTTTTGACTGGCCTGGCTGCCGTCGTCGACGTCACCGCTAAAAGGGAGGCATGCCCATAGTGCTGTGGATCGGATGGGATTACATAAATTAAGCGCGTCTCTTCGGAGGTGGGGAGGAAGGTGATAAATCGAAAGAAAAACTGATGGGAAATTCCATCGCAATTGCCCGGCGAAGAGAGAAACGCCTCGAAGAAGAGACCACGGCCAAGAGACAGACTGTGAATAGTTCGCATGCAATCTGGTCTGCGGCTGGACTGGTATGGTCTGCCCGGAGGCGTTTTCTCTCTTGCAATGCGAACCATGACTGAAGAGACTGAATGGAGCTTGAAGAGAGGGACACCGTTGGTTGTCGACATGCGATTAGACTGCTTTGTAGTTTGGCACTGGTTTTGACCAAGATTTTAGCTTTCCCGGCTGTCAGCTCTTGCTCAGATGCACAGAGCTGACCGTTGTCGTCGTCGTCTGATTGACAGAGGTTTCGGTATGTGGGTCTGGGTTTCGTAGGGAAGGGTTGGATATATAGAAAGACTGGCGAGGTTAGTGGATAAGAGCTCTCAGCCAGCATTCCATCTAGACTTCATTGGAAGTCTAATTGGGACCTAGTCCGTGGTTAAATGGGAATGGGCGTCTCATTTGACACAAGCCTACCCCGTCCTAGCTTGGTCCCCGGGAGTGGGAATCGGTGTCTCATTCGACACAAGCCTGCCCCGTCCTAGCTTGTGCCCCGGGAGTGGGAATCGGTGTCTCACGGGCGGGTAGATGCACGGACGGACGGACAGACGGGCGGATGGACAGACTTCATTGGAAGTCTAATTGGGACCTCGTCCGTGGTTGAATGGGAATGGGCGTCTCACTTGACACAAGCCTACCCCGTCCTAGCTTGTGCCCCGGGAGTGGGAATCGGTATCTCATTCGCCACAAGCCTGCCCCATCCTAGCTTGTGCCCCGGGAGTGGGAATCGGTATCTCATTCGCCACAAGCCTGCCCCGTTCTAGCTTGTGCCCGGGAGTGGGAATCGGTGTCTCACGGGCGGGTAGATGCACGGACGGCCGGGTAGAGGCGTGGACGGTCGGGCAGTCGGACGGGTGGACGGGTAGATGCATGGACGAACGAACAGACGAGCGGGTAGATGCACGGACTGACTGACGGACGGGCGGATAGATGCACGGACGTTCGGACAGATGGATGCACGGACGGACGGACCGACGGACAGACGAGCGAGTAGATGCACGGATGGACGGACAGACGGGCGGATGGACAGACTTCATTGCAAGTCTAATTGGGACCTCGTCCGTGGTTGAATGGGAATGGGCGTCTCATTTGGCACAAGCCTACTCCGTCCTAGCTTGTGCCCCGGGAGTGGGAATCGGTGTCTCATGCGACACAAGCCTGCCCCGTCCTAGCTTGTGCCCCGGGAGTGGGAATCGGTGTCTCATGCGACACAAGCCTGCCCCGTTCTAGCTTACCCCGTCCTAGCTTGTGCCCCGGGAGTGGGAATCGGTGTCTCATGCGACACAAGCCTGCCCCGTTCTAGCTTGTGCCCCGGGACCCTTTACCGACCACTTGATTGTCTGTGAGCAAAACGACACGTCTGTTCACAGTCTAGACGAACACACACAGCAGCTTAGGCTAGTCCAAGTTTCAGTCATCGTAACCTTCGATCGCCTTTGATCCCGGACAACTCAACCGCAGGCCATTCGCCGGCCAAGCAATACCCAAGACGAATGCGAGAATGGCCACACAGCCGCCTGCAAATCGAATTAAACGTGTCCTTAAGCAGCACTAAATACATCGCCCGGCCAGGCAGCGCAAAACGCAAAACGCAGAACAGCACACCGCCATCGCGGGCATCAATGCAATGAGCTCGTGTGCATGTAAAGTTAACAACGAAAATCTCAGACGGCCTCTCTTTCGCTCGCTCGCCCGATCGGGCTGCTGTGTCGTGTAATGGCTGCGGTGGCGATGCCTTTTGTGTGCCATTACCGATCGCGGATCGCGCTGTACAGTGGACAATGCACTAATTTCCAAGTTCCCACTTGGGGCCAATTAGAATCGCCGCAGCCGAAGTATATGCTTGTCGTCAGTCGTCCTTTCCTCCTTCGAGGCATCTTCGTCGTCGCTGCAGGCAGTGAGTCGCCATGATCAGCTCATGCGACACAACAAAGATGGTCGATTGTCATCGGTGGCAAGAGGCACCAGCAACAAAAAAGGTCAACACACCGAGCACAAGACACAAGGCAGAAGCAGAAACAGAACCACAAACAGAAACAATGCAGAAAAGGAGGCAGGACTTGCGTGTGATTTAAATTCATCCAATTAAATGCTTAAATCGTGTACCACGGCGGTTGTTGTTCGCCCCAAATTGGTCCTTGGCGCCGAACGAGTGCCTGGACCAATCCTCGGTCTAATTAGTCCGTGTACTTGCGCCCAATCGTAACCCTACATCTCTCGCTCTCTCGCCCTGTTCGCATGCACGTCCAATGGGAGTATGCCCCCCAGTCGAGGCGAAACGGAAAAAAAACGGATAATTAAACCCTTATGCTTGCCAGCAGGCAACAAATCAGAGAAAAGGATTTCGCACTGGCGCTCCATCCTCTTTGTTCAGCAAGAGACAGAGAAGCCAAACAGAGTGAAAGCGCACAGGGTGGAGAGTGTATTAATTATCGCCACACCAACCAACAACAGGAGCAGGTCGCCAGCAGGAGACGACGACGACAGCATACCACCGTAGACCACAGCCACAGGCCGGGTGGATTCGTTGGGGGGTGAGCATTCGGCAAAAGGAAGTCCTTAATTAGTCCAATCAGAGAGTGGATGCGCGGGCATATAGATTGCGAGCAGTGGTACTGGGGACACGTCAAGGATTGCGGAAGGAGTGCAAGGGATGCGGGTTGTTTGGTTCGTGGGGGCGTTTTTGTTTGCTCTTGAGAGGGCTAACTGAGAGACTGTTGGGGGGTCTCGAAATCGGGTGCACGGACATGAAGACGGGTGGATGGACAGACGGGTGCACGGTCAGGCGGACGGGCAGTCGGACGGGTAGATGCACGGATGGACAGACAGACAGACGGGTAGATGCATTGACGGACGGACGGATAGATGGACGGACGGGTAGGTGGACGGACGGATAGATGGACGGACGAACAGACGAGCGGGTAGATGCACTGACGGACGGACGGACGGACGAACAGACGAGGGAGTAGGTGCATGTACTGATGGACAGACGGGCAAGTAGATACACGGACGGACGGGCGGATAGTTGCACGGACGAGCGAATAGATGTAGATGCACGGACTGATGGACAGACGGGCGGGTAGGTTCATGGACGGACGGCCGGACGAGGGAGTAGGTGCATGTACGGACGGACAGATGGGCAAGTAGATAAACGGACTGATGGACGGGCGGGTAGATGCACTGACGGACGGACAGACGAGCGAGTAGATGCACTGATGGACGGAGAGACGGATGGTCTGACAGACGGGCGGATGGACAGACGGACCGGCGGATAGATGCAGGGACGGACGAATAGACGAGCGGTTAGATGCACGGACGGTCGGACAGTCGGACGGGTGGACGGGTAGATGCATGGACGGACGAACAGACGAGCGGGTAGATGCACGGACTGACTGACGGGCGGGTAGATGCACGGACGGCCGGGTAGATGCGTGGACGGTCGGACAGTCGGACGGACGAACAGACGAACGGGTAGATGCACGGATGGACGGACAGAAGGGGGAGTAGATACATGGACTGATAGACGGGCGGGTAGATAGATTCACGAACGAACGTATGGACCAACAGGCGAGCACATAGAAATCGAAAAAATGTTCCCCCTTTCCAAGAGGAAACCCTACAAAATGGAGCAAACTCATAAACGTCCAGCGTCCAAACGCTGTTCAAATGAGGGACAAGGTCAAGGTGGCAAATCATTTCCCCCACAAACACCGGCACCTGACAACAAAAGGGGTGCCTTCCATGCACAAGCGACCAAGTGACATGTCCACAACTGTGTCAATCGCTAATTAATGCCTGGCACTGCCTGCCTCTAGCTTCGACGCAGAGCAGAAGCACTAATTCGATGCCAACTGCTACTACGTCAATTCAGTTAAAAAAAAAAAAAATAATACACACGATGAAATGAGATGGGCTAGCGGGGAGAGAGCGCGGCAGAGTGAGGGGAAAGTAATGAGAATTATGAAAAAGAGAAAGAAGACGACAATGAAATTTTATTAAGCAATCAGACAATACTCAGGCCCGGTCTTGTAACTAAATTATCCCAGTCGCAGGCCGGACCACAGAACACACAGCCATTGTCACCAATTAAGCGGTCATTTGGGTGCCAACCGATCCAAAGCTTAGGCTTCCTCATTTCTTTGAGTGCCAACATCCTCGAATACAGCGTCCACAGCCTGATCGAGCGATCGTCCCAACCGCCACCATGCAATCGTTGCTGCCTGCTGCCATGACGTCCGTCGTTCGGGCGTCCGGGCGTCCGGGCGTCCCCAGCCACCCATTCCACACCACGTTCATTCGTTCGTTTGGTCAATTACTCTCATTTTCAATTAACTCAGAAATAAATAGCTCTGCGCGCTGTGTGACCAGATTTATTATTCCAAGGATGGTGGACACACATAAAAATTAAAACATCACCCGAGACGGGAATGAATCTCAACAAATGTCACATTATACCAGTATTACAGCGATCAGAGCGGTAGTCGCTCTGATTATTCCATGCGAACGGACGGACCCCCCCCGAACCCCCCGAACCCTCGGATACAGCCAAACGATATGGTGGAAATTAAGTTGAGTCGATGATGATGATGATGATGGGTAAATCACAGAAAGCCGGTGGCGGGCGTGCAGCAGTTTAAACGGCAGCGGCGGCTGTGCCGGGACCCCGGGGCTCTCAGTCTCTCTTTCTCTCTCTCTCTCTCTCTGTCGACATAGAGAGGGACCCCCATTAATTGCAACTCAGTTTCTGTGCCGCATGAGGGTACGTTCGGGTGACACTCATGAGTGGCATCAAATCGTTTTTAATTCTTAAATTGGTTTAAATTGTATTTAATTATGGTGAAAGCGAACGCACCCCGCTGGGTGCGCTCTGAACAACAGACAATGAATGAGAGTCAGACTCAGAGTAAGAAAGAGAGAGAGAGAGAGAGAGAGAGAGAGGGACAGCATCGACCGGAATGACCCCTTAATTGAAATGATTCCATTCCGCTATTCATTATGATCATCGTCAACAAACTCTAGTCCAGTCCAGCACTCATCAAATCACTGCCCAGAGTTGAGACTCAGCAAACACAATAGTGACAGAGAGGAAAAGAGACAGACAATGCATGAGGGGCAAATTAAAAAATAAAAAGGGTCCCAAGATCGGATGACACTTTATGGTAACAATTTGCGATGGATACCGCTTCCGCCCGCTTCTTTTGTTAAATCACTACAACGACGACGACGATGTTGATAATTGCTCGAAGGGAGAACGAGACTATGGCATAAAGAGGGAGCAAGGCAAATTGCCAGGGACCGACAGAAAGTCTGCCATGGGCAGTCATGATCAGGAGATTCATATTCATCGTTATATGAGCGACTTGTCACTGGGAACATGGATTCGATGACGCTTTTGAAGGCGGGGAGTTCTTATCCCTTCGTGACGTGTACCTCCCCAAAATGGACTAGAGGCTGTCTTCGACGGCTCTTATGTCAGGTGAGCTGTCATAACTTCCTTCTTCTCGTGACGTTTCAGAAAGGAGTCGACAGTGTCAGGTGAGCTGTCAGAACATCCTTCTTCTCGTGACATTTCAAAATGGACCAGAAAGTGCCTTTGACGTCTCTTCTGTCAAGGGAGCTGTCAGAACATCCTTCTTATCATGACGTTTCAAAAAAGAGTCGAAAGTGCGAGGGACCTGTCAGAGCAACCGTCTTCTCATGACGTTTCAAAATGGACTAGAAAGTGCCTTTGACGTCTCTAATGTCAAGGGAGCTGTCACAAAAACCTTCCTATCGTGACGCTTCAGAAGGGACTTGAAAGTGCGAGGGACCTGTCAGAGCAACCGTCTTCTCATGACGTTTCAAAATGGACTAGAAAGTGCCTTTGACGTCTCTAATGTCAAGGGAGCTGTCACAAAAACCTTCTTATCGTGACGCTTCAGAAGGGAGTTGAAAGTGCGAGGGACCTGTCAAAACAACCGTCTTCTCATGACGTTTCAAAATGGACTAGAAGGTGCCTTCGACGTCTCTTCTGTCAGGTGAGCTGTCAGAACTTCCTTCTTCTCGTGACGTTTCAGAAAGGAGTCGACAGTGTCAGGTGAGCTGTCAGAACATCCTTCTGCTCGTGACATTTCAAAATGGACTAGAAAGTGCCTTCGACGTCTCTTCTGTCAAGAGAGCTGTCAGAGCATCCTTCTTCTCGTGACGTTTCAGAAAGGAGTCGACAGTGTCAGGTGAGCTGTCAGAACATCCTTCTTCTCATGACGTTTCCAACTTTAAAATGGACTAGAGGATGCGTCGTAATAAGCACCCTGACCCTCTTGTGGCGTTCCATATCTTGAAAGTGGATCAGGGGTCTCTTTTGACATTTCATATGTCACACAGCTGTCAGCTACAATCATTTAGAGAATTTGTTTGGCGTCACATGAAAAATTACAAAATTTACCCAAAATCCTGATCTGTAGACGTTCTGGACGAAGTAAACGTCAAAATCTCGATTTCGATTTCTTATATCAATTAATTCGTGACGATTCAAAGGGAATCCTGCCAAGGTTTGAAGCACACGACTTCTGCTTACAGAAATCCATGGAAAACGAGAGCCCCATTTGACGTCTGTCAAGATCAGACCTTCTTATGAGACCACTGCGATAGTTCCAATTGGCTTATTTTTTGCGAATCAGACGAACAAGTGTGCCCATCCAAGGATTGTCTGGCAACACACCCACAGCGGCACACACGCATCCACACCGCCCAGACAGAGTCATGAAAGAGTGACTGAACAGATCCATCATTGTCATGATGCCAACCAACGTGTGTTTGTTTAGACAGAGCACGTCTTTGGGAAAAAAAAGAGGAACCATTGAAGGGAATAACCTTCACCACATCGACTCTCCAATTGGAACTTTAAAGGCGTCTGCTAGCACAGAACCGTTCAACCCTCATGCGTGAGGGAAAGGACATCATCAATGTGGAATCCATAAAAAAAAAATCAAACCACACACACCAGACCGAGGGAGAGTGTTCGACTTCCTGGGTGCTACTCCACCACCATCACCACCACCACCACCACCACCACCACCGCTGTCGTCGTCGTGGCTATTCGACTGACTATCTTGGTGTCCGCCAAAAAAAAAAAAAAAAGGAAACACATTTTTTAGGGGTCAGGGTCATGCCAAATGCCTCAGCCGGAGTCAGGGACTCGTACAAACTAGGACACACGATGGCCAACGATGATGATGATGATGATGGCGATGATGACGACGACGGAGATGATGTTTTTTTTGGGTGGCACTGTGTGCGATTGGTAGCCGTCCGGTCGTATCCTGGATATCCTTTTCGGGGGTGGGCAAGCGAGACTTTTGCATGAGTCTGAGGTCAACACACCCATTCATGACGAGCACTTTAAAGCTGTTGAACGTAAAGCGGAATTGCCCCTGTGTTTGTGCGTGTGTGTGTATGTGTGTATGTTGCTCTTCCGACGGCGGATGGAGAGGTGATAGAGAGATGCAGACACAAACCATAATCATGTCGCAGCCAACTGAGTGGGCAGTGCAAAGTGCGTAGGAAATGGATGGAGATCGCATGTCGTGCGTTGGAAGCTGCTGAAAATTAAGCAATTATCGGAAAGACGATGGCACTGTCACAGTCTTAAAGAAGTCACAACGAAAAAAAAAAAAATAAAATCAATCCCTTCCCCGAATCACAGCCGTTGGTCGTTTGGTGGCAGGTGATCTGATCACGTTCACACACCTGCTCCGTCAAACACCACGGCACCCCACAGCGTTCTTCGATGTGCCTTCGCTCGGTCCCTTCGTCTCTCTCCCGCTCGCTCGCCTTGAACTCAATCTATATTAATTGTGATTGATTTAGACTCAAGCTCCCTTTGTCCGATAAAGTGTCAGAATCTTCATAAACAATCTGAAAGATGTTGAAAAAGAAAACAAAAAAAAAAAAAAAATCGAATACACAATCCAAGTCATCATCATCAGGCGCTCAAGGCCCCACCCTCCTCTCGTGCGCGCTCTCCTCTCTCTCTCTCTCTCTCTTTGATATGAAAAAAGGAAACAGATTATTGCCAGCAACATTTTCCATATTGCACGAGCGAAGACCGATTCGGTTGGGATGTGCAATCACAAGAGTTTTTTTTTTTTTTTTTTTTTTTCGCATTTTGATCCACCACCAGCACTCTTGCAACCGCAACCATGGCACTCGAACCATCACCATCACCAGCACCAGCAGCATGAGCGAGCACATCTCGGCTTATGATGGGTACAATACCGAATACTGAATAATGCCTCCAAGGCGTGATTTGATAGTCACTGGTCTTCTTGTGGTCATAAATATATTCTTTCGGGCTGTGTAGCATACAGCATGCTCTGCAAGGATGCATCTCTGGCGGGGGACGGGAGTTGGGGCAGAGGGGGAACCACGACGACGACGACGATGCCTATACGAGGTACTATATGCTCGCCCGCCTGCCTATCCCCGGCGATAATTGTTTTACATATCCATGCCGACACACAGTCTAAACTTGAGAAGCCATGCAACTGGAAGGCATTGCAAAAAAACGTACAAAACAACAACAACAACACAGTCGAACGAAAACAAAGTCAAAAGAGGATGCAAGAGACGAAGGAAATCGAACTAAAAATCAACTAAAAGGAATTGACGGGGCTATAACGAATGGCAGCGGCATCATCGTCGTCGTCGTCGCCGACCAACGCGATCAATATGACGACCACTACAAGAGGCTCTTTACTCTGGTGCTGGTTTTGGTGTTCCTCAAGCATCACCAGCATAAGCAGCAGCAGGAGCAAGGCGAGTAGGAAATTGCCCTGCCACAAGCGGAATAGAATCAGAAATTCACGCAGCACTACGAAAAATTGATACGCCACAAAGGTGGATGGCGAGGGAGGTGGGCGGAGGGGTGGCGGTGGGGGGGGGGGGGGGGGGGGAGGGGGGGTAAGTTAGGCGATGAGATGACGGGGGATGGTGGTTGTTGAATGTTGCGCCCTCGGTCCCGAGTCAATTTGCGTTCGTTACTTTTTTGTGGTTTTTGCGAGAGAGAGAGAGAGAGAGTGAGAAACAAAGCGTAGGCACGACCGTCACAGATTCAGTACTGCACTTAGGATTTGGTCGGTCGACGACGGGGGCCAGGCGATCTGTGCACAGCCCTTAATTTGTGCTGTTGATTGCACGATCGGGAGACACAGAGAGAGAGAGAGAGAGAGACACTCACACAGAAAGAGAGTAGACGATGTAAAGTGTGCTTCTTCTAATTGTCCCCGGTCGAAGAAGAAGACGACGACGAAGTTCATCTTCGTTCCAAGAGAAGACTCAAATTAGAGATGATGAGTTTCATGAAGAATGAGAAAGTGAGAGAGAGAGAGAGAGAGGGAGAGAGCAATCCCCCACCCCACCCACCGATTCAACCGCATTGCATCTTCACATGAAATTATGTTTAATAGCAATTATCGCCGGCGGCTAGTTACCGATGCGGTTCGGTATGATGGCCAGCGCACAGCGCGCACAATCAGATAAAAAGCCCAGTCGTCCATCGACCAAAACAAAAAATTGGCCGCTTTGTCTTGGCCACAGCGCACCACACACACACACACCCTTGGTCAGTCGAGGCTGAAGCCGAAGTGAGATCATGATTTTAGATCTTCGACTTGATTATAGGATTAAACTCGGTATCCTATTAAATGCTAGGAAATGATAATAACAGCGCACCGCACGACGACTACGATGACGATGCCGGCGACGACGCATATTGTACAGGAGTAGTATAATTGCGAATCGGTATTTTCGCCGAGGCTGGTGAAGGATTTGTTGTTCCTTTTGGTGTGTCAAACGGGGAATGCTAATCAAAGTCATGGATGCCAGTAGGGATAGGCGGTGGCCGCCGCTCAAGGGTGCGCACACGGCTCGAGCGGGAGGTGATTGACTTGAGATGACCTTAAAGTGGGTGAACAGAGGGGGAGTAGAGTCTTGGACTTGTATGCGATGGGCTTGTACACTCGGAGGGATCCTCGAGCACTAGAGACACGATATTTGGAGCTGGAAGCATGGGTTAGAGTGGCTGACTACTTTAAAGGTAGCCCCTCACTTACGCCAAAAGTAGGCCCGTTGTGTTACCACAATGATCTAGTAGATCATAATCGGAGAACCAACGATGAAGGCGACTGATTCTACTTAGTCCCGTCAAGTCGTAGAAATATGGACTGCCCAAGCTGGCGTAGTGGGTAAGTGCGTCGACTCCTAAGCAGAGGGTGCCAGGTTCAATATCCGAATTCACCACCTTTGATAATTCACAGCTCCACCTCTTTCGAGTCACTGACAATGTCTGTCCGTTCGGAGTCGGCTTTAAACTGTAGGCCCCTTCTAAGCGTGAGAGAACAATAGCACGCACAACGCGAGTGGTTGCTGAGAATCTAGGCTCAGGTCCGCCTCGGACTGTCGCGACATCAGTATTATTATATTAAGCGAGACGAGAGGGCACTGCAATTGCAAAGAAGGTGGGAAATGGTTTTTTCATCGTCTTCATCCCAGCAGCCCCTGCAGGAGTCGTTATGGAGTATAACGGCTCGCTCATTCTGATCAGGTCGCCTGAGCGCTTTGAGTTGATAGTGTCTACGTATGGTTTGGATAAGCCTTTCAAGCTTTGCTAGATTTCTTGCAGCAGCCATAGGCGGTTCCCCGCCCGGAAGGTTTGCAGGGGTGGTGCCCTTTCCAGCGAATGTCGTTCGGAATGTCACTGTGTCCCAGCACCCACATAAGCTGGATGCTGAAATACTTGGCCATCTCGTTAAGAGATTGGCGGCAGTTAGGGGAGGACTTGGAGTTAAGTGTGACTGCCCTCAGGGACCTCGCCCTGGTGGACAAATCAGAGGCTATGGTAATTGCCAGAACGCCTGTTCAATGCACTCCACATGTTAGTGGAGTCCCATTGAAGCAGGCGGAGAAGTTTAAGCATCTCGGGGTGTTCTTCACGAGTAAACGCTGAACGCTCTTGTAGAATTGGTCAAGCTGGGTAAGTTTTGTCACTGCTAGGGAGATCTGTAATCAGGAAGGCCGAGCCATAGACTGTAATCGCAGTCTTCCACTCAGTATTTCCAACTCTCGCCTATGGTCACGAAATTAGGGTAATCACCGATTACAAGCCGCTGAGATGAGATTCCTTCTTGCTGTTGTGGGAATTACTCGCCGGGATAGGGTGAGAAACACGACAGTGCGCGAGGAACTCGTAAGAATGTTAAGTCCTTGCTCTACCCTTTAACCACTTCCAGCATAGTTCAGTCAAAATTGGGACGCCACGGGATCGCTGGAAATGTGATCTCAAAGGATAAGAGAAGATCGCGTTGGGACACGCTGCGTCCCTGGTTAGGGCTCCTATCGATGGTTGAACCTCTCGGGAACACAATCGGTGGTGGCATGATGGTCCAAGATGTAGACAGATGTTGCAGCAGGCTAAGTGGGTAGCTTAAGTGTAGAGGAGGAGGACGGCTGGTGGACGTGGTAAGTGCATATACTTCAAACAGTGCACATCTCAATAAATTCCTCTTTGCAGATAATCTCAATGTGCAGGCTGCCGCAACACAGACTAAGTGCATCAAAGAGATCCTCGGCATTCTCGTTCCTCTCTGAACAGAAAAGTCTGCAGACTGCTTGTCCTCTGTAGACGACGACACTGCAGAGCACATCCTCTGTGACTGATGTGCTGATGTGATAAGAGCTAATGCTGAAGGCTTCCCATCACAGAAGCGCCTTCGGAAGACCAAGAAGTTACCGCAAAAGACGTCCCTCAATCGCCGTCCGGGATAGGGTGAGGAAGTCAACGTTGAGCAGCTGCTTCTCCGAATGGCAAGAGCTATGCTTCATTGGTTTGGACACGTGCCATAACGCTTTCCGAGGCGGGCCTTAAATGCGATTCCATCAGGTAGACGACCACTTGGCAGACCCAGGCTGAGGTAGTTGGACCAAGTCCATAAGCTCGCCTGGTTACGCTTGGGCATGAGTTAGAGTCAGTGGCGGCGGATCGAGTTGCCTGGAGATCTCTCGTGCGTGGTTTATCCCCGCGATCCCTTTAGTGGATTATGCGGGTCAGAAGATGATGATGATGCCCTCAGGGATTTGATCGCTGCCTAAAATTACATTGCTTTTTATAGTCTCTGCCTGAAGGACGCTACAGTGAGAAGCAAGTGCGACACACCCACGCCTTCGGCCATCTTCGATCCATCTGTGAAAATTCGCAGAGGACCCTCCAGTGTCTGGTGTTCAGACGAAATTCTTCTCGAAGACGAGCTTAAGGGTCGTGAGCTCGGTGTTACCTGGTAGGGATCCAAATTTATAGATGATGATAGAGTGTCCGGAACTAAGCTCCTTCGACACACGCAGCGACTTCAATCTAATCGCCATGCTGGCAGGCTGTCGATGCTGCCTAACAGGGATTTACCCTGCCTTTAGTACAAAAACATACAAAGACAAAGTTAGGCGACGGTGGTCATCCTTCAGAGGCTAGGAACGTGTCCAAGATGAAGACATCTTTAGATATGGTGACCTGGTAGCATACGCGACTGTTTTGAATTCGAGCCGGCAGTGGATAGCCTCGTATAAGGAGGAGCACCTATCCAGAGATCAGCTGACTTGAAGGCGGTCGTAGACCGAATGGGGACTCGTGCGAGGAAGAAGGATGAAGGGCAAGGAGACGAAAGTGCCACCGTGTGATGACAATATAATAGATAGGCTAAACTTCAGGGCATTCATACCTCTTGGAGAAGCTTTTTTACCATTTATCCGAAATCAAAAAGAGCCTACCCTTGTTAGACCCACCAAGCATGAGTGAGCATGATATTGTAGGCCTAAAGGCCATTTGGAGACCACTTAAAGGCTGCCTTCGTCGTCATCACACCGATGCTAGACCACGTTGGTGTTCATGTCCTTAACCAGATAATTCTTAATGTTGAAGTTGGACTGCCGCCTACCAATGGAGGTTCGAGATCGAGGCTTTGGTCGAGTTGCGAGGTCGATGGGGTCTTAAAGAGGTCTCCACCGAAAATGTATCCATCCCCGAATCAGAAGCGATGGCCGGCTGATGGTAGACCACTTCCACAAGCGGAGAGCGCTGAAGTCAGACCATGAGTCAATTAACGAACCGCCTTCGTGCCAAAAACAGGTGGTCTTGTAGAGGCTAGCACCAGAGGCTCGGATCAAGACCTCCAAACACACGCTAGGAAGAACTCTACGAGCTGTATACCGACACTGGCCTAGTCAAACGAATTATGTCATGCAGAGGGAATGGATAACGTGGTAGCGAAAGACCCCGCCTCCTATGACCGAAAGAGACCTTAATCAGCTAAATGTCCGATACTGGAGGCGTATAGTCCAAGACCAAGGCATAATGACTGAGGCCCAGGTCCACAACGGGCTATAGAACCAGCCAAAGAGGAAGTAGCATCCCGTTAATGAGCATATACTGATGTCCTCTGGCTGTTAGACAACACCGCAAAGACGAGGGACCATATACCCTAGAGTGGGGGCTGGCATCATCATCTTCTGACCAGCATGATCCACTAAAAGACCACGAGGCATCTCCAGGCAACTCCAACAACTAACTCACGCTCATCCGTAACCCACAGAGCTTATGGACCCTCATCCTGGGTCTGCCAAGTGGTCGTCTACCTGATGGAATCGCATTCAAGGCCCGCCGCGGAAGTCGTGATGGGAGCTGTTATAGAAAATTAAAAATAAGTGCCCCGACGCCTTAAGCAGTCTTAGTGACCCCCTCCCAGCATGAGGGGTAAATTTAAATTTTTTTGGGAGTTTCACACAATTTTCTGGGTAATCGTTGGTGGAGAGGGTTTAAATAGATTTCTTGGTTCTGAAGCCCGATATTTGAGCTAACAGAGGCTTCCATCGCCATCCAGTGCACTCTGACGGGCTTGGGAACCACAAAGTCCTGTGAGCAGTCACATACAGCCTTGAAATTGATAATAAAGAGGGCTTGGGCCGACGAGCACACAAGAGACACGCAGTTTTTGCAGAAAATGTTCACATTTTGGCCGCGTTTATGGCACATCTTCGGCGTAGGACATACTATCTCGGCACGGAGCACAGGACAAACCTGTCGGATCCTGAATGCCTGTCCGTCTAAATCAAAAATGGGACTCATTCCGATCTTCTAAGGAGGACCTGCGTGAGTACCGGCTTTTGACAAAGGGCGGTACCACTTGGATGCGCCACCTTACACGCGGGCGTCCTCTGTTGCGTTGTCCCATAGTAGTCGGAATCGAAGACTCTAGCCACCAATGACGTCCTGATACAGAACCCCAGTCAGTCGAAAAAACATTCGGCTCGAAGGACCAAAATCATGCTCTCCACAGCAGCTGCTGGAAATCAGAGCTGAAACTTGGTGACTTCGGAAGGAACGTTGATCAAGATCGTTGGTAAACTCCAAATGACAAGTCGCCCTGGCTGGACTCCACCAAGGTCTCCCAGACCACAGACTGCTTCGTTTGACAGATTGCCAAATAATGCACTGCGCAGAGTACATCTACCATCCCTCAACACAGAGACTCCACATGACTTCGCGAGAAATTCGTGCCCAGTCCTCTTCCAGCTTCAACTCCTTCCGACTGCCGGTACGTCTCATTTTCGCGTTTCTGCACCGATTTCCCTCAAATTTTCAATGCACGCTTCACACTCCACCTCCCCTCAACCCATTCCGTCCAAATTTGATCCAAAAATATGCGGAATTCAGTCCTCAGGCAGCGCTTCCTTTTTCAAAAGAGCGCCGAGGCATTCATGAAGCAGCGATTACTGACGAAAAAAAACACACTTCTCACCTTAAGACATTCAAGACCTTCCTCATGTTAAAACGGCAAGTCTTGGCCGACATTCCATCATTCACAGATCATAAAAAGACATTTTCCCCGCACTTTCATCGCCACACACAATTGTAACCGCTTATTGACCACCTCCAGCCGACTTCAAGCTCGTGCCATTTTCGCATTTCCGCGTGGATTTCCTTCAAATTTTTGACCAAAACTTCTTACTCCCTCTCCACTCACTACATTTCATCCAATTTTGACTCAAAATCCGGTCGAATTTTCGAAAAAATCGACTTTCAGAAATTTGCACGCTGGCAGCAGGAAAAGTCGACTCGATTCATTTTGCAATTTACTGCATTTTTTCGGCGAAATCGTGCATTTTTTTGTGCGAATTTTTGAGTGCGGTTTTTTTGGATGATGGCTTTGGATGTCCTGACGATGATTTCATTCACTTCAAGCGGTTTTTCAACTGATTTCGGGGAAAAATCAACGATTTCGTGCGGAAACTGCGCATTCTGACGTCAGTTTGGCATCGGGTGGGGTGGGTGTCTCTGCTAGATGAGTGCTCTATTTGCACGGGGATGAGTTGAAGTTTGGAGATGAAGCAGTGTTCGGGTGGAGATGAGAGTGGAGTGGGATCTGAGGATCGTGTGGCCCTCGAAGGATGGTCAGAAAGCGAGTGTCAGTGGCGAGAAAAGGAATTGAGACGATCACGTCGAAGGAAATCTTCTTGCGATGATGTTATGGAAGAGGAACTCTGATTGAACCTTGAGACACCACATCACAGTCGACAGCGAGAGGGGATGGTGGCGTTTATTGCTTCCCGAAGTAGTCCTTCATTCTTCCTTGCATTGTCCCAAGGTCTAGTTGCCACACACTCACCTAATCAGTCCACAGACGCCTGGTCACAGCATAAATCGACGTGAATTCTTCTTCTTAGCGATAATCTCACACAGCCCTTGGCGTCGAGATAAAAACCTCGCAATCAATGCCCATCCACGTATCGTCCCTCATCCCATCACCAAGCGACGACGCTACGAAGATACACTTCAAACCAATTATTCAAAAAAAAAAACGAAAGAAAGTAAAATGGAAAACGAAATCCATTTGGCTGGTGTAATCGAACCCCTTTTTCCTAATTTTTCCATCCCAAAATGTTGTCGATTCCTGATCAATATACATTTACTCAACCCCTTTTCGTTTCGGTGGCGGTGACTCTGTTCGCGTGTGTCTGTGTGCACACAGTCATCAAAAATGCAAAAAAATAAAAAAAAAAAACCTCCCAAGAAAGTCTAAACTAGAGTGTAAGAAGAAAGAAAGGAAAAAAAAAAAATAAATAAACAACCCACCACCCACCACCACCCCTCGGTGGCATAAGGAGATCGACTTTAATATGAAGTACGAATACCCCTTTTTAACATTTCCCCATTAGAAGGGTAAGAGAGGTTGCTGCCACCACAATCATTCTCACACTCACCCATCACCACCCATCAACCCCCATCCATCGGGTGGTGGTTCCTCATCACTGTCGTCATTGAGTGTGAGTTCGCGCGGCTAAAACGAACGAACGAACGAAAAAAAAAAATGAATGAGATTATATACGTGCCTTAGCATTTTTTATTTTGTTGTTGTTGCTGTTCACCCCCGATGACAGTGGAATTTGAAGAAAAAAAAAGCGAAGAAAATTCACCGCGCTACATGCGAAATCCTGGCAAGGATATAGATTGAATTTCATTTCCATTTTAATGCGCTGCCTGCCTGCCTGCCTGGCTGCCTGGCGGGATCTCACACATTCGATAGATGGATTGGGATTTGGATTGGAATAGAATACATACTGAGAGTCTCTGCCACACACTGTCACTACTGCCAGTGGCACACTCTACTAGGTGTCTATCCTTGATCAGGCAGCGCGCAGTATGTCATGCCACCATGCCACCATGCCACCATGCCACCATGGCACCATGTCACCCCCTTGCCAACCGACAAAACAAACAAACAGTTTTCTTTTTTCGCCGGTTTTTCTTTTTTTTTTTTGCAATTTTCCTACGAATCGTGGAAACTGTCAAACACCCTCTCACCGTGCAACTCAAACCCCTTTTTTTTCTGTGCAAGCGAAGGGGTGTCTCTTGCTTTCGGTTTTGGTTTCTCTCAAAAAAAAAATGAAAAACACTTTAAAGGACACTCACACACAAGGCAAGAAGAGAGGAAAGCAACCCTTCCGGGTGTGGGAGGTTGGGCGTGGGGGAGGGGGGGGGGGGGGGAGGGAGATGGTTGTGGATATTCGCCTTCAATCACATGTGTGTGCTGCTTGCGAAATTAGACAACGACGAAGATGTGTGCGACGGTGTGTGTACATATATTAACGATTTTCCTCCTTCATCGCCAAACAACGCCAACGCCAACACGACGGTGTGGATGTTGTTAAGCGGAAAAAAAAACTGAATTTTCATCAATTTCTTTGAGTTTCCCTTTTTTTTTTGAGAATTTGATTGGATCCCAAGCGAAGTAGAGCGAAAAAAAAGAGAAGAACAAACACACCGTGAGAGAATGGGGTGTGAAATAGAGAAGAAACCAAGAGGAGGGGTGGCGGGTTGTCCTTGTCATTGTCTTTGTGACCTACCACCCCACCCCTCCCCCCTCCCTCCACCCCTCTGTCGTCCTCCAGATGGTGGAATGGATACCACTTTCAAATTGAAAAGATGGATATTGAGAAATGAAATTGTTTTTCTGTCACAACGGCACACCGGATGTGCTCGGTTGTAGATGGAGGCGATGGCGACGATGGAGGTGGATACGCAGATAAGGCTATATTAAACTTGTTTTCTTTCTTTTTGTTTTTTTTTTTTTTCAAATCAGAATGAAATCCCATCTCCTGGCGGCTTAATTGGATATTCAACTTTTCTTTTTCTGTTTATCCGTTTCACTTGAGATTCTTTCATTTCCCGGAGCGATACCTCAACGAGCACGTGATGACGGAGGAGCTCCGCACAATCGCAGGCTAATCTGCACTTCTGTCCAGCCTTGGCTTCAACAAGCCAATTACACTAAGCGGAGATAATCCAGCGGCGAGGTCACGGAAGAATCTTTTCTCTCTTCCACTTCTGGGAAGACACTCACATTTTAAATCCTCTGCACCACTCGAGCAAGCTCTGGAATCACAAATCTGCTCTTGACATCGAAGATGAAAAGAAAACTCCTCTGCCCATCTCTGTCCAGCTCTGGCTTGACGCAAAATCGCAGATGCCCTCTGACGACTCCACCACCCCACACAAGAGTACCCTCCCAGCACCTCTGCCCGGCTCTCCGATCACAAATCTGCTCTTGACAAGCTTGACATCGGAGAGGCTCTGGTCACAGAATCTCCTCTGCCCATCTCTGTCCTGCCCTGGGTTCTTATCAAGCTTGACATGCCATCAGAGAGGCTCTGGCAACAGTCTGTCCTCCACCCAGCACGGGATTCTTCACATGACAGCGGAGAGGCTCTAGCGGATTGCACGCCAATTGCGACAGTATCTCCTCAGCCCATCTGTGTCCAGCCCTGGGTTCTTAACAAGCTTGACATGCCATCAGAGAGGCTCTGGCAACAGTCTGTCCTCCACCCAGCACGGGATTCTTCACATGACAGCGGAGAGGCTCTAGCGGATTGCACGCCAATTGCGACAGTATCTCCTCTGCCCACCTCTTCCCAGCCCTGGCTTGACGCAACATCGCAGAGGCCCTCTGGCGATTCCCCCACCTCACACAAGAGTACCTCCCAGCCTCTACACCTCTGCAAGAGATCATAAATCTGTCCTTGGCAAAATTTATATGACTGCACATCGCACCAAGGTCGGGCGCCACTTCAGATGATCACCGCTAATATTTTCTAAACAACAAAATTCTCGGGAAAACTCTTAACAGAAGTGAATGCAATTGAAAATGCCACTCAGTCCGTATCATCAAATCCAATTGAATCTACACATTCGGCCCTGTACGCCATTATCGGCTCAGCCCCAATTGGGGCTCTTAGATCACAAATAAGTCTTTGACGCGCTTAATTTGACACGGGAGATGATTTGCATCGAATCGCATGCAGCAAAGCCACACATCGAGCATGGAACCACCCGATCAGCTTGACAAGCTTGATTTGATCACTCTAGCGAATCGCCGGGTCTGATGTCATCAAAGCCAATTGCACTTGCATGTGTCACACCGAGCCGCGATCAAACATCGCCACAGCTCTGGTTTATCCCACGCCGATTAGGAGAGCACATCAACCACAGCTCTCGCATCATAAGTACGTCCTTGACTCGGAGGCTGGCAGTACCAGTGCAATCAATGCACCAACGTTGGGCGCCACACATCATCAGTGGACCCACTCGTATCAATTGAATTCACACATTCGCCCTCGATTTAACCACCCATCCAACCGCCCATAAACCGCAAAGCATATGCCACTTAGTCGTGAAAAACACACACTCTCCTCGGATTAATTGCTTCTACACACCACGTCAACAGTTGATTACATATTTTTTTTTTTCACACGCTTGCACACCCCATCCTGACCACTCCGAGCCAAGTGACCAACGACATGATAAACAAACAAACAACTGACCACACTCTCTGTCTGTCTCCTCACCCACAGCACCCATTGGATTACAGATTTGTTGTGTACGGTCCGTGGGCGAGAGCGTGTGTGTTTCGTACCACGGAAGGGGTTGTTTTGAGCTCACAAATGTGCATTAGAATGACCAGCAGCAACAGGGTGCGCCAGGCGCCGCTGATGAGGCGAAGGGAAGCTAAAGCAACTAATTTCATAATTGGCATCGGTATACGGCGGCGATCCGATGTAAGCAAGTGTAATAATGTGTGCTTGGACTACCCCATCAGACATCATCATCTCTGATAATGGTCACACCAGTGGTCGCACCCTGTTCGCTGTGATGGACAGCAACGATGGGGATGAGGATGATATGTTCACGATAGTTTAGGCATCAAATTGGGTTAACTGATGGCGAGGGGTAAACGAATGAATGCGTGCACGGTGCATGGTGAATATTAATCGATGTGTTATTGGATGTAATTATGTCACTCGAACAAGGGAGGCGATACAGCAGATTGTCCGTCATTGAGAAGGGGAGGGGTGGCGATGCTGGAAAACAACAAGTTCAGACTTTGAGATGCACCAAGGTCGGGCGCCACTTCAGACGATGGTGACCGCTGATCCGTGGGAAGCAGCACGCATTAGACGCGAAATTGAGAAGGCGTAGGGGTGGTGTGGCGAGTGGTCACCTTTCTGATGGAACGGGGTTGGTGCTGAGACGATGCGGCGCCACTTCAGACGATCACCGCTGATCCGTGCGAAACAGCGCGCATTAGACGCGAAATTGAGAAGGCGTAGGGGTGGTGTGGCGAATGATCTCATTTCTGATGTAACGATGCACCAAGGTCGGGCGCCACTTCAAATGATGAGTAACAGTTCGTCTCAGATGCGAAATAAAGAAGCGCTTTACGAGTAAACAGGCCTCAAGGACAACCTTAGCAAATCTTCGACACAGGTTGGCACGGGTGATGGTGCTGAGGAGAGAAGAGCCACACAACTTTGCAGCACGCGATCCGCTCACTCAATCAATTAGAGACAAACATCCGTTTCATCCTTAGCTAAGATCTGCGCTGTTTTTTTTTTTTTGTATTTTTTCGCTGCGCTGCGCTAACCACAGACACACAACCAACTAACTGATCCACCACCGGCCGAACGTAATTAAAACGTTCTCCCAAATTGCCTGCAGCTGTTGTCCGTCGAATCATAGGCTGAGAGAAGGCGCAACGAAGGAGATGAGGGCCCCGACTCGATCATCCTCCTGTGGACGCGTAATTAAAATGAAGACAACGACGATAAGAGGAAAAAAAAAAATAACAAAAAATACAAGAAGAAGGAGAAAAAAAAAAATTAAATACAAAATTGGAGAAAGGTTTGAATTAGTATTGTTGTGCGGTGCTAGGATCGAAGACTCTGTGAGCCCCCAATTGAGGGCAATGACGGCAACAGCAGCAATCAAAGTTGTGTTGCCGGAGCCCAACGGAGGCTGCTGAGGTAACGCCGACCACGACGGCACCATCGTAGTGGTGGTGATGGTGGTGGTGGTGATTTTCTTAATTACTATAATGCCCCCACTTTAATTCATACGTACAGCCCGGATCTGAACGCTAAATCTGTGCAGCGACTCGCAGACGATCGAATTAAGATACACACACAGCCAGTCTGGCCGATCGTTTGTTCTGTCTTGTTCGTTCGTTTCCGAGGAAAATTTCTCTCAAATCGATTCATATGAGGCAATTAGACGTGATTAGCGCGAACAGTGCACACAGGGGCGTTGGTGTGTGTGTGTGTGCATACGTCACAAGCACACAATGTCTTGAGACTCTTTTTGGAAATGATGATGGCGCGCTGAACGACATCGATACCAGGTCGCGTCGCGGCTTTTAAACAAACAACAAACAACATGCTAATCCATTCAAAAGCACTTTCTTTAATTTCCCTAAAAGCATACTTTTTTCCCATCGCCCGCACGTCCGGTCCGCGCCACAAGACAGTGTATCTCAATTTCGTAAATTAAAATAAAATCGCCGAGGATGAGAAGGCAAACACAGAGATTTAATCGCCTCGAAAGCAATAAACCGAAACGAAGGTCAATTGTAATCCATCCACAATCCACCAACCCCCAGTCAGAGTAACCCGATAATGAAAAGGCCACGGAAAAGTGACCCGCAAATACAAGATGCGTTTAATTACACTGCCCAACGGAATGGAATAAGAGGCGCAGAGCAGCAGGAGGAGCGGATGAAATGGATTTGCAAAAGGTCGCAACCACCCACTCACCCACCCACCATCCACCAGCACGGCGCGACTTCGACCATCCGGTCCGCTCTTGAGATCCGGGAAAGGAAATTAAATTGATTTTCTTTTCCATCCCGTGGAAGCCGGAAACGGTGGTGGAATTAAACTACAAAATCCGGGATGGTCATAAAAAGAAAAAAAAAAACCGCTGTTTTCGCTTCCGCTTCAAGAAACAACCGCCGGAACGGAGAGTGAACAAAAATATTTTATCCACACGACTAACCTCATAATCCGTAATTAATTCGTTCCGCAATGCAATAATCCCAACCCCAGCCCCGCTATCACCGCCCCCGGCCGGGCAACGGCAATCAGTGTCGACTGCTCCTTGAATGTTGATGCTTTGATTGAAGGCGCAAAGCCCCTCGAAATTAATTACACGCGAACTTGTGTAGCAGTGTGTCCTTAGCTCATTTGCCGGATTATAAAGCGCGCGTCCACTCCACGCCGCGCCGCCCTCACTGGGCAGCTGGAGCGGCCGACTCGACTGAATGCCCCTCTGACTCTCGCTGAATAAATTAAAATCCTCGCAGTCCTCGATTGTCCTTAATGGCTGAACTGAGGTTTAATTAATTTTTCTCTGCTTTCTTCCGTCTGTTGTTTTGTGTGATGAGTCGTAATTTGCCGTTTCCACTTGAGAGGACTTGCTGCCCTTGTGCTGCTGGCCGACAAGGTGTGGGCGCTGGACATTTTCGCACGCAATTCAATCTGCCTTAAGTGTCGGCGAGTAATCTCTTTTTCATTAGCTGGCTGGGATTTTTATTTTGTATTCTTTTTAATTGAGTGAGTCCTTGAGGGCAGCGCCGCCGCTTGTCGGGAGGTGGGCGTTGGGTCGTGGATCGTGAGAAAATGTTTGGTTTTGATTGTGGAGTGGGATGGGGAGGAATGGCGAAAAGGGTTGCTGGAAATCTCCTCGAGGACACTCATTTTGGAGGCCGCTTGGATCTCAACTAGGGAGGCTTGACGAAGTCAGGACGGTTCGGCTGGCATCTCAGGACAGTTTGGGCTTCCATCTCAGGCCACAGGGCGCCAGGGTCACAACTAAGGACGCTTGACGAAGTCAGGACGGTCTGGCTGCCATCTCTGGCCACAGGACGCCTGGTCGCAACTTGGGAGGGTATACGAACCCTGGACAGTTTGGGCTGCCATCTCAGGCCACAGGGCGCCAGGGTCACAACTAAGGACGCTTGACGAAGTCTGGACAGTTTGGGCTGCCATCTCAGGCCACGGGGCGCCAGGGTCACAACTAAGGACGCTTGACGAAGTCAGGGCTGTCTGGCTGCCATCTCTGGCCACAGGGCGCATGGTCGCAACTTGGGAGGGTATACGAACCCTGGACAGTTGGGGCTGCCATCTCAGGCCACAGGGCGTCTGGTCACAACTAAGGAGGCTTGACGAAGTCTGGACAGTTGGGGCTGCCATCTCAGGCCACAGGGCGCCAGGGTCACAACTAAGGACGCTTGACGAAGTCAGGACGGTCTGGCTGCCATCTCTGGCCACAGGGCGCCAGGGTCACAACTAAGGACGCTTGACGAAGTCTGGACAGTTTGGGCTGCCATCTCAGGCCACAGGGCGCCAGGGTCACAACTAAGGACGCTTGACGAAGTCAGGGCGGTCTGGCTGCCATCTCAGGCCACAGGGCGTCTGGTCACAACTAAGGAGGCTTGACGAAGTCTGGACAGTTGGGGCTGCCATCTCAGGCCACAGGGCGCCAGGGTCACAACTAAGGACGCTTGACGAAGTCAGGACGGTCTGGCTGCCATCTCTGGCCACAGGGCGCCTGGTCGCAACTTGGGAGGGTATACGAACCCTGGACAGTTTGGGCTGCCATCTCAGGCCACAGGGCGTCTGGTCACAACTAAGGAGGCTTGACGAAGTCTGGACAGTTTGGGCTGCCATCTCAGGCCACAGGGCGCCAGGGTCACAACTAAGGAGGCTTGACGAAGTCTGGACAGTTTGGGCTGCCATCTCAGGCCACAGGGCGCCAGGGTCACAACTAAGGACGCTTGACGAAGTCAGGGCGGTCTGGCTGCCATCTCTGGCCACAGGGCGCCTGGTCGCAACTTTGGAGGGTATACGAACCCTGGACAGTTTGGGCTGCCATCTCAGGCCACAGGGCGCCAGGGTCACAACTAAGAACGCTTGACGAAGTCAGGACGGTCTGGCTGCCATCTCTGGCCACAGGGCGCCTGGTCGCAACTTGGGAGGGTATACGAACCGTGGACAGTTTGGGCTGCCATCTCAGGCCACAGGGCGCCAGGGTCACAACTAAGGACGCTTGACGAAGTCAGGACGGTCTGGCTGCCATCTCTGGCCACAGGGCGCCTGGTCGCAACTTGGGAGGGTATACGAACCCTGGACAGTTTGGGCTGCCATCTCAGGCCACAGGGCGTCTGGTCACAACTAAGGAGGCTTGACGAAGTCTGGACAGTTTGGGCTGCCATCTTAGGCCACAGGGCGCCTGGTCGCAACTTGGGAGGGTATACGAACCCTGTACAGTAGGGGCTGCCATCTCAGGCCACAGGGCGTCTGGTCACAACTAAGGAGGCTTGACGAAGTCAGGACGGTCTGGCTGCCATCTCTGGCCACAGGGCGCCTGGTCGCAACTTGGGAGGGTATACGAACCCTGGACAGTTTGGGCTGCCATCTCAGGCCACAGGGCGCCAGGGTCACAACTAAGGACGCTTGACGAAGTCAGGACGGTCTGGCTGCCATCTCTGGCCACAGGGCGCCTGGTCGCAACTTGGGAGGGTATACGAACCCTGGACAGTTTGGGCTGCCATCTCAGGCCACAGGGCGCCAGGGTCACAACTAAGGACGCTTGACGAAGTCAGGACGGTCTGGCTGCCATCTCTGGCCACAGGGCGCATGGTCGCAACTTGGGAGGGTATACGAACCCTGGACAGTAGGGGCTGCCATCTCAGGCCACAGGGCGTCTGGTCACAACTAAGGAGGCTTGACGAAGTCTGGACAGTTTGGGCTGCCATCTCAGGCCACAGGGCGTCTAGTCACAAGTAAGGAGGCTTGACGAAGTCTGGACAGTTTGGGCTGCCATCTCAGGCCACAGGGCGCCAGGGTCACAACTAAGGACGCTTGACGAAGTCAGGGCGGTCTGGCTGCCATCTCTGGCCACAGGGCGCCTGGTCGCAACTTTGGAGGGTATAAGAACCCTGGACAGTTTGGGCTGCCATCTCAGGCCACAGGGCGCCAGGGTCACAACTAAGGACGCTTGACGAAGTCAGGGCGGTCTGGCTGCCATCTCTAGCCACAGGGCGCCTGGTCGCAACTTGGGAGGGTATACGAACCCTGGACAGTTGGGGCTGCCATCTCAGGCCACAGGGCGCCAGGGTCACAACTAAGGACGCTTGACGAAGTCAGGACGGTCTGGCTGCCATCTCTGGCCACAGGGCGCCTGGTCACAACTAAGGAGGCTTCACGAAGTCTGGACAGTTTGGGGTGCCATCTCAGGCCACAGGGCGTCTGGTCACAAGTAAGGAGGCTTGACGAAGTCTGGACAGTTTGGGCTGCCATCTCAGGCCACAGGGCGCCAGGGTCACAACTAAGGACGCTTGACGAAGTCAGGACGGGCTGGCTGCCATCTCTGGCCACAGGGCGCCTGGTCGCAACTTTGGAGGGTATACGAACCCTGGACAGTTTGGGCTGCCATCTCAGGCCACAGGGCGCCAGGGTCACAACTAAGGACGCTTGACGAAGTCAGGACGGTCTGGCTGCCATCTCTGGCCACAGGGCGCCTGGTCACAACTAAGGAGGCTTCACGAAGTCTGGACAGTTTGGGCTGCCATCTCAGGCCACAGGGCGTCTGGTCACAAGTAAGGAGGCTTGACGAAGTCTGGACAGTTTGGGCTGCCATCTCAGGCCACAGGGCGCCAGGGTCACAACTAAGGACGCTTGACGAAGTCAGGACGGTCTGGCTGCCATCTCTGGCCACAGGGCGCCAGGGTCACAACTAAGGACGCTTGACGAAGTCAGGACGGGCTGGCTGCCATCTCTGGCCACAGGGCGCCTGGTCGCAACTTTGGAGGGTATACGAACCCTGGACAGTTTGGGCTGCCATCTCAGGCCACAGGGCGCCAGGGTCACAACTAAGAACGCTTGACGAAGTCAGGACGGTCTGGCTGCCATCTCTGGCCACAGGGCGCCTGGTCGCAACTTGGGAGGGTATACGAACCCTGGACAGTTTGGGCTGCCATCTCAGGCCACAGGGCGCCAGGGTCACAACTAAGGACGCTTGACGAAGTCAGGGCGGTCTGGCTGCCATCTCAGGCCACAGGGCGTCTGGTCACAAGTAAGGAGGCTTGACGAAGTCTGGACAGTTTGGGCTGCCATCTCAGGACACAGGGCGCCAGGGTCACAACTAAGGACGCTTGACGAAGTCAGGGCGGTCTGGCTGCCATCTCTGGCCACAGGGCGCCAGGGTCACAACTAAGGACGCTTGACGAAGTCAGGGCGGTCTGGCTGCCATCTCTGGCCACAGGGCGCCTGGTCGCAACTTGGGAGGGTATACGAAACCTGGACAGTTTGGGCTGCCATCTCAGGCCACAGGGCGTCTGGTCACAAGTAAGGAGGCTTGACGAAGTCTGGACAGTTTGGGCTGCCATCTCAGGCCACAGGGCGTCTGGTCACAAGTAAGGAGGCTTGACGAAGTCTGGACAGTTTGGGCTGCCATCTCAGGCCACAGGGCGCCAGGGTCACAACTAAGGACGCTTGACGAAGTCAGGACGGTCTGGCTGCCATCTCTGGCCACAGGGCGCCTGGTCACAACTAAGGAGGCTTCACGAAGTCTGGACAGTTTGGGCTGCCATCTCAGGCCACAGGGCGTCTGGTCACAAGTAAGGAGGCTTGACGAAGTCTGGACAGTTTGGGCTGCCATCTCAGGCCACAGGGCGCCAGGGTCACAACTAAGGACGCTTGACGAAGTCAGGACGGTCTGGCTGCCATCTCTGGCCACAGGGCGCCAGGGTCACAACTAAGGACGCTTGACGAAGTCAGGGCGGTCTGGCTGCCATCTCTAGCCACAGGGCGCCTGGTCACAACTAAGGAGGCTTCACGAAGTCTGGACAGTTTGGGCTGCCATCTCAGGCCACAGGGCGTCTGGTCACAAGTAAGGAGGCTTGACGAAGTCTGGACAGTTTGGGCTGCCATCTCAGGCCACAGGGCGTCTGGTCACAAGTAAGGAGGCTTGACGAAGTCTGGACAGTTTGGGCTGCCATCTCAGGCCACAGGGCGCCAGGGTCACAACTAAGGACGCTTGACGAAGTCAGGACGGTCTGGCTGCCATCTCTGGCCACAGGGCGCCTGGTCGCAACTAAGGACGCTTGACGAAGTCTGGATCTTCGTTATCTTCGTCTTCCTCGTCTTCTTCGTCTTCTCCGTCTTCTTCATCTTTCTCGTCTTCTTCATCTTCTTCGTCTTCAGCGCCTTCTTCATCTTCTTCGCCTTTTTCCTCCTCTTCGCCTTCTTCCTCCTCTTCGTTTTCTTCGTCTCCTTCGTCTTCTTCGTCCTCTCCGTCTTATTTGTCCTCTCAGTCTTCGTCCTCTCAGTCTTCTTCCTCCTCTTCATCTTCTCCTTCTCTTTCCTCCTCTTTGCCTTCTTAATCTTCTCAGTCTTCTCCGTCTTCTTCGTCTTCCCAATCTTCTCCGTCCTCTGCCCTGCCTCCAACGTCAAACACTTGCTAAAGGAGCACTTAAACGTTATGGACCACAGTCCCAGCCTTGTGGCGTCTCATTTCCTTCGCCGGAACAACAAGCTCATTGTTCCTCTGTTTCGTCACTTGTTGACCGGCGGCCACCAAAACGAAATCATGGTCATGTACCCCTCTGAGACTGTACCAGCGAGCATTTAGTCACTTTCTTCTTCTTAGAAATCGTCACTCATTGTGCGACAATTGAGCAACAATTCACTTAGAAAGTGCCTATGCCTGCAGACCGGCCAGCAACGTCCTCACTGCCTCTGTGAGCACTTCTGATTAGCATCCAATAATGAGTAGAGTGGCTGTGTGTACACATGTTCAGGGACTGTTCAAAGAATTGGTTAACGAAAAAGAAAAAAAAAAAATCATCACACACACACCCTGTCCGGGCCCGGGCAAACAAACAATCGGAGTGCTAATGCCGTTTCTATTATGATTCCGTTCACTAATCAGTTTCTCATTTTGGAATGATATCATGCGAACCCCTTTGCCCGCCGCCTCTCCTCCCACACCCCCTGTCTCACCGGTCGGAAACAAGTGAAGACAAGTCGTGGCGTACACATCGTTTACCTTTTCATTACACGGCCAAGATATTTTTTATTTAACTGTGTCCATTCTATTAGCGCCTAATTAATGCCTCTCTCGCCCTCTCCGCCAGCGCGCTGTTGTCATCGGCTCGCCATCATCGACGTCAGTCTCAGTCTTTGGGTGTCTTGTCGAGACTCTTCGAGAGTAATTATCATCCCCCGACAGATTCCTCGAACGCGGGAAAACGTAGTAAACGATAAAATCTGTGTATCTGGTCCCGCACTGCGCCTAATAATGAATAATTAGCATTATTTCGTGAAAAAAAAAAGAGAAAAAACGTGGAGAAGCCAGCGCGCTGATGAATATATGATTTGCCCTAAGATTTCCTTTTAATTGGATAGAAAATGATTTCGAGAGGAACGTCCGTCGTCGGCCGACGCGGACTGAACGGAGCGGCGAACGCCAGTCCGGCAGAGACAACAAAAGCGAACTCTAAACAAACACAAGAACGATGTGATCCGCGTCTGCCTGCGCTGCTGCTGCTGCTGCCGTTCAAGAGGCACGCCATATCAGCTTCTGCTCATGCGAACAAAGATACATACGAGCATGATTTCCGTGTGTAATTTGGATACTTGTTGTACTTGTTGAACGATTGCTGTGCGTACGTGAGTGAAGTTAATTGATTTAAAAAATAGAAAACTCTGGACTTGGAGATTTTTGTTGTTTAGCAGCGGCAATCATTTCTTTTTTTCGGGCCGAGCAAACAATGAACGGGAACGGGAACGAGAACGAAAACCGAACACAAGCGAAGGCATTGGACGTGGATTTTTAAGTGGCCGGCGGTAGCTGGGGTGCATCGGGCTATGGGCGGTTATGGGACGCGTCAGAAGGAAGGGTGGAGGCCTAGTCACTGGCATAGGATGACAGGCTTGGGGGCGTCTAAGGCCGGAGGCCTGGCCATTAGCAGAGGAGGACAGGCTTGGTGGTCTCTACGGCCGAAGGCCTGGCCATCAAGGAAGACAGGCTTGGTAGCGCCTAAGGCCGGGGGTTTGGTCTTCAGAAGAGGAGGACAGACTTGGTTGCGTCTAAGGCCGGAGGCCTAGCCATCAGCAGAGGAAGACAGGCTTGGTTGCGTCTAAGGCCGGAGGCCTGGCCATCAGCAGAGGAGGACAGGCTTGGTGGTCTCTACGGTCGAAGGCCTGGCCATCAAGGAAGACAGGCTTGGTGGCGTCTAAGGCCGAAGGCCTAGCCATCAGCAGAGGAAGACAGGCTTGGTTGCGTCTAAGGCCGGAGGCCTGGCCATCAGCAGAGGAGGACAGGCTTGGTGGTCTCTACGGTCGAAGGCCTGGCCATCAAGGAAGACAGGCTTGGTGGCGTCTAAGGCCGGAGGCCTAGCCATCAGCAGAGGAGGACAGGCTTGTTGGCGCCTAAGGCCGGAGGCCTGGCCATCAGCAGAGGAGGACAGGCTTGGTGGCGCCTAAGGCCAGAGGCCTGGCCATTAGCAGAGGAGGACAGGCTTGGTGGTCTCTACGGCCGAAGGCCTGGCCATCAAGGAAGACAGGCTTGGGGCGCCTAAGGCCGGGGGTCTGGTCTTCAGAAGAGGAGGACAGACTTGGTGGCGTCTAAGGCCGGAGGCCTGGCCATTAGCAGAGGAGGACAGGCTTGGTGGTCTCTACGGCCGAAGGCCTGGCCATCAGCAGAGGAAGTCGGGCTTGGTGGCGTCTAAGGCCGGAGGCCTGGCCATTAGCAGAGGAGGACAGGCTTGGTGGTCTCTACGGCCGAAGGCCTGGCCATCAGCAGAGGAAGTCGGGCTTGGTGGCGTCTAAGGCCGGAGGCCTGGCCATCAGCAGAGGAAGACAGGCTTGGTTGCGTCTAAGGCCGGAGGCCTGGCCATCAGCAGAGGAGGACAGGCTTGGTGGTCTCTACGGTCGAAGGCCTGGCCATCAAGGAAGACAGGCTTGGTGGCGTCTAAGGCCGAAGGCCTGGCCATCAGCAGAGGAGGACAGGCTTGGTGGTATCTACGGTCGAAGGCCTGGCCATCAAGGAAGACAGGCTTGGGGGCGTCTAAGGCCGGAGGCCTGGCCATTAGCAGAGGAGGACAGGCTTCGTGGTCTCTACGGCCGAAGGCCTGGCCATCAGCAGAGGAAGTCGGGCTTGGTGGCGTCTAAGGCCGAAGGCCTGGCCATTAGCAGAGGAGGACAGGCTTGGTGGTCTCTACGGTCGAAGGCCTGGCCATCAAGGAAGACAGGCTTGGTGGCGTCTAAGGCCGAAGGCCTGGCCATCAGCAGAGGAGGACAGGCTTGGTGGTCTCTACGGTCGAAGGCCTGGCCATCAAGGAAGACAGGCTTGGGGGCGTCTAAGGCCGGAGGCCTGGCCATTAGCAGAGGAGGACAGGCTTCGTGGTCTCTACGGCCGAAGGCCTGGCCATCAGCAGAGGAAGTCGGGCTTGGTGGCGTCTAAGGCCGAAGGCCTGGCCATTAGCAGAGGAGGACAGGCTTGGTGGTCTCTACGGCCGAAGGCCTGGCCATCAGCAGAGGAAGTCGGGCTTGGTGGCGTCTAAGGCCGGAGGCCTGGCCATTAGCAGAGGAGGACAGGCTTGGTGGTCTCTACGGCCGAAGGCCTGGCCATCAGCAGAGGAAGTCGGGCTTGGTGGCGCCTAAGGCCGGAGGCCTGGCCATAAGCAGAGGAACCAGGCTTGGTTGGCCTGGCCATCAGCAGAGGAAGTCGGGTTTGGTTGCGTCTAAGGCCGGAGGCCTGGCCATCAGCAGAGGAGGAGAGGCTTGGTGGTCTCTACGGCCGAAGGCCTGACCATCAGCTCGATGCTTGGTGTTGTCTAAGGCCACGAATGAAGAGGAGATGTGATTAAAGCAAAGACTCCACGTCAGAAAGGAGGCTGTGCAAAAGTACAGGCTTCTGGGGAAGTCAAACACATTCCATCTTTATTCAGAGACAAAGCCATGGCGTCTGCTTCAAAGAAGTATCGATCCAAGGCCCCTTTGTGCCTACCGGACTGGACTGCCGAAAAACAATTTTCCTCCCATTCTCGTCTCCTCGTGTGCACAGGGGACACAGAAATCTGCATCTAATCCCTTTTCTTCTGAGAAGCTCCCCACTACGAACTCGTGAGCATGTGTGTGACGCCCACTACTCCGCTCAAACGTCCCTGAACACGCGCCTGTATGTGTGTGGGTGTGTGTAAGGAGCGAGTACATATTTGGCATTTTTATTTTCATATTCCCTCGCAATATCCTTGCGATTTTTATTTATAATTCTATCTTCTTGCTTCCTTTGGCTCCTCTGTGCACTCCTACCTCCCGCCCTACCGACCGCCGAGGAGGAGGGGGTCTTAAGCAGAGGATTGTAAGAAGCTCGGAGCCGGGGAACGAAGACGAGTGGTGTGCTTAAAATTGTATGTAATGAGATCTACTCCCTCGCCTCTCGCCGTCTCTCCGCAGCCGTCCTCGTCTCCCATCCAAGAAGATTCCTCAACGATGAAACGAAGGGATAAGGGAGAAAAAAACAAGAAGAATAGTGTGGAAAACTTTGTAATAAACTATTTTTGTATCACTGCATCCCTGCAGCCCGTGATCCATCTTCCTCCATCGTGCCCTTCGTGCTTTCGTCACTCTTAGCTCCGCTCTGCACCGTGTGTGTGGACGGGGAAGGATGGATGGGGGATGCGGAAGAACACACACACACACACCGAGAGAGATTATGTGTGGTAAGCACAAGCTCTAGGCACTTCTGAATATCCATAATGGTTTAAAATCGATTTCCATATCCCCGTGGATAATGGCAACAATGAGACCGAGCACAAACGAGAGCACACGAGCAGACGATAAGACGATGAGGACTGTCGATCTGGTGGCGGCGGGCCAAAGGGGGTGGTCTGCCGGGGTGCATTGGGAAATCGGAGGAACACTGGAGAGTATCTGTGACAGTTGGGGGAACGCAAGAGGTGTCTATACTAGTAGAGACATAAATGCCTTTCTTGGAGTGTACACGAGTGAGTAACGAGAACAAAAAAAAAAAAAAGAAAAACACTTGCAACATCTCATCGGTTCTCGTTTTTGTGTCCTCTTTTGCTCCTCTTTGTCCTCGTTGTCGTCGGCGCTTTTGCATATTGCGATGGAATTTCAATTAGATTCGATTTTATTAAGAGTCTACCCCGCACGCCCCTCTGGGCTTTGTTTGGTCGCCATTTTTCATTCGATTTGAGTAAAAGCAAGGAGGCAAGCAATATTGAATCGGAACGACGAGGGATGGGTG
The DNA here is from genome assembly GCA_964034865.1 of Eristalis intricaria. NCBI lineage: Eukaryota > Metazoa > Arthropoda > Insecta > Diptera > Syrphidae > Eristalis > Eristalis intricaria. Next base: position 23,370,345 of record OZ035878.1, read on the forward strand.
CTTGGCCGTCGGCCTCGACCGGGGAACGGATGTGGCTATGAAACTGCGTGGGTGGCTTAATCACTCAATCATGGCCGGGGACGAGGGAAGGGTTGGGATGCCAGGGCTGTCTTCAAGCATTCCACTCCAGGCGTTGCATTGGAAGAAGAAGGCGATGAGGAGGAAGAAGCCGAAGAGTAGGAAGAAGGCGAAGAGGATGAAGAAGACGAAGGAGACGAAGAAAACGAAGCGGAAGAAGAAGATGAAGAAGGCGCAGAAGACGAAGAAGACGAGGAAGACGAAGAAGACCAAGAAGAGGAAGAAATCGGAAAAGACTGAGAAGACGAAGAAGACTAAGGATAGGCAGAGGACGACGAAGACTGAGACGACTGAGAAGAAAAAGGAGAGTGAGAAGACGAAGAAGACGGAGAAGACGAAGAAGACGGAGAAAACGAAGAAGACGGAGAAGACGAAGACCAAGCACTGCCCCCAAATGCCTTCCCACTTTCACCGACATGCTGCATCCCGTTCCTTGGTTAAAACCCTCTACGTTCCACTTTGATTTTGTTTTCCACCCACTCTCCCCACCCACACCCCCCGTGGTCACTTGTTCCACTGACGACACATTCTCCAGATCCCACGCCAGCCAACTGATGCATCTTCAAGAGAATCCCAGCCATTCCTTCGTCGAAATCCCAAAGCGACCTCAGTTGATGACGTCAGAGGACAGAAATCAGCTCTAAATCATCACTTTTTCACCGAAAACCTTTGAAAATCCACTCGAAATCCACTAAATCATCGATGGTCCACTTGAGTCAATCATCTGAATCCGCTTCCACGCGATAATTCGGTGTTTTTTGAAAAATTGAAGAAAAGGCACGATTTTGCCCCGAAAAATGCAGTAAATTGCGAAATGATCTGAGTCGCCTTAGCGCGCTGAGAGAGTGAACATTTTGAAAAACCTTGTTTTTTGGGAAATTCTTCGGGTTTTCGAGGGGAAATCGGATGAAATGGAGCCAGTGGGTGGAGGAGGTGAGATGCTGATCCCAAATTTGCCGGGAATCGATGGGGAAGGGGGAGAATGAGAGGACGGTAGTCGATGAGGTGAGGCTGTGTGGAGAATGGGAAGAGGTGCGAGCGTGATATTGTGACGGGGGCATGATTGAGGGACTAGATGAGGATGCACAAGTAGTCTCAAGACCAATTCGATCCTGCTGCCAAGGGCGGTGGTGGGCGGTCTGTAGTCTGAAGTTAGTCTTGGGTTAAGCTCGCCTTAAAGAGAGGCTACAGTCTGTCGCCGATTTCGAGGAAAGATATGATAGTCGATTGCACCACAAGGACTGAGGTCTTCAGGTTGCCCAGGACGACGACGGTGAATCGCCGACGCGCGGTAAGCGTTGGACGCGCCAGATGTGTAAGATTGTCTTCGTCTTCGAAGGGTCTAGTCCGACTGAGGCGAGAGCTGGAGCGGCTATGCCTTAGACTGGATATCCAGTGTCCGATGGGACCAGTGTGACAAGGCGAGAAGTCTGGTGGCAGCGTTAGCCGTCGGACTGCTGGAGAATTCAAAGTAGAGACCGTTTAGGAACGCCTCTGAGGGAGGAGGTGAGATACTGATCACAAGTCTGAAGGGAATTGGGCGGGAAGGGGGAGAATGAGAGGACGGTAGTTGGGGTGGTGAGGCTGTATGGAGAATGTGAAGAGGTGCTGACTGACTCTATGACAACTCACAAGTCTTCCGCCGGAGGCCGAGCAGTCCGCTTCCTGGTTCCTAATGATGAGTCATGGCAGAATGAAAGTCGTTCACACCCCCGTCCCCGAAAATTGCTCAAAATCGTCACCCAAGAGCCGCTGTTGCAGCAGAGTAGTCATCATCAGCGTAATGAGGGTGCCCTGCCATGCCTCATGAACCGACTGGCAACTTAACGCTTTTCCTCGCCTTTTAATTGTCCATGATGAAGTGAGTCTCTCACTCTCACAGTCAGTCACTGTTTCAAAGCACTTTTCACATAATTTTCCACCTCGACAAGCCCATTTAATTACTTGTGTCATTATTTACTCTCTCTCAGTCTCTTCTGTCTCCATCTCTCTCTCTCTCTCTCTCTCTCTATCTCTCTCTCTCTCTCTGACGAAAATGATCGTCAACCCAAGTCGGAAGCGTCACACCAGCGCCGGCAGTCCCAGTGTTCATGTGTCTCAAATGTGCGTGCGTGTGTGTAGAAAAAAAAAAAAAAACAAATTCCGTGCTACGCCAATTATCGTAACTAGGCTCTTATTTGATAAACACACGACTTCTCTTGTCCTCCGATGCCGCGTCGCGTCGCACCGCCGCCACCCCCGCAGTGTCTACGCTTTTGTCTGTGTGTACATTCATTAACTAAACTACTCAAAGATACTAATCTACGGCTCAAGCAGCTCAGCACCAGGCGACAACAGTCAACACAGGTTCTTCTCGGCGAGCAGTTGAGTGTCGGCATGTCGGCAACCAGCACACCACCCCACACCCAGGTCGATCCAAGACAAGACCAGACTGTTAATGGGTTTAAATTTGTTTAGCTCACCTTTTTCATGCCCTCCCCACCATCCTCCAGAGCGAGAGAGAGATGGGTTTCAGCACCAGTGCTTCCAGCTTACAGTTCATTCCACTTTTTGGTCGCCACCTCCACCTCCGTCAACCGTCAACCGTCAACCATCAGCTGACAACCGTCCATCGTCCACGGTCAACCGTCTCTGTACCGCCACCACCTCCGCCACCGACGTACATACGAACAAGTATTTATTCGCTCTGGTCTTTCCCCCTTGCCTAAGTTCGTACACACTTGCCGTTTGTTTCACCGGTGGTGATGAAAATTCGATTTTAATTGGCGAAGTATCTCACGAATACAATGACGGTGGTGGCGGCGCGGCGGTGGCTGAGAGACGCTCAATCGAAGTGACGAAGAGGGAGGTAGCGTATTTAATGCGCGCGCTCACGGACCAATTTTTTAATTTCGACAACAACAGACAACCGGCCTCAGCGGCCGCACCGAACACCACACCACGCCGACCGTTGGGTGATGAAATTTAATTCCCAACGAGGGAGGCAGAGCGAAAGACCCACCAGCCGACCGACCAACCGACAGATTCCCGATCAGACCGGGGCTGCCGAATTTTCAGTTTCATAATAACATGCTAGCGCGCTTCCGAGGCACTGGCACTGGCACTGGCCGTCTGGGTTCGCTGTGTGTACGATCAACTGACTGTTGTCCGTCCGGCCACTGATGGAAGTCGAGCAATTATAGTAGTTAACCCGCATAAGTCTACTTAATTATCTGTGCCTGCTCCTCTTCCTCCCGGGCGTTGCGTCGTCGGGTCGTCGCGTCGTCGGTTGGGCGAAATGACCAAATATTTTTTTTGAGGATGTGACTGGTGGTTTGTGCGTCGCCGCTCCAGCGTCTGTGGAGGAGGAGGAGGAGGCGAAGGGTTAATGATTTGTTTCCGGTTCGAAATTGTTGTTGTTTGGGTTTCGGGGGTGGGGAGGGGGAAAACTGATTTTTTCTAGTCACTGGCGCGACTGTCTAGACTGGCCATGGAGGGAGCTCGACAACTGCTGAAGCTTAAGACTGCGTCGGATGGTCGCAAGGGGCACTGGGCAAACACTGAAAGACCCACAAAATGAACTCGAGTGAGCGACAAGTGATGGCCAGTGTCTGGTGGTGTCAGGCAGAGCGAGGAGAGGACCTGGACTTGGAGCGAGCTGGTCCGCTCGCTGTGTACCCTTACTTGGATTCAGCTTCCGTAGCGTTGTACGCCAGGCTCTGGGGGTTCTGCAGGGACTTCGTCTCTGTCGCACACGCTCGAAGACGAAGCTCTTCGGGACGTCTGTGGGCTCTCTCTCTCTGTCGCACAGGCTCGAAGAAGAAGCTCTTCGGGCTCTGCCTTGGATCCACAGGCGACTGGATAGAGGGGGCCTCTGTCGCACAGGCTCGAAGAAGAAGCTCTTCGGGCTCTGCCTTGGATCCACAGGGGACTGGCTAGAGGGGGCCTCTGTCGCACAGGCTCGAAGAAGAAGCTCTTCGGGCTCTGCCTTGGATCCACAGGCGACTGGATAGAGGGGGCCTCTGTCGCACAGGCTCGAAGAAGAAGCTCTTCGGGCTCTGCCTTGGATCCACAGGCGACTGGCTAGAGGGGGTCTCTGTCGCACAGGCTCGAAGAAGAAGCTCTTCGGGCTCTGCCTTGGATCCACAGGCGAATGGCTAGAGGGGGCCTCTGTCGCACAGGCTCGCAGGAGAAGTACTTCAGGACCTCTGTGAGGACTGCCTTGGATCCACAGGCGACTGGCTAGAGGGGGCCTCTGTCGCACAGGCTCGAAAAAGAAGCTCTTCGGGCTCTGCCTAGGATCCACAGGCGACTGGCTAGAAGGGGCCTCTGTCGCACAGGCAGGAGAAGTTCTTCAGGACCTCTGTTAGGAGTGCCTTGGATCCACAAGCGACTGGCTAGAGGGGGCCTCTGTCGCACAGGCTCGAAGAAGAAGCTCTTCGGGCTCTGCCTAGGATCCACAGGCGACTGGCTAGAGGGGGCCTATGTCACACAGGCTCGAAGAAGAAGCTCTTCGGGCTCTGCCTTGGATCCACAGGCGACTGGCTAAAGGGGGCCTCTGTCGCAAAGGCTCGAAGAAGAAGCTCTTCGGGCTCTGCCTTGGATCCACAGGCGAATGGCTAGAGGGGGCCTCTGTCGCACAGGCTCGAAGAAGAAGCTCTTCGGGCTCTGCCTTGGATCCACAGGTGACTGGCTAGAGGGGGCCTCTGTCGCACAGGCTCGCAGGAGAAGTTCTTCAGGACCTCTGGGAGGAGTGCCTTGGATCCACAGGGGACTGGCTAGAGGGGGCCTCTGTCGCACAGGCTCGAAGAAGAAGCTCTTCGGGCTCTGCCTTGGATCCACAGGCCACTGGCTAGAGGTGGCCTCTGACGTACAGGCTCCCAGGAGAAGCTCTTCGGGCTCTGCCTTGGATCCACAGGCGACTGGCTAGAGGGGGCCTCTGTCGCACAGGCTCGAAGAAGAAGCTCTTCGGGCTCTGCCTTGGATCCACAGGCGAATGGCTAGAGGGGGCCTCTGTCGCACAGGCTCGCAGGAGAAGTTCTTCAGGACCTCTGTGAGGACTGCCTTGGATCCACAGGCGACTGGCTAGAGGGGGCCTCAGTCGCACAGGGCCTCTGTCCAACAGGCTCGAAGAAGAAGCTCTTCGGGCTCTGCCTTGGATCCACAGGCGAGTGGCTAGAGGGGGCCTCTGTCGCACAGGCTCGACGAAGAAGCTCTACGGGCTCTGCCTAGGATCCACAGGCGACTGGCTAGAGGGGGCCTCTGTCGCACAGGCTCGAAGAAGAAGCTCTTCGGGCTCTGCCTTGGATCCACAGGCGAATGGCTAGAGGGGGCCTCTGTCGCACAGGCTCGAAGAAGAAGCTCTTCGGGCTCTGCCTTGGATCCACAGGTGACTGGCTAGAGGGGGCCTCTGTCGCACAGGCTCGCAGGAGAAGTTCTTCAGGACCTCTGGGAGGAGTGCCTTGGATCCACAGGGGACTGGCTAGAGGGGGCCTCTGTCGCACAGCCGTACGTCAGAGGTGGCCTCTGACGTACAGGCTCGCAGGAGAAGCTCTTCGGGCTCTGCCTTGGATCCACAGGCGACTGGCTAGAGGGGGCCTCTGTCGCACAGGCTCGAAGAAGAAGCTCTTCGGGCTCTGCCTTGGATCCACAGGCGAATGGCTAGAGGGGGCCTCTGTCGCACAGGCTCGCAGGAGAAGTTCTTCAGGACCTCTGTGAGGACTGCCTTGGTTCCACAGGCGACTGGCTAGAGGGGGCCTCTGTCGCACAGGCTCGCAGGAGAAGTTCTTCAGGACCTCTGTGAGGACTGCCTTGGATCCACAGGCGACTGGCTAGAGGGGGCCTCTGTCGCACACGCTCGCAGGAGAAGTTCTTCAGGACCTCTGTGAGGACTGCCTTGGATCCACAGGCGACTGGCTAGAGGGGGCCTCAGTCGCACAGGGCCTCTGTCCAACAGGCTCGAAGAAGAAGCTCTTCGGGCTCTGCCTTGGATCCACAGGCGAGTGGCTAGAGGGGGCCTCTGTCGCACAGGCTCGAAGAAGAAGCTCTTCGGGCTCTGCCTAGGATCCACAGGCGACTGGCTAGAGGGGGCCTCTGTCACACAGGCTCGAAGAAGAAGCTCTTCGGGCTCTGCCTTGGATCCACAGGCGACTGGCTAAAGGGGGCCTCTGTCGCAAAGGCTCGAAGAAGAAGCTCTTCGGACTCTGCCTTGGATCCACAGGCGAATGGCTAGAGGGGGCCTCTGTCGCACAGGCTCGAAGAAGAAGCTCTTCGGGCTCTGCCTTGGATCCACAGGTGACTGGCTAGAGGGGGCCTCTGTCGCACAGGCTCGCAGGAGAAGTTCTTCAGGACCTCTGGGAGGAGTGCCTTGGATCCACAGGGGACTGGCTAGAGGGGGCCTCTGTCGCACAGGCTCGAAGAAGAAGCTCTTCGGGCTCTGCCTTGGATCCACAGGCCACTGGCTAGAGGTGGCCTCTGACGTACAGGCTCGCAGGAGAAGCTCTTCGGGCTCTGCCTTGGATCCACAGGCGACTGGCTAGAGGGGGCCTCTGTCGCACAGGCTCGAAGAAGAAGCTCTTCGGGCTCTGCCTTGGATCCACAGGCGAATGGCTAGAGGGGGCCTCTGTCGCACAGGCTCGCAGGAGAAGTTCTTCAGGACCTCTGTGAGGACTGCCTTGGATCCACAGGCGACTCGCTAGAGGGGGCCTCAGTCGCACAGGGCCTCTGTCCAACAGGCTCGAAGAAGAAGCTCTTCGGGCTCTGCCTTGGATCCACAGGCGAGTGGCTAGAGGGGGCCTCTGTCGCACAGGCTCGACGAAGAAGCTCTACGGGCTCTGCCTAGGATCCACAGGCGACTGGCTAGAGGGGGCCTCTGTCGCACAGGCTCGAAGAAGAAGCTCTTCGGGCTCTGCCTTGGATCCACAGGCGAATGGCTAGAGGGGGCCTCTGTCGCACAGGCTCGTAGGAGAAGTTCTTCAGGACCTCTGTGAGGACTGCCTTGGATCCACAGGCGACTGGCTAGAGGGGGCCTCAGTCGCACAGGGCCTCTGTCCAACAGGCTCGAAGAAGAAGCTCTTCGGGCTCTGCCTTGGATCCACAGGCGAGTGGCTAGAGGGGGCCTCTGTCGCACAGGCTCGACGAAGAAGCTCTTCGGGCTCTGCCTAGGATCCACAGGCGAATGGCTAGAGGGGGCCTCTGTCGCACAGGCTCGAAGAAGAAGCTCTTCGGGCTCTGCCTTGGATCCACAGGCGACTGGCTAAAGGGGGCCTCTGTCGCACAGGCTCGCAGGAGAAGCTCTTCAGGACCTCTGTTAGGAGTGCCTTGGATCCACAGGGGACTGACTAGAGGGGGCCTCTATCGCACAGGCTCGAAGAAGAAGCTCTTCGGGCTCTGCCTTGGATCCACAGGCGACTGGCTAGAGGGGGCCTCTGTCGCACAGGCTCGAAGAAGAAGCTCTTCGGGGTCTGCCTTGGATCCACAGGCGAGTGGCTAGAGAGGGCCTCTGTCGCACAGGCTCGAAGAAGAAGCTCTTCGGGCTCTGCCTTGGATCCACAGGCGACTGGCTAGAGGGGGCCTCTGTCGCACAGGCTCGCAGGAGAAGTTCTTCAGGACCTCTGTGAGGACTGCCTTGGATCCACAGGCGACTGGCTAGAGGGGGCCTCAGTCGCACAGGGCCTCTGTCCAACAGGCTCGAAGAAGAAGCTCTTCGGGCTCTGCCTTGGATCCACAGGCGAGTGGTTAGAGGGGGCCTCTGTCGCACAGGCTCGAAGAAGAAGCTCTTCGGGCTCTGCCTTGGATCCACAGGCGAATGGCTAGAGGGGGCCTCTGTCGCACAGGCTCGCAGGAGAAGTTCTTCAGGACCTCTGTGAGGACTGCCTTGGATCCACAGGCGACTGGCTAGAGGGGGCCTCAGTCGCACAGGGCCTCTGTCCAACAGGCTCGAAGAAGAAGCTCTTCGGGCTCTGCCTTGGATCCACAGGCGAGTGGTTAGAGGGGGCCTCTGTCGCACAGGCTCGAAGAAGAAGCTCTTCGGGCTCTGCCTTTGATCCACAGGCGAGTGGCTAGAGGGGGCCTCTGTCGCACAGGATCGAAGAAGAAGCTCTTCGGGCTCTGCCTTGGATCCACAGGCGACTGTTTAGAGGGGGCCTCTGTCGCAAAGGCTCGCAGGAGAAGCTCTTCAGGACCTCTGTTAGGAGTGCCTTGGATCCACAGGGGACTGACTAGAGGGGGCCTCTATCGCACAGGCTCGAAGAAGAAGCTCTTCGGGCTCTGCCTTGGATCCACAGGCGACTGGCTAGAGGGGGCCTCTGTCGCACAGGCTCGAAGAAGAAGCTCTTCGGGCTCTGCTTTGGATCCACAGGTGACTGGCTAGAGGGGGCCTCTGTCGCACAGGCTCGCAGGAGAAGCTCTTCAGGACCTCTGTTAGGAGTGCCTTGGATCCACAGGGGACTGACTAGAGGGGGCCTCTATCGCACAGGCTCGAAGAAGAAGCTCTTCGGGCTCTGCCTTGGATCCACAGGCGACTGGCTAGAGGGGGCCTCTGTCGCACAGGCTCGAAGAAGAAGCTCTTCGGGCTCTGCCTTGGATCCACAGGCCACTGGCTAGAGGTGGCCTCTGACGTACAGGCTCGCAGGAGAAGCTCTTCGGGCTCTGCCTTGGATCCACAGGCGACTGGCTAGAGGGGGCCTCTGTCGCACAGGCTCGCAGGAGAAGTACTTCAGGACCTCTGTGAGGACTGCCTTGGATCCACAGGCGACTGGCTAGAGGGGGCCTCTGTCGCACAGGCTCGAAGAAGAAGCTCTTCGGGCTCTGCCTAGGATCCACAGGCGAATGGCTAGAGGGGGCCTCTGTCGCACAGGCTCGCAGGAGAAGTTCTTCAGGACCTCTGTGAGGACTGCCTTGGATCCACAGGCGACTCGCTAGAGGGGGCCTCTGTCGCACAGGCTCGAAGAAGAAGCTCTTCGGGCTCTGCCTTGGATCCACAGGCGAGTGGCTAGAGGGGGCCTCTGTCGCACAGGCTCGAAGAAGAAGCTCTTCGGGCTCTGCCTTGGATCCACAGGCGAGTGGCTAGAGGGGGCCTCTGTCGCACAGGCTCGAAGAAGAAGCTCTTCGGGCTCTGCCTAGGATCCACAGGCGAATGGCTAGAGGGGGCCTCTGTCGCACAGGCTCGCAGGAGAAGTTCTTCAGGACCTCTGTGAGGACTGCCTTGGATCCACAGGCGACTCGCTAGAGGGGGCCTCTGTCGCACAGGCTCGAAGAAGAAGCTCTTCGGGCTCTGCCTTGGATCCACAGGCGAGTGGCTAGAGGGGGCCTCTGTCGCACAGGCTCGAAGAAGAAGCTCTTCGGGCTCTGCCTAGGATCCACAGGCGACTGGCTAGAGGGGGCCTCTGTCGCACAGGCTCGAAGAAGAAGCTCTTCGGGCTCTGCCCTGGATCCACAGGCGACTGGCTAGAGGGGGCCTCTGTCGCACAGGCTCGAAGAAGAAGCTCTTCGGGCTCTGCCTAGGATCCACAGGCGAATGGCTAGAGGGGGCCTCTGTCGCACAGGCTCGCAGGAGAAGTTCTTCAGGACCTCTGTGAGGACTGCCTTGGATCCACAGGCGACTCGCTAGAGGGGGCCTCTGTCGCACAGGCTCGAAGAAGAAGCTCTTCGGGCTCTGCCTTGGATCCACAGGCGACTGGCTAGAGGGGGCCTCTGTCGCACAGGCTCGAAGAAGAAGCTCTTCGGGCTCTGCCCTGGATCCACAGGCGACTGGCTAGAGGGGGCCTCTGTCGCACAGGCTCGAAGAAGAAGCTCTTCGGGCTCTGCCTTGGATCCACAGGCGAGTGGCTAGAGGGGGCCTCTGTCCAACAGGCTCGAAGAAGAAGCTCTTTGGGCTCTGCCTTGGATCCACAGGCGAGTGGCTAGAGGGGGCCTCTGTCGCACACGCTCGCAGGAGAAGTTCTTCAGGACCTCTGTGAGGACTGCCTTGGATCCACAGGCGACTCGCTAGAGGGGGCCTCTGTCCAACATGCTCGAAGAAGAAGCTCTTCGGGCTCTGCCTTGGAGCCACAGGCGAGTGGCTAGAGGGGGCCTATGTCGCAAAGGCTCGAAGAAGAAGCTCTTCGGGCTCTGCCTTGGATCCACAGGCGAATGGCTAGAGGGGGCCTCTGTCGCACAGGCTCGCAGGAGAAGTTCTTCAGGACCTCTGTGAGGACTGCCTTGGATCCACAGGCGACTCGCTAGAGGGGGCCTCTGTCCAACAGGCTCGAAGAAGAAGCTCTTCGGGCTCTGCCTTGGATCCACAGGCGAGTGGCTAGAGGGGGCCTCTGTCGCACAGGCTCGAAGAAGAAGCTCTTCGGGCAATGCCCTGGATCCACAGGCGACTGGCTAGAGGGGGCCTCTGTCGCACAGGCTCGAAGAAGAAGCTCTTCGGGCTCTGCCCTGGATCCACAGGCGACTGGCTAGAGGGGGCCTCTGTCGCACAGGCTCGAAGAAGAAGCTCTTCGGGCTCTGCGTAGGATCCACAGGCGACTGGCTAGAGGGGGCCTCTGTCCAACAGGCTCGAAGAAGAAGCTCTTCGGGCTCTGCCTTGGATCCACAGGCGAGTGGCTAGAGGGGACCTCTGTCGCACAGGCTCGCAGGAGAAGTTCTTCAGGACCTCTGTGAGGACTGCCTTGGATCCACAGGCGACTCGCTAGAGGGGGCCTCTGTCCAACAGGCTCGAAGAAGAAGCTCTTCGGGCTCTGCCTTGGATCCACAGGCGACTGGCTAGAGGGGGCTTCTATCGCACAGGGTCGCAGGAGAAGTTCTTCAGGACCTCTGTGAGGACTGCCTTGGATCCACAGGCGACTCGCTAGAGGGGGCCTCTGTCCAACATGCTCGAAGAAGAAGCTCTTCGGGCTCTGCCTTGGAGCCACAGGCGAGTGGCTAGAGGGGGCCTATGTCGCAAAGGCTCGAAGAAGAAGCTCTTCGGGCTCTGCCTTGGATCCACAGGCGAATGGCTAGAGGGGGCCTCTGTCGCACAGGCTCGCAGGAGAAGTTCTTCAGGACCTCTGTGAGGACTGCCTTGGATCCACAGGCGACTCGCTAGAGGGGGCCTCTGTCCAACAGGCTCGAAGAAGAAGCTCTTCGGGCTCTGCCTTGGATCCACAGGCGAGTGGCTAGAGGGGGCCTCTGTCGCACAGGCTCGAAGAAGAAGCTCTTCGGGCTCTGCCCTGGATCCACAGGCGACTGGCTAGAGGGGGCCTCTGTCGCACAGGCTCGAAGAAGAAGCTCTTCGGGCTCTGCCTAGGATCCACAGGCGACTGGTTAGAGGGGGCCTCTGTCGCACAGGCTCGAAGAAGAAGCTCTTTGGGCTCTGCGTAGGATCGACAGGCGACTGGCTAGAGGGGGCCTCTGTCGCACAGGCTCGAAGAAGAAGCTCTTCGGGCTCTGCCTTGGATCCACAGGCGACTGGCTAGAGGGGGCCTCTGTCGCACAGGCTCGCAGGAGAAGTTCTTCAGGACCTCTGTGAGGACTGCCTTGGATCCATAGGCGACTAGCTAGAGGGGGCCTCTGTCGCACAGCCTCGAAGAAGAAGCTCTTCGGGCTCTGCCTAGGATCCACAGGCGACTGCCTAGAGGGGGCTTCTATCGCACAGGCTCGCAGGAGAAGTTCTTGAGGACCTCTGTGAGGACTGCCGTGGATCCATAGACACAGGCTTGGAAACGAAGCTCCTCGGGAAGTCCATGGCTTCAACACGGCCTGGAATGCCTGTTTAGACACACGTCTTCTATGCTACCGACCTATGCACGCTACCTCCCTCCCCGTCAGAGCCCGAGTTTGGCAGTACCGAACACGCTGGTTTAGGAGCATGTTTCGACGGGGATCTAGGCTCTTTCTAACTTCTCAGGCCAGTCGGCCATGAGCCTGAGCTTGATTCAGAGTCTTCGGGGCTTACATGCTCAAGCTCAGCGTCTCTGGCTTACGTCTGCCATGACCTCGAATGCGAACCACTGCGACATCTTTGCCCTCCACATCTTAAAACATGCCCACCACTCCACCCCCGCTTGCCGTGTACAACCGTGTAATCACCGTAATGAGCCCTCGTTTAAAGCGACTTTCCCCCTAACGCCATCGACGACTCGACTGAGCGTGTGTGTGTGTGCATAAGCAGCCTGTAATGTCTCGATAATTGTCCTCTAATTTCTTGAAATCAAATTTCAACCCATTACCCCGGCACATCGCTGCGAAAGAAAGCAAATCAAAAGAGAGAACGACGATGAATTGAGGCAACCGTAACGACCGCAACCGTAACGAGAGCATAAGAATCATCGCATCAACCGAAGCGCGCCAAGCCAAACCAAGTGCAACCCCCTCCCCCTTACCCCCACCGCAGCCACGAGCGCGAGCGCAACAGCATCGAACCAGCAGCCACCTGCTTTGCATAACTGCGGTCGCAATTAAATCCCAGTTAACATTCTTAATGGAGACACCCACCCACCCCCCCAGCCAAATGAATGACGGCGGCGTCGGCATGATTAACACCAGAAGCAAGCGCAACGCCGAACAGAGGCGTGAATTTCACCTCCAGGCCGCCGCCAGCAACCCTTTTTTCCCATCAGTCATCAGGACGAGAGATAAACATATTAAAAGACCCGTTGATGATCCTAATGATGATTAAACATTCAAATGAACCCTCTGCCGGGGAGTGGGAGAGGGGGGCTTCGGCGAGTAATAAAAAATTAACCCTTTCGCAACCCTTCTCACTTTCACTTGGCTGAGAGGATATCGCTTGTAATTTGCATCGTTAATGCGTAAAAGATGATTTCATTCAGCTCCCCCGACAGTGAAAATCCAGCCCAGCCCCTGGAAATAAGGGTGCGCTCAAAAGCAGGCGGGGGACGGCCGTTGTTCTGAACAATTAACACTATTGTTTAACCCTTTAGATGGCTATGATGACGCTGCCGGTGGTGGTGGTGGTGGGTGGTGGCGAAGGTGGCGAGACACCAAAAGACTAAATGACTCCTTTCTGGGGGAGGGGTGGGGGCGGTTCATAATTAAGACTTAACCGTTGATGTCATATTTTTTCTTGTTATTTACTCGATTCGACGCTGGGATTTGTTGTTTGACGACGACGAGGAGAATTATCGTTGTAAAGCTGTGGGAACCAATTAAAAGGGGAATCGCTTGATGAGACTGTCTGTGAGCGACGGGGGTGGCGGTGGTGGTGGTGGTGAATGGTGAATGGTGAATGGATGGTGTTATGTTGTAATTTGGGATCAGTCAGCACCTGGACGGGGTTAATTTCCGGAACAACGACAACGACAACGACGACAGGGAACGGGGAGTGAGTGGAAAATTGTTTTGTTTGACTTTGACGACGATGGTGATGGGGATGGCAATGGAATGTGGAAGAGATAAGAGAGATTTCACTTTTGCTAAGACGAGGGTGCCGATGGCGGTGTGATTGTTGTTTTATTTGTTCCTTCCCTCGGCTGGCCGGCTGAGGCTCTGGATTTTCGAACAGTCTGGCTGGAGTGAGGGATTTTTTTTTGTGTGTGGGCGTACTTGGGGTTACTTCATGGTCAATTTGAGCAATTGAGTACCGATTTCGATTGTCGAGGGGTGATGGGTTTTTTTTTTCCCGACTGTGAGGGGGGGGGGGGGGGGCATGGAATTTAAAGCAATCCGCCTGTTGCCAGAGCGCAGGCACAGTAATTGAAAGGATTTACCCTGTCAACCGGGGCATATGCTTTCCCCCTCCTCCCCCCTCCCCCACCCCTTGTCGACCATTAAATCATAATTTTTAATCAAAATGCAAAACGCCAGCACACGCACACAGACACACAGTCCCACAGTCGTAGGAATAACACACGCACTGGAACATGAGCCACCACAGCCAGTACACCCACTCAGTCACACAGTGGCACAGTCGAAGGAACGACACACGCACTGGAACACGAGCCATCACACCCACACAGTCGCACAGGCGAAGGGTTGTGATTAAATTCAGAAAATGTCGATGCATAGACATCAGGACCATCAGGACAACACTTCAAATGTAAATTAGAAGGATGTATATTCATTCAGTCGCTAACAACCTCATCAGCAACCCTCATCACGTAGGCTAGCCGTTGCGCGCTCGTTGTGAATCCGATGTGATGCGGTGGGCTTGAACGTACGTACGCGTGCAACCAACCGAATCAAACCCACCCACCCACTGGCGGCTTAACCCCTCTGGTCATTTCGCAAATAGTACATCGCATCGCATCCCCCATAGAGTCAATCCGCTCACCCTCTCTCTCCCCCCCCCCCCCCCCCCCCCACCAAACTCCCACCCCCCCGCCACTCCACAGCACGGCAAGGCACGGCACATTCGTTACAAATTCCATTTCATTATTCCCATTATGAAATGCATGCCTCTGCGTGCAATAACTCTAATTACTTCTCATCACGCTGATTATTATGAGGACGACGACGACGGTGATGGTGACGGTGAAGGTGGAGGAGGAGATGATGATGCGATGATGGCAGCAGCAACCCCTTTTTTCCCATAACAAATGTAATCAGAGTGAGTGCTCGATGATGAGCCAAGGGAGTCGGATGGACGGAGAGGGAGAGAGAGAGAGCGACGCGCCCTCGCCCTCGGACAGTGACTGAAATTCAAATTCAAATTCGAACACGGACACAGATTCTCATTTTGATTGCGACACAAGTGTCAACGCATGAATTTAAATGCAGATTGAAACCCCTGATGTGTAATTAAATCTGTTCGATTCTAATTACAGATAGACGAGCCCCCCCCCCCCCCCCCCCACCCACACCCGCCACACGCACGCCTAAATTAAAGTCACATTCGCTTGGTTTAAAGCTAAACAATCGTCCGCTTTAAGATGAGAGCGAGTCTGCCCAAGCAGAGAAGAGGGGTGATTTGCTGTTGCTGTTGTGATGGGGGGAGGGTTGGGTTCAGATGTGGAGTCCTTTCCTTTCGGTTGGCTGTCAAGGAAGCGAAAGAATGATGCGAACAAAAATAGAGCGCTTCTATTTCTGGGAATTCAAATCGACAGCGACGACGAATCGATGATTTTCAAGCAAAAAAAAAAAAGAGCACGAAAACTGGGTCTGTGCAACTGACAGTGAAGTGTAAGCCAACGGGGGACAAAACGGCGGCACACAGCGGGAGCTGGCACACAGTGAAGTGCAAGAGAAGAAAAATCAGAACACAGCAAGGAATCCTGTTTGGTGGTTGATTCGTTTGTTGGAACGACTACGACGTCGACCGACAAGGGCGATGCCAAGGCATCATCATAACATCAACAGCCAACGTATGCCATCATCAAGCTCATCGTCGCCGAGTTGCCGCGCAAACAGTTGAATGTTTGGGGCGTATTAATTACACCCATCGTTTGCGTTAATCGGTTAAAAACACAGCACACCTGTGAACCGGACGGTGGGTCCGTGTCGGCCTCTAAAACAGTGGCCGTCCATGTCATCTACCCAAAAAGTCTGTGTGTGTGTGCTATGTGCTGTGATGTGTGTCTGGGGAGGGAGTGGTGGAGGAGGTGTCGGCTAAATGGATACCGCGAGTTTGTCATGAATGACGGATGATCTACGGCAACGGCCGACCAACCGACGACCGGTCCAGAGATTTCGTTTCATCGCTTGTTCATATTTCATTATGAGATGAGAGTGAAAGATAAAGATTAAGCTGCATGCCCCGGCAACACAGCAGCAGCCACACACGGATGCAGGCAACAATTAATGTGGCGATGGTGTTGTTTGTTTGACCAGCGATATGATATGAGCGAGTGGGCGTGGTGCACGGAGAGACTCTGGAGAGACTCACTAATTCTGCGGTAATGAGACGGATCATGACTCACACCAGATGGAGTCGGCAGCCGCAAAGGCTTGGTCGATTTGCAGTTTGATGCTGAATGTCATGGCTTCCTCTCTGATCTAAGCATGGACAGGAACATGCGGACTAGGCGTTGACTGGCACTTGGACCAGAACCCTCTGTAATGGCCGGCACCACTCTTCAACTCATCTCATCTTCAGTTTTTTTCGCGAATTCAGACCTCCAGTAAAGCACCTCCACCTGCTTTCAGGGGACCCCACTAACATCTAGAGAGCTCTGGAAATATCCATGACCTCCTCGTTAACCTCCATTTCAGCGCCAGCACATTCGGCCACAGACCCTTCCAGCGTGCTCCATTGGGTTCCATCTGGGAAGATGCGAGGATAACACTCAACTCCATTAATGTGAGACATTCCTCCGACCTCGACTGCAGCTCAACATCCAGCCCATGCATGTAATGAAAAAGAAGAGGTGTCAAGACGCACTCTTGAGGCAGTCCATCGAAAAGCGAGCACTGAATGGCCTGAATGGGGCATAGAGGCTGAGTGGCCCTCAAAGACTCGAGAGTTTACCTCGAGCTACTCGGTCGTATCCAAATCCTAGACGCTTGGCATGCTCCCAAGCCTTCTCCAGGTGGACTGTTCATCCTCCATCCTGGATATAAGGTGCCTTGGTCTCACATGCTCGCTCCCCTTGGTATAAAGACCACTCTGGTCATCTCGTCAAAGTTTTTGGTACAAAGCCTATCGTTGGACCGTTCGTAGCCATCGACTGGATGTGACGCCATTGAAACCAGACCACGGACTCCTTCCACCCAGAGTCAGGAAGACGCTTAAAATCTCGCCACGTTACGTGTCAATTCCGGAACCATCGTCAACGACAGGCTCGACGCATTCGTATAATAAACTTAAAATATATATATTTTCCCTTAAAATATAAAAATATGTCTTAAATTACAAAGGAATGAAAAAAATATATGTTTAAGGACATCTCCCTGCACACTTTTCTTCACAACCCAGTACGCCTGATTGTAACAGACATTTCTGCATGATATTTTGAAGACATCTCCCAATCCAATCGGTAGAAAACCTGCTCCCAATCCTCCATTCGATGCGGCAAAGGAAGATACCTCGATTTTCGTCTCAAACACATGAACAAAGTCACTTCCATCAAAACCGCGCCTTATTCCGCATCTCCATTAAATTCCCCTTCTATTCTGACACCCCTCAGCCTTAGACTCAGTGTAGTTCCCGAGAAAATCGTTTCACAAACCAACCATCTCCTCCCATTCCTCGATAGAAATGCACCAAATGAGGTTATCACAGATTTAGCTTCAAAAAAAGCCATTGCCGACATTTCGTCACAAACCCTTAACTTATTACAATTCTTCATTAAACTACCTTTCCATTTTGATACGCCACACCCTTGGACTCGTCCTAATTCCCGAGAAAGATCCTTTTCCCTCGCCGCATTCACGACGTGGAAAATGCGTTTATTTTTAGCGAAAAAATGCGACCCAACTGCGATGCCGATTTATCGCATTTTTTCGTGTAAAATGTGTCATTTTTTCAAAAGTCGATTTTCGCAGGATTTCTTCGCGAATTCAGACCTCCAGTGGATGGGGCTGAGTGGGAGAAGGACAAATGAGGTGAACTGCATCAAAAGTTTGCCCAAAAAGCGGGTTTTTCATTTAACTGGTTCTCTGTTGAATTCATTGGCTGAGTGGTCAGAGGCTAGAGGGCGGTGTGGCCATGCACGGGGGTTTGATGGACGGCACGACGGATGTCAAGGCGGCAACTTATTGTACCATCTGGGAGCAATTGCTGAATTTGGAGTTAGAATAATTATGAGTCCTGAGAGGGAGGGGACTAAGGATAGGTGAGTTGAAGAAGGGTCTTCTAAGCGCTCGCTGTCTGGCTCTCGCAAGTGCCGGGCGCAACGAAACATGCTAAGGCCTTCCTCTCAGCTGTCTTGTTGCCGTGTGGTGTGTGGGATACCTAGTCTGACTTCATGATCTCTTATCGCCCAGTGTCCCGTGTACACACCGCCGCCAATGCAGCGACATCATGACGAGTTCGCCGACGTAACTAGGTTGTTCTTAGGCCAGTCTCTCCTTGATGTTGCACATCTTCTCGTGAGACTGGCCCATCTTAGGCTATGATTGCTTGTCTGCCTCCTCTGCAAGCGAGCAAGGGCAGATCCCTGTCTTGACAGTTCATCGGTCTTCTCATTTCCTGGGGCGTTGCTATGACTGGGAACCCCACCCAGAAAAGGGAAATTGCCAAGATGGAATTCTAACGACGTCTCTCTCTCTTCTTCGAGGAAGGGCGGCTGCTTGGCTATGAACGTATGTGGCGACCAGATTCTGGCTTGGCCGTATTTTGACTTGACGACACGCTTCCCTGATTACGAGTAGTTCCCTAGCCAGACGATTTCCCATCCAGACTCCCTACAAGCTCCTTTCTAGCCACACTCCTTCCTAGCCACACTCCTTCCTAGAAACACTCCTTCCTACCCACACTCCTTCTTAGTCAGACTCCTCCCTAGCCGTACTCCCACCCTAGCCAGACCCCTCCAGACTCCTTCCTAGCCACACTCCTCCCAGCCAGACTCCTCCCTAGCCAGACTCCCTCCAGGCTCCTTCCTAGCCACACTCCTTCCCAGCCAGACTCCTCCCTAGCCAGACTCCCTCCAGACTCCTCCCTAGCCACACTCCTCCCTAGCCAGACTGCCTCCAGGCTCCTTCCTAGCCACACTCCTTCTTAGCCAGACTCCTCCCTGGCCAGACCCCTCCAGGCTCCTTCCTAGCCACACTCGTCCCTAGCCAGACTCCTCCCCTAGCCATACTCCTCCCTAGCCATACTCCTTCCTAGCCACACTCCTTCCTAGCCATACTCCTTCTTAGCCAGACTCTTCCCTGGCTGACTCCCTGCAGGCTCCTTCCTAGCCAGACCCCTCCAGGCTCCTTCCTAGCCACACTCCTCCCAGCCAGACTCCTCCCTAGCCAGACTGCCTCCAGGCTCCTTCCTAGCCACACTCCTCCCTAGCCAGACTCCTCCCTAGCCAGACTCCTCCCTAGCCAGACTCCCTCCAAGCTCCTTCCTAGTCACACTCCTTCCTAGTCACACTCCTTCCTAGCCACACTCCTCCCTAGCCACACTCCTCCCTAGCCAGACTTCCCCCAAGCTCCTTTCTAGCCACACTCCTTCCTAGCCACACTCCTCCCTAGCCAGACTCCCTCCAGACCCCTTCCCAGCCACAGTCTGTCCGCCCTTGACGCGGCGTGAGAATACTGAACACCTGCAAGGCCCTATAGACGTTCTCAAAATTCAGGGAGCGCACCTGCAAATCGTCGTCTCTGTTCGCGCCATGATCTCGTTGCGCGAGTTGTTACCATCGTCCATCGGCTACTCGCTGCCTGGTTATTGACCCTTTATCGCGCATACCACACATCACAACTGTATCACATCTCTCTGATCACCTCAAAAAAAAAAAACACAAAAAAACGAACCAAACCAAACCGAGCCACACATTCCAAGATCACACATCAATTACAATTACACGCCATTCCCAAGCACATTTTAATTAAACTGCTCGCTCGCATTAAAACAAAACCAAAAAATAAAAAGAAAAACACGAAACATTGTCCAAAGAACTAAAAATAAACGAGCCACGCTACGCAACATGGCATTGGAGCGAGCGGCGGCGCGGCGCGCTCTGGATCACAGCGCGCTCAGCTCACTCGGGGAGTTTGAGTTTCATAAACTCACACACTGGGCCAATAAAATTTGAGCTTATTTCATTCACGTTCACAATTAACATTCTCAGATATGTTGTGCATACTAATTGTCCTCTCCTTTCTGGCTGGCTTGTTGGCCGCTTTCCTGAGCGTTGGTTTGTTGATGTGTGTGTTGGTGTGTGTGTGTGTGTGTGTGCGTTGTTTGTGGCTCGGCTGCCTTACTGCCTGGCTGGCTGTGCGCTAGAGTCTTCGAGATAGCAACCTGGTCTCCTGGTTTCTTTTTTTTTGCATATCATATCGTGTACACATATCTCTTATAAAGACGACGACGACGACGACGACTTAGGAGTGACAAGTACCGTCGTCAAAATTCTTACATGTCACTCAAGAGTGGCGTTGTTTGGGAGTTTGTGTGGAGTGCTGCTGGCCGGAGCTGTTGCCGGTGGGACGGACGGTGGGCGCTGGGGTGGTGGGCTGGTGGGGGAGGGCGAGAGCTTCTGGATGGGATAGGTAAACTAGACCAATTGCGGTACACCTTATGTATGCGCCTCGGTTTGATCCATTACGCTTTGAATTATTGTCTCAACGGCTCTGGTATTGGCCTGGGAACCGTCAGTACTTTTATCTGACCAAAAATTAATCTCTATCTCTCTCTCTCGTACACACACACACACGGTTGTGGGTGACTGTGTCCAGGGGGTGGTTGAGCAGAGCTGGGGATCTGATCTTGTGAGGAATTTTTCTCACACTCCCGTCCTCGGTATGCGCAAGTCCTTCTCTCTGCTGTTTCGCTTCACCTTGCCGCCTTGGTGATGATGATGGGCTGATCGTCGTCGTCGTGGTCGTGGTGATGTTGTGGATCAGAGGAGCAGGCCGTACGTGCCTTATGATTTCGAGAAATATTAATGGTTCTTTTTGGTCTGTCATCATCATCATCCTCGTCGTCGTTGGTTGGGTTTGGGCTTGTTTCTAGACCCTTCCTCGTCTAGGGAAAAAATAAGTCCAATTAGCCAGTCCTTGGTCCGCCTCACGCCCTCCGCCCACCCGCGCGTCCCTTGCATGGACAATGAAGTTTGCTCACGACGATGATGATGATGATGATGATGATGTGATCATGTTGCGAGTGACATTCATAATGATCGTGATACGAGGATCGGTGTAAAATATTAATAAGCCACCAACCTCCTCCTTTGTCGTTGAGCTGGGTTTTTTTCTTCTGTTTTTTTTTTTGTGTGCCGAAAAGTGTAACGCCGTCTTGGGTTTTAATTGCTTACTCTCTCGAATTGAATGGAAATTTCCAGCTATTTCCAGAGCAATTAGCATACACGTGATCGTTGTTTATTGTTATGATGATGATGATCACTGCGTGCTCGCGCATGGGACATGAGTTCATGAGTATTTCAGCGTTTTGCTTTGCTTTTCTTTGCTAAGCTGAGCTGAGCTGTGCTTAATGCGATGATGTGAGGCGGTTGCCTAAAGGATTTCTTTTGCACGCGGTGAAAGTTCGACAAATATGGCTTTCACCAAGAGAGATACATTTTTTTGTTTTTTTTTTATATGAAATTGGGCGTGGAATGGGCATGCTTTGTGATCCGGATGCCGTCATCCCTGAGGTGTCAACCGAGGCTGGGTGCGTGTTGACCCGTGTGGCCGTGAAATGCAGCCAGAGATGCTGAAGGCTGACCCTCGTGTCATTAAGAACGCTTTTTGAAAAAGAGAGAGAGTCTCCCAGCCTTCCTACAAGCCTTCCAGAGGCAACTGGCTTCTTGAAAAGGAGAGAGAGTCTCCCAGCCTTCCTACAAGCCTTCCTGGGATAACTGGCTTTTTGAAAAAGAGAGAGAGTCTCCCAGCCTTCCTACAAGCCTTCCAGAGACAACTGGCTTTTTGAAAAAGAGAGAGAGTCTCCCAGCCTTTCTACAAGCCTTCCTGGGATAACTGGCTTTTTGAAAAAGAGAAAGAGTCTCCCCAGGAAGGCTTGGATGCCCGTTCTACACCCACGCTTGAGGCCAGAATGGGGGATGAACAGTAGACAGCTCTTCGCTCTAAGACTGGTACCTGAGATGGCTTGGGAATATGCCAAACCTCCTCTATTTGGAAAAGGCAGAGTACCGCGGTAAGCTCTGGAGTCTCGTAGGGCCATTCAGTCTCTATGCAGAAACTGTAGAGAGACAAATCCAAATCAGAAGATCTCCTCGGTCTGCACACGGGACACTGGCCGATAGGAGGTCACGCCGCTAGACTAGGCATCCCGCACACTACACAGCAACAACACAGCTGAGAGAGAGAAAGAGCACTTAGCGCGCTTCCATTGTGCCCAGCGAGCACTTGGATTGACCCTCCTTCGATTCACTTGACGCTAATTCTTCGAAGGAATTAAAGGACATAAGGGCTTTCTTAAATGTCGATGGCTTTGATCCGCATTCAAGGCAGTCTATATGCAACGATGGGACCATCGACAAGGGAGATGAAGGCGGTAGCCTAGGAGTTCAGCTTAGTTGAGGGCAATCGCTCCTCTAAATCCAGACTCCAACCAGGGCGAGACGCTTACCCTAGCGCATTTGCAGATTGCGATCACTCTCGCCAAAAAAAGTGAAGGAATAGCAGAGATGGTGACTGGTTCCATCAGCAGTTTGGCTTGGCCTTCAGGTTCCGTCCAAGTGGGTGCAGGAACAGCCCAATCTCGCCAAAGGCAAGTTGGCACTTATCCACGAAAACTAACGTGCACTCCCTTTCTCCCTCTACACGTTCGGCCCGCGCTGTGTCTGGATCCCGGTCACACAAGGCGAACTCGCAAAAGAAAAACAACGCTCCCCCAGAGCAGTGGACGATGGCACGAGTCAGGGCGGTCGTCGAATGGCAGGACGGAAAGGGCAGGGTCGCAGATGTCAAAACGCGAAGCGGGGCTTCAGTTTTCAGAGAGGAGTCCACTCAGGAGAGAAAAGCACGCACAACAGGAGCTGTTGCTACTGAAACTAGGCTCTAGTCCGCCTCGGACTGTGGTGGAATTAAGGAGTATGTCTTCTTTTGCTTGTGGTGCGACAGTCCGGATTGAACCTCACTCAGCAAGTCTCTCCAACGAAAGAGCGATCTGTCTCCAGTTGGTTGAGGTCCTCCCTCCACTTGGTGGCGTCACAGAGTCGCGCAAGCTCTTCTGCGTTGTCCCACACGTCTCTGGGTTAAGCTGAGATCCACAAATGTTCGTTCTGATGCAGAATCCCAGTCAGTCGATGCAACTTTCAGTTAGAAGGACCAAAATCATGCTCTCCACATTACCTGCTGAACATCAGAGCTGAACCTGGGTCACTTCGAAAGAACAAACGAGTTCCTGAACTCAGCTGTCCTGTCTCAAAATTCAGTCAGAGTTCGTCTTCCATGAAATCATTGCAAGAAGATGTCCACCTTCATGAGTGCCGCCCCATTTCTCGCCACTGACACGCAATCCTTCGACCGCCAGACAGTCCTCAGACCTCACTGCACTGCCACCTCCACCCGAACACAGCTTCATCTCCAAACTTCAACTCATCCCCGTGCAAATAGACCACTCATCTAGCAGAGACACCCACCCCACTCGATGCCAAACTGACGTCAGAGTGCGAAGTTTTCGCACGAAATCGTTGATTTTTCCACGAAATCAGTTGAAAAACCGCTTGAAGTGAATGAAATCATCGTCAGGACATCCAAAGCCATCATCCAAAAAAAACCGCACTAAAAAATTCGCATTTTTGTGGAAAATCGAAAAAATGCACGATTTCGCCGAAAAAATGCAGTAAATTGCAAAATGAATCGAGTCGACTTTTCCTGCTGCCAGCGTGCAAATTTCTGAAAGTCGATTTTTCCGAAAATTCGACCGGATTTTGAGTCAAAATTGGATGAAATGTAGTGAGTGGAGAGGGAGTAAGAAGTTTTGGTCAAAAATTTGAAGGAAATCCACGCGGAAATGCGAAAATGGGACGAGCTTGAAGTCGGCTGGAGGTGGTCAATAATCGGTTACAATTGTGTGTGGCGATGAAAGTGCGGGCAAAAAGTCTTTTTATGATCTGTGAATGATGGAATGTCGGCCAAGACTTGCCGTTTTAACATGAGGCAGGTCTTGAATGTCTTAAGGTGAGAAGTGTGTTTTTTTTCGTCAGTAATCGCTGCTTCATGAATGCCTCGGCGCTCTTTTGAAAAAGGAAGCGCTGCCTGAGGACTGAATTCCGCATATTTTTGGATCAAATTTGGACGGAATGGGTTGAGTGGAGGTGGAGTGTGAAGCGTGCATTGAAAATTTGAGGGAAATCGGTGCAGAAACGCGAAAATGAGACGTACCGGCAGTCGGAAGGAGTTGAAGCTGGAAGAGGACTGGGCACGAATTTCTCGCGAAGTCATGTGGAGTCTCTGTGTTGAGGGATGGTAGATGTACTCTGCGCAGTGCATTATTTGGCAATCTGTCAAACGAAGCAGTCTGTGGTCTGGGAGACCTTGGTGGAGTCCAGCCAGGGCGACTTGTCATTTGGAGTTTACCAACGATCTGGATCAACGTTCCTTCCGAAGTCACCAAGTTTCAGCTCTGATTTCCAGCAGCTGCTGTGGAGAGCATGATTTTGGTCCTTCGAGCCGAATGTTTTTTCGACTGACTGGGGTTCTGTATCAGGACGTCATTGGTGGCTAGAGTCTTTGATTCCGACTCCTATGGGACAACGCAACAGAGGACGCCCGCGTGTAAGGTGGCGCATCCAAGTGGTACCGCCCTTTGTCAAAAGCCGGTACTCACGCAGGTCCTCCTTAGAAGATCGGAATGAGTCCCATTTTTGATTTAGACGGACAGGCATTCAGGATCCGACAGGTTTGTCCTGTGCCCCGTGCCGAGATAGTATGTCCTACGCCGAAGATGTGCCATAAACACGGCCAAAATGTGAACATTTTCTGCAAAAACTGCGTGTCTCTTGTGTGCTCGTCGGCCCAAGCCCTCTTTATTATCAATTTCAAGGCTGTATGTGACTGCTCACAGGACTTTGTGGTTCCCAAGCCCGTCAGAGTGCACTGGATGGCGATAGAAGCCTCTGTTAGCTCAAATATCGGGCTTCAGAACCAAGAAATCCATTTAAATCCTCTCCACCAACGATTACCCAGAAAATTGTGTGAAACTCCAAAAAAAATTTAAATTTACCCCTCATGCTAGGAGGGGGTCACTAAGACTGCTTAAGGCGTCGGGGCACTTATTTTTAATTTTCTATAACAGCTCCCATCACGACTTCCTCGGCGGGCCTTGAATGCGATTCCATCGGGTAGACGACCACTTGGCAGACCCAGGATGAGGGTCCATAAGCTCTGTGGGTTACGGATGAGCGTGAGTTAGTTGTTGGAGTTGCCTGGAGATGCCTCGTGGTCTTTTAGTGGATCATGCTGGTCAGAAGATGATGATGACAGCTCCCACTCTGGGGTATATGGTGCCTCGTCTTTGCGGTGTTGTCGTTGGCGATACCCTCAAAGGCCCCTAACAGCCAGAGGACATCAGTATATGCTCATTAACGGGATGCTACTTCCTCTTTGGCTGGTTCTATAGCCCGTTGTGGACCTGGGCCTCAGTCATTATGCCTTGCTCTTGGGCTAGATGCCTCCAATTTCCTACATCCAGCTGCTCGTCTACGTGTCACACTGAGCCCTTCGTCGCCCACCTCGAAGGTGCACAAGTGAATGAATCTCCCCTCAGACCACACCACTTGCATTCCCAAAATGAACAACGCTTCGATAACGCCATCCGACAAGCTCCACAACACCCGAAAATACAAACAACTCCGATGAAAGCTATCATCGATTGCAATCACTTGCAATTACTTCAAAGCAACTCCCCAACCCCATCCAGGCAGGGTACCACTTCAAGATACGAGTACATTCAGTTCGGTTAATTGTAACCCTTTTATCTAGACAAAACTCAAACATTTGTTAGGCAATCGCCTTGAAGTGGTTTACTTCCCCCCCCCCCCCCCCCCCCCACGCGCACACGCGCTCACATGGGCATCCCCCGTTTGCCAGTCGATTCACGTAGAAAAGGGTGAATGCTGCTGATTGACCATTTTGTTCGGAGTCGACGGCGTCGGCTTCATCCCCCGACGTCGAAGGGATTTCTTTTGTTCCACAATCCACACTATTCCCAATTGGCTTTTGTTTCTCCCTCTACGCCACTCGCTTGGCTGTCGTGGATTAAGAAACCCTTTTCGCACGATGATTGCATCAGACTCTAAATAATTGCCTCCCCGACATCAAGCCCTGTCAGGCATTAATTTGCACAGTATGAGCAGAGATCAAACAATAACCGAAAATTAACACACACATCGCCTCAGGTGCGTCAGCCGCAGCCAACCTATTTCAATTTGATTACTTTGACCTCTTTCATTGTTAAACGACTCCCCCCCCCCCCCCCCCCCACCTCTGCACACAAACACACGCGCTAACGAAGATAAATTATATTTTCATTCCCATTAAATCCACAAAAAGGAAAAAAAAACGCCGCCACTAATTAGACAATTAAATTCATTACAGTCACAAAACAGAAACAAAAACCAAAAAAAAAAAACCTCGACGCAGCCAAACCCATGAAGTGGCTCCCATTCTCGGTGACAAACTGAAAAGTTTCCGACAGCACTTAGCCGAACGACAACAAGTTGAAGAATTTTTGTCGCGTAATTAAATTCAATAAGAAACACCAGCGCGATAACAGGACGACCGCGCCGACAACGCCAACCAAAAAAAAAAGGATCCACCGCGAGCGGGAATTAAAAAAAAAGAAAAAGCGTCGGCAAGGAGAAATTAAAACAAGAGGAAGGTATTTAATGAATGAGTCTCTCCCGTTACGGTGTTCGGCCGTCCCTTTTGTCGTCCGGAAGCTGAAGGATCAAGTTGAGAAATCCGATTTAATCCAAACGACAAACAAACACCGCGGTCGGTGGTCGCTCCACCCGGGGGATGGCGCTGACTCTGACTCTGGCCCATGCTCCCTCTAGGTAGTAATTATTTTCTTTACATTTTTTTTGTGTTTTTTTTTTTTGCTTTGTTTTGATTTTCATTCCCTTTTTGGAGGGTTGACCGCCCACTGGCTTCATTAAGACGATTCTCCGCCAAAGCACAACGGGAAACTGAGAGCAGAGCAGCATCTAGGGTCAGCGGGATACACTCACCGAGTCACAGTTTCTCGTTGAGTCTCTTGAGAAAGTGGGGCGGTTTTTGCTTTTTTGTTCATCTCAACACAAGACTGTTGCTTCCGATGATGGTGCGGTGAGGGATTTGTCGGTTGTTTGGTGTAAGCTTACCCGTAATTAAGGACCAAGGATTCGGTTTCACACATTTTGCGCTCGGAACGAGTCCACGTCGACTTGTTTTAAGTAAATTACGCCACAATAAAGGAATGTAATTAAAATACGAGCAGTAGGACGTTGTTAACGATGGCCAATTAGCCACTTTGGTGGCTTTCGTGAATTGGGGGGAATGGGTGGTGCTTGGCTTTTCGTCTTCTTCCGGCCGAGTGAGGGTGGGTTTAAGTGTCGTGTTTTAGTTAAATTAATTAACGTTGGGATGGACAGAAGGAAATTGTGTTGTCTTTGCGAGACAAGGTCGTGCTCTTGTCTTGGGGACGGGGGGTGGACATCTTAATTGGAGACAGATTAAACCGCTTGATGACTCCGTGGTGGTGGGGGGGAAGTCGCTCTGTGACGGTAATTGCTGTCGTTTGTTGACAAGATTTTGAGTCATTCCTCTTGGAAAAGGGGTTGATGATGACTGGGTGACAAATATTTGAACTGCTGCTTGGGCTGTCTTTATGTTCATTCTGTTTGGTGGGACGGTTAAAAGATGGGACGGCGGTTGTTGGCCTGGTTTCACTCAGCTCTTGCTGCCCATCTATGCTCACCCTTTCTGAGATCCATGTGAATCTGAAAAGAAGTGTTAGTGAGATTTTTTTTAGGTCCTGGAGTCTTGAAGGCAGTGTCCCATGCCCTGGCAGAGAGAGAGAGAAAGAGATAGTATCTTGGTTTTGCACTTCAGTTAGTGCGGCAACTACCACTCTAGCCACTGACGTAGTTATCGCTGCCAAAGCATTCGAGTGGTGTCGCAAGTGGTAAGGGACCCCAAACTTCACTGAATCGTCTCAACATCCGCCAGAGGTGATTTGATCCATAGTGTCGGCTGGGATTAGTCGCTCCTTTCACCCGCTGCTTCATTTCCCAGCAGACTCAGTAGCGTTCTGAGAACCTTGAGCAGCATCATCTGACTGAACTTGGACCTGCTTTCTGTCATGAACGTCTGTGGACGTTGATATCATTCCGGCGCGGTAAGGACTAAGGCCAGTCTGGGAACCACAGACCATCGTTGAACTCATTCAGAGTCCACGTGAAGCATTGGACTGTCTAGGTGCTTCCTGTCTAGGTGCCTCCTCTCTAGGTGCCTCCAGCCTAGGTGACTTCTCTCTAGATGCCTCCTCTCTAGGTGCCTCCTCGCAGGGTGCCTCCAGTCTAGCTGCCTCCTGTCTAACTGCCTCCTCTCTAGCTGGCTCCTGTCTAGGTGCCTCCTGTCTAGCTGCCTCCTGTCTAGCTTCCTCCTGTCTACCTGCCTCCTCTCTAGGTACCGCCTGTCTAGGTGCCTCCTGTCCAGGTGCCTCCTCGCTAGCTACCTCTTCTCTAGGTGCCTCCTCGCAAGGTGCCTCCTGTCTACCTGCCTCCTCTCTAGGTGCCTCCTCTCTAGGTTCCTCCTGTCCAGCTTCCTCCTCTCAAGGTGCCTCCTCTCAAGTTGCCTCCTGTTTAAGCAGCGTCCTGCCAAAGCTCCTCCTGTGTCCTAGTTGAAGACTGGAGCCGAGCATCTGTTGAAAGAAGACCTAGAAGTTCCTGTCGTGATTCACTTCTTCTAGGGCTGAGGAGGCATGGCGTGACGCTGGAGCCATGGCGTGCCGCAGATCTTCCCTAACTCTTCGAAAAGTTCAAGCTCCGGTATCAAACTCCTTGTCAATTTACAGCGCTGGTTGAGGATGATGCCACGCGAGCATGGTCTAGTGCCCCTTCAAGCAGCTCCCAGGAAACTTCCCAACCTCCCCCCTCGGTGGTCATCACCAATTCCAGGTGCCTCCGGCCACAATGACTGCCTAACATTGAAAGACAACTCGTGTCACCCCTAGCTTCGCGGCACACCGCCTCAGCTCAGCCGCATGTGGCTTACTGGAGGCGACGGAAGATAAAAAAAAAGGAAACAAATCTTTTCACCTCAAAATAATTAAAGTTACCGGTCGTCGTCGTCTCCCGCCGGGCCTCCACCGACCGGCACATCTGTTGGTCCTCCACACACGCACACACACGCAGGGAGGGGACCTGAAGGAAGGCTTAACACACTTGTAGCCCCGGCCGGGGATAACCACGAAGATAAATTGACTTCGAAATTACTGTTCCTGTGTGCATACGCGAGACACACATTTACATACCCTATCATCCCGCTGTCGAGCAACGACGATGACCACGACAACCCAGCGACGATGACCGCGACGATGATGATGAGTGCGCGAAAATTTCGTCTATAGACCAGGCCACACACTCACGCTCAGACGAAGAGACGACCATGCAATGACCTGACCGACCAGCCGTCGTCGGTGTGTGTGTGTGTGTGTACTCGGATTAAAAATAAAAATTAATCACTGGCTTAAAGGGGAATATGAGAAATAATTGCGTGAGAAACCAATTTCTCCTTTTGCCCAGACGCCGGACGTCGCGTCGGTCGGTAGGTGCTGGGGAGGGCTCGTCGAGGTCGGCTCCTCGATGGTCTCGGTGGCACGACGGATCCACGGTGGTGCGGTGGCGGCGGCGCAGGCAGCCCTGTGTGCTCACAACTGGAAGGCATTACTAGGGCACTTTTGCACTTTTGCACGTCTGCTGCTGCTCTCTCGGTTCATTTCTCCATCGCTTGTTGTAATTATGCGCCCGAACAAAAAGTGAGAACGAATTTCAGCCAACAACAACGACAGCAACGAATCCCCAAGAACGACAATCCGCAGCGGCAGACGCGAACGAGGACCCAGAGAGAGAGAGAGAGAGAGAAAAAGAGAGAGATGGGGCAGAGAAGGAGACGGAGAGAGAAGATACATTATAATAGATAGGTCTTGAGAGTCAGACGCGCGGCCGGCTGTTTGAAAACCACTTGAATTGCAAGCCTGTTCCTTAAGCAAAGATAATTGAACTACTTATGTGTTGTGGACGAGATGGTGGTGTAGCCACTCGCTCGTCGATGCCCCAACGGGGAATGGTGTTGGTTGTTGGCTTGGGTGTTGTGTGGCGGCAGTGTCAGTGTCGGACGTTTTTGCGTTTACTCGTTTGCATTCCCGGACCGAAGGAGCCTTATGAAGCCCTTAAGGCAGAAATATTCATCGATACCATGGATGGGGGCTGCACAGCGGAATACAACAACAACGAGCGAGCAAGCAGTGCTGCTGCGCCAGAGTGCAGTAATTTTGCAAATCACACATGTGTGGATTAATTACACCCTGAACGACACGAACTTTGCCTTGGCAACATGCGTGTTTATGCCTTATTGCCGACGGTTTCGTTTGGTGGGTGTGCCGGTGCATGTGTATGGGTGTGAATGGGTGCTTTTGGGTGGGCGGGAGGTGAGGTGAGCCGAGGCATGGCGGTGCGGCGAGCGGACTCAAACGGGTTCGATGGCTCAACGCCTTGAAAGACGGACGTGTCAAGGCCCGAGCAGGGAGGTTGGGGTAGGGCTCTGCGTTAGAAGACTGGTGACGTCTTCGGGTTAGTGAGCCGGGGAGGTCCTATAGCCCACTCGGGTCCACACGGGCTAGCTCAGACCCTCCGGTTGAATTCAGATCCATGGTGAGCCGGGGAGGTACTAGAGGCGATTGGGGTCCACACGGGCTAGCTCAGACCCTCTGGTTGAATTCAGATCCAGAGGTTTCAACATGAAAGGAATGCGAGGCTTCTCCGTCACCAAAAGAGTGGAGGAACATACTGCTGTTTGACTAGAGGTTGTGTGTCGACTGAAGGATCTCATCGCAGTGTCAAGACCTTCGTGGATCCCTCGCCTCAGAAGTAGGTTTAGCTACTGAGACTGCTGTCTGTTGAACACGGGCCACATAAACACAATTTTCTCTGCATGCGCCAACAGATGTGGTGACCTCTGATGTATTCCGTGCCAGACAAGCGCCCAATTCACGCCCAGACAACTTCGCCGAAGGTCCAGACCAAGACCTCTTCCCCGAGGGACTGTCGTTAGGTTGAACTTCTCAGGGCTGGTAAGCAATTATGCTCAGTCGCCAGAGTTGATCAATCGCGTCCTGTTTTACGGATCTCCGTCCAGTGGTCCTTCCTCCGGAGAAAAGGCTTCACATCGCTTGACAATTCCATGGAATCCTAGGACATCATACATCTTCGTGTCACGGGGAATGAGGTCTTTGATCAGAACCAGTTTTCGGAGAGATTTTGGCCAAAATCTGGAAAATCAAAAAAATGTCACATTTTTAGCGAAAAAATGTGGTCAAGTGTGTGCGGAATCCAGTCGACTTTTCCTCCGCCGAGAGTGGAAATTCTGATGTTGTCCAAAATTGTTCACAGATCCCAAAGATTGGACGCAGAAAACCACGAAAAGTCAAGAAAATCCTCGAAAATTCTCGAAAATCCTTGAAGATCCTTGACGATCCTGGCGAATCCTAGAAATTTTTACATCCTTGTGTAGAGGAAGTCGAGATCAATGATGTGAATCAGTTTTTTTTAGGAATTTTTTGGACGTATTTTGGGAAATCAAGAAATGCCAACATTTTCGAAATCAAAAATTAAAATTTCGAATTCAGTCGACATTTCCTCCTCAAAGAGTGGCAATATGATAAAGACCAGATTGTGTTCAAATTTTCACGCGGTTTTCGGTTGAATTTTGGTTGAGACACATGGTCCTTGGCGTCAACAATGATTCTAGAACCAGCAGCGTCCACGAAGCCACTAGGACCCTCTAGAGAGGATGTCCACAGACTAAGACCAAGCTGGCTTCAAGAGCTTCCTAGCTCGACAAGGCGACCAAGCTTATCCGACTGCCTTAAAGCGGCCCCGATTCACAGTCCCAAGCGTGCGGACCTCTAGAGAGGATGTCCACAGACTAAGACCAAACTGGCTTCAAGAGCTTCCTAGCTCGACAAGGCGACCAAGCTTGTCCGACTGCCTTAAAGCGGCCCCGATTCACAGTCCCAAGCGATCTGAAGTCCGCACGCAGCCTCAATCTAGTTCACTGATCTCGAATTCTCAAGGGCCCTCTAGAGAGAATGTCCACAGACTAAGACCAAGCTGGCTTCAAGAGCTTCCTAGCTCGACAAGGCGACCAAGCTTGTCCGACTGCCTTAAAGTGGCCCCGATTCACAGTCCCAAGCGTGCGGACCTCTAGAAAGGATGTCCACAGACTAAGAACAAACTGGCTTCAAGAGCTTCCTAGCTCGACAAGGCGACCAAGCTTGTCCGACTGCCTTAAAGCGGCCCCGATTCACAGTCCCAAGCGATCTGAAGTCCGCACGCAGCCTCAAACTTGCTCAAACTAGTTCACTGATCAAATTTCATTCCGTTCCAGATTTTTCGACAAATTTCAATCATTTTCCCAGAATGCGTCGTCTCCACGCCCAGCCTCAATAAATCGATAAAAAACAACGAAAAAATAAATAAAAAATTTAAAGACTTTCTCCCTCTCGCACTCGCTCGCACTTATCCAGCAGAGAGTGTACATTTGTTATGCAAACCTACCTACCAGCCGCTCATCAAGATAAATCAAAGAACGTTTATACGACCCAATTGGGACAGCGAACAAAGCCACAGTCAAAGACAACGACTCTCAGGAATGCATTCTAATTTCGACCAGAACCTATTCCTGATCAAATACAGTTCGTTACACATTACTCTCCGTGTGTACTCATACGTGTTTTTTTTTTTTTTTTTTTGTCACATCTACAAGTTGTGCGTTGATGGTTGATGGTTGATTGTGCTTGTGCCGTTGCCTACTCTACTCATTGTCATTTCCCGAACAGTTTCACACAAATCACCCTCGAAACATGCCAAAAAATAAAGAGGGGGAAAAAAATGAGA
The DNA here is from genome assembly GCA_964034865.1 of Eristalis intricaria. Lineage (NCBI taxonomy): Eukaryota > Metazoa > Arthropoda > Insecta > Diptera > Syrphidae > Eristalis > Eristalis intricaria. The sequence continues at coordinate 23,403,044 of OZ035878.1, forward strand.
AAACACACAAATAAATTAACCAAGACGAACCTCTCAGGTGTGGCCAAATTGTATCTTAAAATGTATCTCTACCGAGCTTCTAGTTCAATGGCCACATCCAAAATGAACAGAAGACGAAAGACGAACAACAGAAAAAAACAAATCTCAAACGCTAATTCATATGTAAACCCATTAGCAGCATTTTATTTCGCATAAACGTGCGGAGAATTAAGCACACGTACACGTAACACAGCTCACCCACTACCACCAGTTCCACCAGCAGCACTATAAATCGCCAAAAAAAAAGAAAAGAAAAATATAAAAAAATAAAATTAAATCCCATTATTTGTTGGTTTGTGCCTTCTTCTACCTCTACCACCTCCTCCTCCTCCTCCTCCCCCTGCTTCAGTGGCATGGTGTAGCTGGTGGTGCTGCTGTTTCTCTTGTGTGTACTGTCGAAGAATTAAAAGACCAAATCAAACCGTTATACAGGCCACGTACGTACGTATGTCCGTGTACCTACTCGATACATTTTTGTTTTCATAAATATTCATGAATTGGTCACAAATACAAATTTTCCATCGCACGGCACGGCACGGACACACACACACACACACACACACTCGGTACGACGACGACACGTCATGATGGAGCATAGCCTCCGTTTCGAGTAATTCCGCGAAAATAATCTCTGATTGTGTCTCGGCCAATACACCCTCCCACCTAGACCAGGACAACAGCGACGATGACGAGATGGGGATTGGGGACCGACCGACCAACCGACCAAACGACCAACCGAGCGACCGAGCGACCAAGAGCGGGGCAATGACGAGGATGATGATGGTATGATTATGATGTGAAGCAGGAAGGATCAGCAAGTGTTGGTGGGGGTGGTGAGTCGGAGGAGGAGGGAGGAGAAGGGAGTAGGAGGAGAGATTGGGGAGGAGAGGGTTTATCGATGTGACAAGGTTGTGAGTGAAAATTACAAAAGAACGTGCATCCACACGTAATATGCAAAAATAATCAATTCCCTCGTTCGGTGGCTTCAGTTGGCTGACTCGATGGCTCGATGGCTGGCTTCTCAATGAAGTGAGATGAAAGGATTTTCCAGAATCATCACGATGGAGGGAGGCTGTTTCAGTGGAATTCCTCAGACTCATTCTCAATTCAATTGATCTGCATGCCATCACCGGGAATTGCATCGCTCATTGCCATCGAATGTATTCATTTGGCTGTGGTCCACCTCGTCATCCTGATGATCATCGGCTTCATCCCATCCCGTCATCATCATCATCATTATCGGCAGCACCGTTGTCGTCGTCGTCGACGTCGTCGCCGTGGACCTTGGGACTGATCTTAGCATACGACACTCTCTGCGCTGCCCTGCTCTCACACACTCACTCACTCTTTCACTGAATCACTCTCGGGACCGATGCGCGCTGACTGGTGGTGGGTTAATTACCACTTCTGTGCGACACTGACTAACGATGAAACAAGATATTTGGCGAGACAACCGAATGACAACAACCATCGCGTCGACAACTTAATGAAAAGCAATTGTGTTGTGCCTGCCTGCATGCCTGGCCGGCTGGCCGACTGGCTGACTGGCTGACTTGTTGGCTTCAGAGGCGTCCGAGAAGTCAGAGGAGGACCGACTGACAAACAAAAAAAAAAAAAACAAAAAAGGAACAGATTGAAGGCACAAGGAGCATGTTCCTAGTTGGCGGTGGTGGTGTGCCATTGTGCCGATGTGCTGGTGCACCACCGAACCACTCTTGAGTGATGGAGATGAAAGTTGCGCTTTTGGAGCGCACGCCTGGCCTGAAATGAATCAGTCAATCCGCCTTCTCCGTGTCGCTGTCCTAGTCGACTGGATTGGAGAATTGGCGGCGGCGGCGGTGGAGGTGGCGGTTGAACTGTGTGTCTGATGGCAATTTGGTGATAAAAATAAAATACACCAGGGGACGCTGGTCATGACGAGGAATAATTTCTGGCCTCTCACACCGATGGTGACAATGAGGGCAAAATGAAAAAAGAAGGATTTTATGCTCCGGCGTTCCCTCTTAGTGGGCAATCGCAGAGTCCTTGAAGATCATCTCCTGGCTTCGACTGGACCATTGGCGGCGAGGAAGTGACCCTGTGAATCTGTGAATGCCGAGTTCTTTGAATCGCAGCTAAGTCTAGCTTGTCCCAAGGGTTCCTAGTGAGGTCAGTAGTGCCAGTGAACTGCTGGAAGAGATGACATGGACTAGCTGCTGCCGTCCGCGATGTCTTGGTCTTAGGTTCGGTTATCGGAAGAAGCTGGACTCCGAGAGAAATCCGTCGATGGCCCGGTGGCCGGAGGTTCGGTTGTCGGAAGGAGCTGGACTCCGAGAGAAATCCGTCGATAGCCCGGTGGCCGGAGGTTTGGTTATGGGAAGGAGCTGGACCCCGAGAGAAATCCGTCGATGGCCCGGTGGCCAGAGGTTCGGTTTTCGGAAAGAGCTGGTCCTCGAGCGAAATCCGTCGATGGCCTGGTGGCGTGGCCCGACCAGGAGTCTTTGGATTCAAAGAATACGGTGACTAGGTGAGTTGAAGAAGCAGATCAAAGACTCTGTGGGACAACGCAAGCATGAACGAAAGACAACCTCGCACAGCAAGCTGGAGTCGTTCTCCATTTCAAGGGCAGCTTTTCTCTTTCGCTGCCAACTGTGCCATGGGGTCTCAAAGTCAGAGTTCCTCTTCCACAACATCATTCCAAGAAGATTCATCATCGCCATCCTTCCACCACCACACAGTCCTCAGACCTCACTGCACTCCCACCTCCACTCGAACACTGCACGAATCCAGTTCATTTACAAAATGCATCTCGTCCCCGTGCAAATAGCAAAGACACCCACCACAGCCGATGCCAAGCTGACGTCAGAGTGCGAAGTTTCTGCACAAAATCGTTGATTTTTCCACGAAATCAACTGAAAAACCACTTGAAGTGAATGAAACCATCGTCAGGACATCCAAAGCCATCATCCAAAAAAACCGCACTCAAAAATTTACATTTTTGTGGAAAATCGAAAAAATGCACGATTTCGCTGAAAAAATGCAGTAAATTGCGAAATGATTCGAGTCGACTTTTCCTGCTGCCAGCGTGCAAATTTCTGAAAGTCGATTTTTTCGAAAATTCGACCGGATTTTTAGTCAAAATTGGATGGAATGTAGTGAGTGGAGAGGGAGTCAGAAGTTTTGGTCGAAAATTTGAAGGAAATCGACGCGGAAATGCGAAAATGGGACGAGCTTGAAGTCGGCTGGAGGTGGTCAATAAGCGGTTACAATTGTGTGTGGCGATGAAAGTGCGGGGAGGATGTCTTTTTATGATCTGTGAATGATGGAATGTCGGCCAAGAATTGCCGTTTTAACTTGGGGAAGGTCTTGAATGGCTTAAGGTGAGAACTATGGTTTTTTTTGTCAGTAGTCTCTGCTTCATGAATGCTTCGCCGCTCTTTTGAAAAAGGAAGGGCTCCCTAAGGAAGGGATTTCGTTTGTTTTTGGATCAAATTTGGATGGAATGGATTGTTGGGAGGGGGTGTGTGAGGCGTACATCGAAAATTTGAAGGAAATCCAAGCGGAAATGCGAAAATGTGACGAGGTTGAAATATGCGCTTCTAGGATTTTTTTTCCGAGCTACCTACTGTTTTCCCGGCGATTGTGGCGGCCTGGTGTTTCATGCAAAGGCCTTTACTTATCAATCCTGGCGAGGACGCAGTGCGTGGCCGTGGAGTTGTTGGTAAGTGCTGGCTGGGTTCGACTCCCTGCCGGTAAGACAGGAAAAAAAATTATTTTCACTGTGAATCAGAAACATTGCCAAACATTGACAGTCATGCTGCATCTTATAACTTTGGACCTACACATTAAATGCTTACTCAAGCTCACAGCACGATCAGGTGCAGGAAGTCTGGGTGCTGGAGATCAAATCCCTATGGTCGTAGCCCCATCTTAGATCTTCTACCGAGGGATCTCGTCTCATCGTCCTCAGATTATACGATCACCAAAACAAACGGATTTGATACTCTTGAGAGACTCCTGAGAGAACTGATTGGCACAACTGGAAGGTGTACACGAAGGGCACTTTTAGTGGTAAAATAATGTAAATTATCGCCTTGTCGATGACTGATGGTGATGAAAACTCGCACAAAGTAAATTCACGTAGCGAGCAACTATCCAGATTGACTTTCCTGCAAGGCCGATGTAAAATTTCATATAATTTACGCCACAGAAACAAATTTCCCTGTTTTTTTTTCAAAAATTTCCCCAAATAACTGTGATTTGGTAAATTTTCCAATGCCATCCTCTAGATCAAGTCATAAGCTATAAAAAATATGTTCAGGTTTTTTCTCGTAGGACGCACCGTTCTCGAGATATGAGCTGTCGAAAATTCCATACGAACCGCCAGAACCTCTGCAGATGTCGATTTTTTAGACATTGAAAAAATCATGAGTGTTGGTCTTGCTTTGGTCAAATCTCAAAAACCGTGGGTCCTACAGCAAGGGACATGGCCGAGCCATCTTAGGCGGTGGATCCGAAGACGCCTGACTAGAATCATGTCGCTGTACAGCTCGTGGTTGAATCTTGTCCTCCAAGAACCGTCAACGCAAACAGGACCAAAGATCGTACGCAGAGCTTTTATCTCGAAGAGACCAAGGACTTCCTCATCCGCTTTTCAGATTGTCCATGTACAGCAGGACTGAGATGATCCAGGTCTTGTGTAAAGTCAGCTTGGTCCTTCGAGAGATGGCTCCACTAGTCAATTGCCATAGAAACAGCGGTTGGCAAGTGTTATTCTGCGTTTGATCTCGGTACTGATATTGTTCGCACTATTTACTGCTTCGTTCGCACTATAAGTCCTGTTCGCACTATTTACTGCGGAGCCGAGGTAGACGAAGTCCTTGACCACCTCGAAGTTATAGCTGCCCATTGTGATGCTCTGTCATTGTGTGCTGAGACTGAGAGTCTGAGACTGAGAGTCTGAGACTGAGAGTCTGAGACTGAGAGTCTGAGACTGAGAGTCTGAGACTGAGAGTCTGAGACTGAGAGTCTGAGACTGAGAGTCTGAGACTGAGAGTCTGAGACTGAGAGTCTGAGACTGAGAGTCTGAGACTGAGAGTCTGAGACTGAGAGTCTGAGACTGAGAGTCTGAGACTGAGAGTCTGAGACTGAGAGTCTGAGACTGAGAGTCTGAGACTGAGAGTCTGAGACTGAGAGTCTGAGACTGAGAGTCTGAGACTGAGAGTCTGAGACTGAGAGTCTGAGACTGAGAGTCTGAGACTGAGAGTCTGAGACTGAGAGTCTGAGACTGAGAGTCTGAGACTGAGAGTCTGAGACTGAGAGTCTGAGACTGAGAGTCTGAGACTGAGAGTCTGAGACTGAGAGTCTGAGACTGAGAGTCTGAGACTGAGAGTCTGAGACTGAGAGTCTGAGACTGAGAGTCTGAGACTGAGAGTCTGAGACTGAGAGTCTGAGACTGAGAGTCTGAGACTGAGAGTCTGAGACTGAGAGTCTGAGACTGAGAGTCTGAGACTGAGAGTCTGAGACTGAGAGTCTGAGACTGAGAGTCTGAGACTGAGAGTCTGAGACTGAGAGTCTGAGACTGAGACTGAGAGTCTGAGACTGAGAGTCTGAGACTGAGAGTCTGAGACTGAGAGTCTGAGACTGAGAGTCTGAGACTGAGAGTCTGAGACTGAGAGTCTGAGACTGAGAGTCTGAGACTGAGAGTCTGAGACTGAGAGTCTGAGACTGAGAGTCTGAGACTGAGAGTCTGAGACTGAGAGTCTGAGACTGAGAGTCTGAGACTGAGAGTCTGAGACTGAGAGTCTGAGACTGAGAGTCTGAGACTGAGAGTCTGAGACTGAGAGTCTGAGACTGAGAGTCTGAGACTGAGAGTCTGAGACTGAGAGTCTGAGACTGAGAGTCTGAGACTGAGAGTCTGAGACTGAGAGTCTGAGACTGAGAGTCTGAGACTGAGAGTCTGAGACTGAGAGTCTGAGACTGAGAGTCTGAGACTGAGAGTCTGAGACTGAGAGTCTGAGACTGAGAGTCTGAGACTGAGAGTCTGAGACTGAGAATCTGAGACTGAGAGTCTGAGACTGAGAGTATGAGACTGAGAGTCTGAGACTGAGAGTCTGAGACTGAGAGTCTGAGACTGAGAGTCTGAAACTGAGAGTCTGAGACTGAGACTGAGACGGAGACTGAGACTGAGACCGGCCTAGTCCATGCCTTTGGACGATCTGCGTGGTTGGTTGCTGTTGGGAAGAAAGTAAGCAAGTGTTGTTGAGAGTCGGCTAAGGCAAACATCCGTCGACGGACACATCGAGCGCACGGACGCCAATGTCCTAGCTAAGAGGGCCTTCGAATGCAGGTCTCCTGGTTCGGAAGTCAAGCCGATGACTCTCGAACCAGGAGACCTGCAATGACGGACGTCCCTAGGACCGTCAACGATGAAATAGAGACTCTAATCCTTTATGACACGTAGACCAGTTAAATGGATCACCCTAAGACGCGTACACCCCCTAAATGAGTTGAGGACCGACACAGTAAAGATGCGCACAATTTGGCCCCTTTCTCGGCACAAGCTCTGCTGCAAATGGTGGATCAGTCCAGGATCATCAAGGCAAACCTCAGTCCACTTCCAAAATGTTGACAACACCTTCGCATTCAATGGTACATCCAGAATCGTCTAGGACAGACGAGGAAAGTTCTCTTCCTGAATTTTGCCGGACAATGCAAACGCTTCCAAGTGCAATGGTCAATGGTCGCTTAACAACCGCATCGACACCCATCCATGGTCGTTTAACTATTTTATCCGATTATCAGATTAACAATGACAACCCTCCGCCCCCCCCCCCCTCCCCCTGCCACCCTACCCCACCCACTCAAAAAAAAAAAAAAAAAGATCACCAGATTTAAATAGAAATTCCATCTAATAAAATACAAGACGAAAAACAAAAAATTATACTCCCACACTCTTGAAACCAGCCTAGAAGTAGGTCTCTTCCCTCCCCCGCCACCACTCGTGCACATAAACCACACGAAAAAAAAAAAAAACAAACAAACACACATACTCATTTTTTTTTTTCGAAACCTGATTGACTTCCAATTCTTCTTCTCGACTTACAACGATTTTTCTTTTAGAATTGCTAATAAGGGCGTTGTCGAGAAATGAAGACGACGACAAGAGAAAAAAAAAAAAAAAAAAACAAAAAAGAAGACAGCCACAAGCCAACGATCGTCGATCGAAGAAGACGAGGCAAGACGACGACGATGACAATGAAAGACGATCGAGGTGTATACACACGAAAGACCATGAGACAACAAGAGGATGAATTATCATGAATCATTTGCTCATTAGCAAGTCACCTCAAATGTGATCGACTTCTATCACTCATTTCATGAACGATTCTCAAACAGAAAAAAAAAAAACAAAATGGAAAAAAATGTCTGTGTGTGTGTGTGTTTGTGTGTGTAACGGTGTGTGCGCGCGTGAAAGAGGGTGGCGGATTGTCATGGATACCGAAACGAAAGCTCGATCGATGAAACAATTGCCATCGATTCAACCGCAAAATCAATTAAAACTCTTCGCGGGTTTTTTCTGTTTTTTTTTTTTGCTGCCCCTCCTCCCCTCCCCCTTTCGGTGTGTCCACCGAAGACCTCGTTCATAACTACAAACCCGGACCTTTCTTTCTTTTGTCACTTGTTCGTCTTGACTTTATCATCATCTGCGCCTGGTAACTGCTAACTGACTGACTGACACTGGCATTGGCACGCTACGAGTGCGCGTTTCTTATGTGTGTCTGTGTGTGTTGCACATTTAACCAAAAGTCAGCCAATTACCTGCGTTTTAATACTTCATCCATCCATCGACCAAGCTATCCATCCATCCATCCAGTCAGTCAGCCGAGTCAGCCGAGCCAACAATCCAGCCCAGCCATCCATCCCATCCCATCCCATCCCGTCCATCCCATCCCATCCAATAACCGAATCGAGTTCGTTCAATAAAGTGTGTGGTTTCGTTTAGCTTATTCACACTTCTATTCAATATTCTGGTCATGAGAACTGGCCGTCATATAAAAGTATCAATGGTCCGCATTGGCCTGGTCTCTTTGTTGTTGATTGAGTGTGGAGCGCAGCCCGGCGGGGGGTGGTAAGGGGAGGCAGACCACGACGACGACGACGACAGTAGTCTTCTTCTGTCTCTTCTGTTTCAACACAAAATTAAAAAAAAAAAAAAAAAAAAAAAAAAACCACAAGAAGGAGCCCACATCGCTTAGATCCGTGTACATACGCTCATCTCTGAACGGTTTTTAGGGGAGCAACAATGTTACGCATTGGCAATGACAATGTACGATCTGAACGATCAGTTCCCCCCCCCCTGCCCCCAGCCCATGCCCCCCCCCCTCTCCTGCCCCCACCCCCACCATTCTACGAAGACGATTTTCAAAGTCATTAACAAATAAAAAATAAATAAATCAGTCGATGTGTGTGCTTAGCACTTTTTTTTTTTTGCTCTTTTGTCACAGGGTTACACACCCTACCACGACGACGACGACGAGCGCACGAACACCATCATCACCATCCACATCAGAAGTACCAGCAGCAACCACCTCTAATCTGGATACACTCCAGTCCTGATAATGTGGCAATTACCAGTGTTATTCGTGGCATAAGGTAATAAAGACACACACACAGACAGACAGACGCAATCACCCACTTTGGATCAAGGAGGAGAAGAAGCGGGAACACAGAATAATGGAATAAGAGAAAAAAAAAAAATAAAAATAAAAAATACAACAAAACAGGTAAATACCAGAGGTACGTTAATGAAATAATTAATCACCTTTCACGTTCGCATTCTTTGCGCTCGGATTCCTCGAGAAATTATTGTTCGCGGGGGTTTCGTGTGTGCGACTCCGTGTGTTCGCATTCGGTTCAATGAAAGAAGGACGTGATTTGGTCGCATAAGTGTGGACTCTTGTTGATGCATGTATGTTACACAGGGGCCTTGCCTTGCCTTACCTTACCCCGGTCAGGCCATCACCACCCGCGAGTCTTTTCTCAAAAAATTTTCTTGTCTGTTTGCTGATGGTGCTCTGCTGATGGTTGTTTTTTGAGAACATTAAAAATATTTCGTTTGCACGCCAGTTGATGAGATGGCGCGCGATGACGATGACGATGACGATGACAGTGGAGGAGGTGGTGTCGGTGGTTGGTCGGTTGGCTTGGTTGGTTCGGTGATCATCTCCTGTTGGGCACTTCGTTATTTTTTTTTTGTTTTTGTTCTTTTAATGTCAAGACGTGATTGTGATCACCTATTTTGATATGACGCCCGTTCGTTTTGATTTTGTAGATGATGTGGTGGTGTTCACTTCAGCACCCCCTCCCCCCCCCCCCCCCCCCCCCCCCCCCCCGCACCAAGCACGCCCTGTGTTCGTTCTCGTCGTCGTTCGTTTTATGCGATTGATTGTGCGGACAATTAATGACAATTATGCAAAGTGGGCATGTGAACGAAGACGGATCTGGACATGCGCCCACAAATACACGACGGACTGCGAACGTTTTCAGCAATTCAACGGATGGCACATTTAACGATTGCGATCGTGATGTATAACGGTTTTTCTTAACGCCGTGGAAAAAAAGAACAAGAGCCAAGTGCGGTCACGAAAGTGCCGTTGATGTGACACATGGAGGATCCTTGATTGTGTTGCGAAGACATTCTTGTGGCGCAACCACAAGATCGTGTTTCGAAGATTTTGGAAGGAGCTTGAGGATGATCCTTTTCTAGGGGCGCAACCACAAGATCGTATTCCGAATACATTGGAGAAGACATGAATGATCCTTTTCTACGGGCGCAACCACAAGATCGTGTTTCGAAGATTTTGAAAGGAGCTTGAGGATGAGACGCGAAAGATCCTTTTCTAGGGGCGCAACCACAAGGTCATGGTTGGGAGGGTTTTTGATCTCTCTTTAATCACTCCTTCTGCGAATTAGGACAACTTTCGATCTGCCACGAAGAGTCATCTACTACAAACAAGGCAACAAAGAACGCTCGTGTCTTAAGTGGTGCCCACGAGGGGAGAAAGAACTCAGCCGACATGGAGAGAGGCTAACTTGGACCGGATGTGGTTCCCATGACGATCCTGACGGTCGTTGGGTTCCCATTGTGGAGAAGGACCACATCCGACATGGCGAGAGGCTAACTTGGACCGGATATGGTTCCCATGATGATCCGGAAAGTCGTTGGGTTCCCGTTGTGGAGAAGGACCACAGCCGACATGGCGAGAGGCTAACTTGGACCGGATATAGTTCCCATGACAATCCGGAAAGTCGTTACGTTCCCATTGTGCCCTCACGTTTAGAAATTAGAAAAGCTAGAGTCTTCGTGCACAATGGATATACCATGCTGATTATTCCAGTTCAACACTACCTAAGTCTTCCAGCTCTATGAAGAAGTGCGCGTTTCTAGGAGCTGCCATTCATTGCTTGGACTTGCAGAGAAGATCTTGGACTGGTCCTGTGTCTTCTTTGTCCGGTCTTCATCGTCTTTACTCGTCAGGCACAATGAATCTCCGGTAAGGACTCGTCTCAGCATGCGCACTTCCTTGCGACTCAAGTCAGTCAATGATTATCTCACTCAGCGTCGGTCATAGAGATCGCCTTTGCTGTTGCTGCAATACCTAGACCAAGCCATCGAGTTCTGGCTCTGTCCAGTTACTCATCTTGGTCTTCATCAAGTTCTGGCTCTGTCTTAGTCGTGGTCTTCATCAAGTCCTGCCTCTGTGCAGCGATTCGTCTTGGTTTTCATCAAGTCCTGGCTATGTCCATAGATTTGTCTTCATCAAGTTCTGGCTCTGTCCACGGACTCGTCGTGGCCTTCATCAGGTTCTAGCACTGTCCAGGAACTCATGCTGGTCTTCATCAAGTTTTGGCTCTGTCCAGGGACTCATCTTGGTCTTCATCAAGTGAACCAAGTGAGAAAGAGATAGAGAGAGAGGGAGAGAGAGAGAGAGAGAGAGATAGAGAGAGAGGGAGCCAAACAAATAAGGAGAAAAAGTGTCCTTGGATGGGTTCCAGATTGATAAACGCTGGAGTTCCTCAGGGTTCTGCTTGTTGGCCCACGCTTTTTCACAATTTATCACACTCCTGCCTCATGTCTGCTACTTCTGAGACTTTCCCTATCGACAGCAGTCTCAGTTTGTCCACTTGTTGTCGTTTGGATGGGATGTTGAGGAAAACCAGCACAGCGGGTGCGGTGATGTGCTGGGCATCGTCGTTGGTCGGACCTTGGTTGAGTCAGTTGTCGACGAATGAATTTCTCAGCAGTGCGCCTGCTTTTCCGTCTGCGAATAGGGCAAACAAAGGCGTCAACATAACCCTCTGTAGCCCGTAGAGTGTGGAAACACATTCTCACATTCAACCTAGGCCTCCCTTCAGTTGACTGGGCGCGGTTAGTCTCTCTATTCTCCTTCTGAACCAGGATGTGACACTTTTTCTTTGTCTCGCCATCATAAGCTCACGAATCCTTGCTACACCCACACGACACTCGCACACACACGCACGCCCACGATCGCCATCGATCTGTGGACATAATTTAAATGGACATAAATTAACTGGCCCCAAGCAAGAGCCGCGGGGGGGAAACAATAAAGAGTAAAATATTTATAATTATGCGCGCATGCCACCCATAAAACGAACAAAAATTAAGTCCCACATCATTTGCATTTGGACGGATAAAAAAGGGTTTCCTTGATCATCGACCGGGTTCCATCGCGCACACACAAGCCAGAGTGCACACACTGCTCCTTGGCGATGGACACAAATGAGTAACCCCACAGATAGACCATGCAATAGATACCGTCACGCAATGTCGTTTTTTATTTTGTTATCTTTAACCGTGCTGTGTGTTGTGATTGAAGCGAACCAAAAGTCTCGGTGACACCGAGAGAGGAGGCCGACGTGAAGTGCCTGAGACTGCCTGAGATAAGGGACACAGCAGCATACTCTTCGTGTGTGCGTGTGCTTGTGTGGAAATAGGTCAGAAAATGAATTAATAATTTAACATAACCAAACGAACGTATAATAGACAAATGACCACGGGCAACATGCCACAGCCAGCCGCACGGAGATATGCGAAGGAGAAGAATTCCTCTGCCGGGTCTATTCATGGTCACAGGCCCAGCAAGATATAGATAAGGCAGAGAGCAACACAAGTACCCAAGCACTCTAGGCACCCAGGCACCCTGGCACCCAAGCAACCGAGCCGTTCCGAGAGGCGAAGCGGAAGAAGACGACCAGAAGACGACGACCGACGACGAAGTGGGTGTAGATGAGAATTATGCTCGGATAGACGGATAGAGTTCGGCTTTGTAGGCGCTTATGAATATGCATTTCAGTGAGGAACAGAACAAAATAAAACGAAAAAAAAAACGATTGAGAAGATTATTCGATTTAGTGGAATTTCGAATTCTCTTCGGGGTACACTGAGAGAAACTCTGGGCTGCTGTGTTGCTGGTAAATGTCGATGGAGGTGGAGATGGCTTAGAGCTTGGATTGGAGCAGGGGCGGCTGAAGATAGGTTCAGAGCGTGGCCTCAGTTAAAACTCAAGCTTAGCATGAAGTGGACCACAAACCTGGATTAAGGTGGATCTCCACAGTGCCCTGAGCTGCTTCTTAAGCGTGGCTTAGCCCGGGTCACAGCCGTGTCCTCAGTTAGAACTCAAGCTTGGCGTGAAGCGGATCAGAAACCTCTGTCAGTCCTCAAGCGTGACTTAAGCCGGATCCCAGGCGTGTCCTCAGTTAGAACTCCAGCTTGGCGTGAAGCGGATCAGAAACCTCTGTCAGTCCTCAAGCGTGTTTAAACCCGCATCCCAGGCGTGTCTTCAGTTAAAACTCAAGCTTGGCGTGAAGAGGATCACAAGCCTGAATTAAGGTGGATCTCCACAGTGCCCTGAGCTGCTTCTTAAGCGTGGCTTAGCCCGGGTCACAGCCGTGTTCTCAGTTAGAACACTAGCTTGGCTTGAAGTGGATCACAAGCCTCTGTGAGTTCTCAAGCGTGGTTTAAGCCCGATCCCAGGCATGTCCTCAGTTAGAACTCAAGCTTGGCGTGAAGCGGATCACAAACCTCTGTTAGTCCTCAAGCGTGACTTAAGCCGGATCCCAGGCGTGTCCTAAGTTAGAACTCTAGCTTGGCGTGAAGTGGATCACAAGCCTCTGTCAGTCCTCAAGCGTGGTTTACGCCGGATCTCAGGCGTGTCCTCCGTTAGTACTCTAGCTTGGCGTGAAGTGGATCACAAGCCTCTGTGAGTCCTCAAGCGTGGTTAAACCCGCATCCCAGGCGTGTCTTCAGTTAAAACTCAAGCTTGGCGTGAAGAGGATCACAAGCCTGGATTAAGGTGGATTTCCACAGTGCCCTGAGCTGCTTCTTAAGCGTGGCTTAGCCCGGGTCATAGCCGTGTTCTCAGTTAGAACACTAGCTTGGCGTGAAGTGGATAACAAGCTACTGTCAGTCCTCAAGCGTGGCTCAATCCAGATCCTAAGCATGCCCTCAGTTCAGATCCTGAAGATTGGACTCAAAAATCCACGAAAAGTCAGAAAAATCCTCGAAAATCCTAGAAAATCCTAGAAAATCCTTGAAGATCCTGGCGAATCCTGGAATCCAACACATCCCTGTGTAGAGGACGTCGAGATCTATGACCTGAACTACTTTTCAGAGAACTTCCGGCCAAATTTTGGAAAACCTCAAAAATGTCACATTTTAAGCAGAAAAATGCGGTCGATTTTGATCGGAGTCCAGTCGACTTTTCCTCCGCCGAGAGCGAAAATTTTGAAAACCTCCATTTTGGTCCAAAATTGTTGCGGTTTATTGCGGAATCTGATGGGAGTTACGTCTTCGGACACGGATCCAGAAGATTGGACTCAAAAATCCACGAAAAGTCAGAAAAATCCTCGAAAATAAATCCTAGAAAATCCTTGAAGATCCTGGCGAATCCTGGAATCCAACACATCCCTGTGTAGAGGACGTTGAGATCTCTCATGTGAATCAGTTTTCAGATGAATTTTGGCCAAATTTTGGAAAATCACAAAAATGTCTCATTTTTGGCGAAAAAATGCAGTCGATTGTGAGTGCAAATTTGAAAAAGTCCAATTTTTGTCCAATTTTCGAGCGATTTTTGGCTGAATTTTGGTTCAATCACTTGGGGGGACATAGACCTTCACGATTTGCGAGCGAGACTTGTGAGAAAACGTCTTAAGGACGGTCGGTTGGCGTGAGCCGACAGACGGCCCATCGTGCAGCGAGACCTACTGATTTAAAGGAAGACTCAAATGAATCTTAATCCTCTCCGTGTATTATTCAAATGCGAGAGCCGAACGGGAACGACAGTATAAAAGCAAAACCTACTCGCTCCGGGCCAAGCCTTTAAAAAATGGTAATAACCCACCGCTTTGTTTGAGAGTGTCCCCCTCGTCGAGAGATTATTTTAATTATCCCCATTGAATATGGATATCTTTTCGTTTAATTGTCTTGGCTTGTCAACAACCGCTCCGACCGGCGGAGCGGTGGCTTGGCCGCCGTGGCAGAGCAGCCAGTGGTCCCGCATCAGCTGTTTGTCGCTGTTCATCAGATGCTGGCGCATTGATGCGCCCCTTGCACAGATTGAATTGAAATTCCATTCGAGAGCAATTACATAAGAACATCTCACTCAGTCGAGGGACTGAGGCCTCAAAGTCGAATCGAAGGAGTCCCGGAGCATTCAGTGCCTCCTCCTCCTCCAAGCGATTGGTCACGCGTAATTATCAAACACATTCGGTTCTGTTTTCTCGTCTCGATTATTCGATTATTATTCCCCCTTCGTTTGGTGAGCTTTTAAAGAAGTTTATTGCCAAATGAAGAACGTGTTTATTTCAGGCTGATGTGTGTGCGCGTGTGTGAGTGTGTGTGCCTGGCCGGGTAAGGTGCTTGTTTTTCCATTCCGGAGATTAATAGGTGAATGGAACCCAATTGAATGGGCGCACAAGCTTGTGAGCTTCTCGCCTCTCGATATTGTTTGGGTATTTATTGCTTAATTGCGAGAGACGATAATAGGGCGTTCGAGTGTGCTGGTGTTGGTGTTGGCGTTGGTGTGTTCGAGGATGGGCGACACAGAACGAAGCGGCGCGGCTGTTGATGGGGCGATTTAAAAGTCGTTAACGGATTCCGATTCGAGAGATCATAGATGCGGTGCTGCTGGTGCTGCTGTGCAAACGGTCGGGAGATTGATGAAAGTCATCAAATCTAAAGACGATGTCCACACAATCAGCGGCGCGGAGACAATCACTGGCTACCACTTGAAGTCGTAAAGCGCCACTGTTTTGTTGGGAAAATTGATGTCTGATTGATATGCTACTTCTCGCTTCTGGATCCCGATTAGTGTTCATTGAACTTGTGCCGGGAGTGGGGGGCAATGGTGGCAATCAGGGAAATAACACGATGTCTTTGCGTTAAACCCTACCCTACCCTACTGGAGTCTGTGCACGAAGAGGTGTCCATTCAAGGCGCGGAGACGGTGTCATGAAAAAACGCGAGGACTTAGCCGCTCAAGGCTGCCTCAACGACTGTCAGACGGGTCCAAAGAGGTGTCGGTTCATTGAAACAACGCGCTTCGCGCGCTCTCTGGCCTGCGCGGCGTCCTTGCCGCTCAAGGCTGCCTCAACGACTGTCTGACGAGTCCAAAGAGGTGTCGGTTCAATGAAACAACGCGCTTCGCGCGTCGTAGCCGCTCAAGGCTGCCTCAACGAGTGTCAGACGGGTCCAAAGAGGTGTCGGTTCATTAAAACAACGCGCTTCGCGCGCCCTCTGGCCTTCGACTCCACTCGGCCCGGTGTCCTTGCCGCTCAAGGCTGTCTCAACGAGTGTCAGACGGGTCCAAAGAGGTGTCGGTTCATTAAAACAACGCGCTTCAAGCGCCCTCTGGCCTTCGACTCCACTCTGCGCGGCGTCCTTGCCAGTCAAGGGTGCCTCAACGACTGTCAGACGGGTCCAAAGAGGTGTCGGTTCATTGAAACAACGCGCTTCGCGCGCCCTCTGGCCTGCGCGACATCCTTGCCGCTCAAGGCTGCCTCAACGACGTCTGACGAGTCCAAAGAGGTGTCGGTTCATTGAAACAACGCGCTTCGCGCGCCCTCTGGCCTTCGACTCCACTCTGCGCGGCGTCCTTGCCGCTCAAGGCTGCCTCCACGACAGTCAGACGGGTCCAAAGAGGTGTAGGTTCATTGAAACAACGCGCTTCCACACTCTGCGCGGTGTCCTTACCGTTCAAGGTCATCTCAACCACTTGCGGACGGGTCCAAAGAGGTGAATATCCGAAGGGCAACTGCGAAAGGTTGCCACAAATTAGCGCAACCCCTATGAGTACCTAAACAATGGCCATGCCCGACGAGGAGTACATTCGTACTCTCACCCAGATACATCCCCGGCCCTCTCCCCTCGCTCACAGAGTCACCATCACATCGAAGCAGAACAATACCTCGCCAAGGCATTTTCCCGCACCCGCATCCCACTCGTCGACTCATATCGACAGATTTATGAATACATCCTCGAGGTTTTTGAAGTCATAATGAACCCCAACCACCAGCGCCTTGTTCAGTCAATCATCCAGCCATCCGCTTACGCTGACGATTAACTCTCGTCTCGTCGAGAATGATACTCCTGCGACAATGGCAATTCAATTCATCCACCCGACCGCCCGCCCGCCCGCCCCCCGGGGCCGTGATGACTCTATGCTCGTCGCAATTCATTACGAAGGTTGAGACAGTGATGCCGTACATCCGCTGCCGCCGTTCCTTATCCACAAGGACCACCGGATGAGCCATGATCCGGGAAGGGGAGGGTGGGCTTTTGAATAAAAATTGATTAAGTCCCCAGTTCGCAGACTCATCGAAAATCCGGCGCGGCGACGGCCCGGATCTGGATATTACATATTTTTATTCCATTAATTGCAATCAAGCACCAGCAATCGTATGTATCTGTCTCTCATGGGCAGGTATTGTGTTCGTGAAAGCTTCACCTCCACCGCCAGCCGTGGAGCCACCCTCTTGAGTTGTGGTTCATTCATTTTTCGGACGGCATACGATGCGGTGAAGACGACGACGACGACGTCTCAGGACTAGGACGGAGTTTAATTCCTTTTGTGCTCCTTTCATGAATAACAAAACAATTGCGCATAATTTTATTATTCTTCGACTTTTGTTATCCTTAAATATTGATGAGAGTGGGAAGCGATAAAAGCCACCACCACCACCACCGACCGTCGTCATTCGCATTTCGCATTTCGCATTCGCATTGGCATCAATTGAAGCATCCTTTGGCATCCTTTCTCTGCCGCCTTGCTGCTGCCCATCCATCCAGCCAGGCATTCATCCCATGCGGTGGTGTATAATGAGGTTTTGTTGGTTTCATATCCTTGTTGGTGCTGGCGGTGCTGGGGGTGGTCTTGATTAACCCAGAGGTTATAGCTTTGATGAGATTCGACATAGAGAAAGTGTGTGTGAGCGAGAAGGCCAAACTAAATAAATATTAATGAAGTCCTTGAGGAGTTGAATGCTTAATTTAACCTTCCCGCGCCCGTGTCGAGTCTACTGATTCCGAGGACACACACTTTATTAGTTGGTTCCCACACACAGCCAAGAGCCGAAGGGAAAGAAGAATGTACACATCCCCAAGGACATTGTGGGCCTGAGGCCTGAGTGTATCATAATTGCATTGTAGTTATGTAAGCGGCGCGCCGCTAATGTGATTAAGAATGTCCTGAGTCCTGGCGGGGGCTGGATGGCGTTCTGGGGGGTATCCTCGTGGTCAAGGCTGATTGTCTTTGGATCTCGACCACCTCTTTGGACCCGTCTGACAGTCGTTGAGGCAGCCTTGAGCGGCAAGGACGCCGCGCAGAGTGGAGTCGAAGGCCAGAGGGCGCGCGAAGCGCGTTGTTTCAATGAACCGACACCTCTTTGGACCCATCAGACAGTCGTTGTGGCAGCCTTGAGGGGCTAGGACGCCGCGCAGAGTGGAGGCGAAGGCCAAAGGGCGCGCGAAGCGCGTTGTTTCAATGAACCGACACCTCTTTGGACCCGTCTGACACTCGTTGAGGCAGCCTTGAGCGGCAAGGACGCCGCGCAGAGTGGAGTCGAAGGCCAGAGGGCGCGCGAAGCGCGTTGTTTCAATGAACCGACACCTCTTTGGACCCGTCTGACTGTCGTGGAGGCTGCATTGAGCGACTAGAACGCCGCGCAGAGTGGAGTCCAAGGCCAGAGGGCGCGCGAAGCGCGTTGTTTCAATGAACCGACACCTCTTTGGACCCGTCTGACAGTCGTTGAGGCAGCCTTGAGCGGCAAGGACGCCGCGCAGAGTGGAGTCGAAGGCCAGTGGCGCGCGAAGCGCGTTGTTTCAATGAACCGACACCTCTTTGGACACAGGGGCCCGTCTGACTGTCGTGGAGGCTGCATTGAGCGACTAGAACGCCGCGCAGAGCGGAGTCCAAGGCCAGAGGGCGCGCGAAGCGCGTTGTTTCAATGAACTGACATCTCTTTGGACCCGTCTGACAGTCGTGGAGGCAGCCTTGAGCGGCTAGGACGCGCAAAGCGCGTTGTTTCAATGAACCGACACCTCTTTGGACACAGGGGCCCGTCTGACTGTCGTGGAGGCTGCATTGAGCGACTAGAACGCCGCGCAGAGCGGAGTCCAAGGCCAGAGGGCGCGCGAAGCGCGTTGTTTCAATGAACCGACATCTCTTTGGACCCGTCTGACAGTCGTGGAGGCTGCATTGAGCGACTAGAACGCCGCGCAGAGTGGAGTCTAAGGACAGAGGGCGCGCGAAGCGCGTTGTTTCAATGAACCGACACCTCTTTGGACCCGTCTGACAGTCGTTGAGGCAGCCTTGAGCGGCAAGGACGCCGCGCAGAGTGGAGTCGAAGGCCAGAGGGCGCGCGAAGCGCGTTGTTTCAATGAACCGACACCTCTTTGGACCCGTCTGACAGTCGTGGAGGCTGCCTTGAGCGGCAAGGACGCCGCGCAGAGTGGAGTCGAAGGCCAGAGGACGCGCAAAGCGCGTTGTTTCAATGAACCGACACCTCTTTGGACACAGGGGCCCGTCTGACTGTCGTGGAGGCTGCATTGAGCGACTAGAACGCCGCGCAGAGTGGAGTCCAAGGACAGAGGGCGCGCGAAGCGCGTTGTTTCAATGAACCGACACCTCTTTGGACCCGTCTGACAGTCGTGGAGGCTGCATTGAGCGACTAGAACGCCGCGCAGAGTGGAGTCCAAGGCCAGAGAGCTCGCGAAGCGCGTTGTTTCAATGAACCGACACCTCTTTGGAGCCGGCTGACAGTCGTTGAGGCAGCCTTGAGCGGCTAGGACGCGCAAAGCGCGTTGTTTCAATGAACCGACACCTCTTTGGACACAGGGGCCCGTTTGACTGTCGTGGAGGCTGCATTGAGCGACTAGAACGCCGCGCAGAGCGGAGTCCAAGGCCAGAGGGCGCGCGAAGCGCGTTGTTTCAATGAACCGACACCTCTTTGGACCCGTCTGACAGTCGTGGAGGCTGCATTGAGCGACTAGAACGCCGCGCAGAGTGGAGTCCAAGGCCAGAGAGCGCGCGAAGCGCGTTGTTTCAATGAACCGACACCTCTTTGGAGCCGGCTGACAGTCGTTGAGGCAGCCTTAAGCATCTAGGTCACCACGAAGAGTGCCCCTAAATGAGCACACTTTGAACACATGCGCCCGTCTGACAGTTCTTTAAGTCCCCTCCCCTTGTCCCCCAGTGCCAAGCACCAGTGTATCAAAAAAGTGACACCAACCGCGACAGTGACTGCAACACTGCCTCCAGTCATACCCCACAATCCACATGAAGATCTCAAAAAAGTCCAAATCCACTGCAAGGAAACGAAACAAAAAAAAAAAGAAACGAAGTGACTCTGAACCCATTAACCCCGTCACAAGACGAAACATCCTTGTAAACAATATTCATCCTGTTCGTCGACACACGCACGCACACAAGGTGGACGTGGAACAAGACACGGCAAAAAATGAGACCAGAAACCATAAACCGACATATGTACGTACGTGTCATGTGATAACACCTTGTCGGATCAACGCTGGCTTAGGATACCACGCGGCAACACGATGCAACATTGAAGAACCACTGAACAACACGGCGAACACACGGTGCTGGTGCCGATGGTGGGCGGGACGGGATGGTTGACGGGTGGGAGGGGAAGGGAAGTATCAAAAGCGGGCCAAAACGCGGGAATATCACAAACGACAAAACACACAAGACACACAAGCCAACACGAACAAACAACGATTCCGAAATGGAACTGTTGCATACACTTACCGGCGCGCAGGCGCGCGCGTTAATCGCCCAGGAATACTAATTTAAATAAGAAATTAATTTGTTGGAAATCCGTCGCCGTTCGCCGTTGCCGTTGCCGTCGCTGTGGCCGTGGCAGTGGCCGTCGGTCGGTACGATCTCTGACTTCAGATAGAAGCCACAAGCCAGGGCATATATGCCGGCACACGGTATATCGGCGTGCGGCCGGCGAGGAAGGGACAGAGGTGAATCCCCATATCCCTCGGTTTACACGACTGATCTGCGCTCATCTCTTTATTAATTAATTTTTTTGTATGCGCGTTTTATTTCGGTGCCCCCAATGAAGAGATGGCCAGCAGCAGCAGCAGCAGCCGCATCAGCAGCAGCAGAGAACAGCAAACAGCAAAGCAAGGAGCATCGTGCATCCAGGCGCGCTAGACACAATCTCAAAGCCGGTGTGCACCACGGGGAGACACGGGGAGGGACGCATGAACCTTCGCAGCCCTGACGGCGTAGCTATGAGTGTATATTATGTTTTTACGGTCGTTTTATGATCTTTCGCTGAGATTAGCATTAAAATGATTTTTACAACAAAATTGTATCACTGCGGACCGTGTGCAGCATCCTCTGGGTTTGGCCGTGCTGATCACAGTCCGTGGCGGGTCGTACAATCTGTCTGGGGTGAGGTGTTGAAGATGAGACAAGCTAAAACTGCATAGTTTATAGCTGGGTGCAGTGCAACACCTGATGTCGCGGCACCGAGGGGCCGAGGTAAGAAGAATCTGCAAAGTGAGCATGCGGGTGATGGCTGTTGTCAGTGGGTGTACCGGCCAGCAATTAGGCTTCTGCCGGAGCGCACACCAGCGCTCGCGTTCTCGACGTGTCATTGGCATCGTCGCGGTCGCCGGCCATCACGAGACTCTCGGCCCAAATTGATTTCGTGGTGTTCTTTGCGTTCGTTTGTTGCGGCCGGCGTCGTCGATCGGTCTCGCTGGGTCTCAGTCGACTCAGAGCCAGCCCCCCCCCAACCAGATCCATGCGAATACAATTGACCGGCCGAAGGTGTGTCGATTATGGGAGTCTAATGGCGGTCAGGTTACAGTCTGTACTCTCGTTTTTTGACTGCATCCTGATCGAATTCGTTCTGTTAATCCTCTCCCCCCCCCCCTCGCCCTCTCCACCCCACATTTATGCGTGTCGCGCCTTTATCCTCTTCCTTTGTCTTGTCATGTTTCCCTCGTCTGAGCCAAGCAAAACAAAAAAAACGAAACCAAACGAGACGTTTGGTCATTATCTTCGTTTGGGCCGAAAGTTGGATTTAATTCAAAATTCAAGGAACATACATGCGTATCCACATAAATCCACTTCGTGTATCCTTTTGAGTCCGTGCGCGCCCTGACTGGACACTCGGCTCGGCGACAAGGCGGACAAAGGCGACTTCTTTTGCGCTTGCAAACAGCCAACAGCAAAAACACACACAGGACTCGGAGTGGGACTGTCAAATGGAACGGTACATTCATTCCTCCTTATGTCGATAATTATTTATGGGTCTATTCACCAGAAACAGAAACACACTGAGAAAGGGAGAAGGAGCGCTGAGGGTGGGGGGGGGGGGGGGGGGGGGGGTGTACAAAAAGCAACACAAGTCTCAGAGCACGCAGGATCATCGGCAATTATCGAAAGAACCCATAAAAGTCATACAAGGTGGCTCCGAGCCAGCAGTTGGTGGCACGGTTGGTGTACCCTATGCGACGGGGGGTCGTCTCGGTAGGAGACAGTCTGTCAGATGACATTTTCGGGTGCTGACTGAGGACTAAGCAGGCGTGTCAATTATTGGTCAGAATTTAGGCCGCATTGCTTTCGACTTAATCAGGCCTTCCTTGAAGTCTTGGGCCAAATGAAGGACGAGGCAGCCTTCGATATGCGGGCCAAATGAGAGGTCAAAAATTAGGCCGCATTTTTTTTGTTCAACATTTCTAATTGATCAGGCCATCCTTGGAAATTTGAGCCAGAAGAAGGATGAGTCATCGTTTGCAATGCTTGTCCAAATGAGACAAGACATTTACGTTCCTTCAACTTATGCCTAAAATTTGGGCCGCATTTTTTTTTGGTCAAAATTTTACTTGATCAAGCCTTCCTTGGTATTTTGAGCCAAATTAAGGATGAGACACCACCTGATTTGCAGGTCAAATGAGAGGCAAGTTCCTTCAATTTGTGGTCAAAATGAAGGCCGCATTCGCCTTAATCAGGTCTTCCTTGAAGTTTTGGGCCAAATGAAGGGTGAGGCATCCTTCGATTTGCATACCAAATGTGAGGTCAAAATTTACTTACGACTTAATCCGATTATCTTGACGTTTCGGGCCAAAGGAAGGACGAGACATCATTTGATTTAAAGTTCAAATGAGAAGTCAGAATTTAGGCCACTTTTTTTTTGGTCAAAATTTCTACTTTAAATGTACATACTTGGAAATTTAGGCCAGAAGAAGGATAAATCATCGTTTGAAATGCTTATCCAAATGAGACAAGACATTGACGGTACTTCACCTTATGCCCAAATTTGGGCCGTATTTTTTTTGTCGAAAATTCGTGTTGATGGTCGACTGGATGAGACAGGCTTGGAATTTTGGGTCAAAGGAAGAACGAAACATCATATGAATCGAAGGCCAAGCGAGATACGGGGAATTCCTTCAATTTTAGGCCAAAATTTGGATCAAATTTGTTCCCAAATTTTGCGTCAATACCCAACTGGACGCGAACTCGATTGGATGAGAGGTGAAATCTTGGACCGGGCATCTTTTGAATTTTAGGCCAAACGAGATACGGGGCATTCCTTCAATTTAAGGCCAAAATTTGGATCAAATTTGTTCCCAAATTTTGTGTCAATACCCAACTGGATGTGAACTCGATTGGATGAGAGATGAAATCTTGGACCGGGCATCTTTTGAATTTTAGGCCAAATGAGAGACGGGGCATTCCTTCAATTTTAGGCCAAAATTTGGATCAAATTTGTTCCCAAATTTTGTGTCAATACCCGACTGGATGTGAACTCGATTGGATGAGAGGTGAAATCTTGGACCGGGCATCTTTTGAATTTTAGGCCAAACGAGAGACGGGGCATTCCTTCAAAATTTGGCCAAAATTTGGATCAAATTTGTTCCCAAATTTTGTGTCAATACCCGACTGGATGTGAACTCGATTGGATGAGAGGTGAAATCTTGGACCGGGCATCTTTTGAATTTTAGGCCAAACGAGATACGGAGCATTCCTTCAAAATTTGGCCAAAATTTGGATCAAATTTGTTCCCAAATTTTGTGTCAATACCCGACTGGATGTGAACTCGATTGGATGAGAGGTGAAATCTTGGACCGGGCATCTTTTGAATTTTAGGCCAAACGAGAGACGGGGCATTCCTTTAATTTTAGGCCAAAATTTGGGCCCAATGAGTTAAGATACCCATTTCATGTCGATGACCGACTTCATCCTTTCCAATGGGGTGAAAGTAAATCAAAGCAAATGCGTCAGGTCGCCAAACCGAATCATACCCTATGGCAGATTGGGCGACAAGCGCGAGTCCGAGTCCCAGTTCGAGTCCAAGCCCGAGTACGAATCCGAGTTCCCTCTTCACACGGACATAGGGAAGCGGCCCGTGCCCGCTCTTAAATGAGATAAATGAATAAAACTCTTTTTAATAAATGATTTACGAATGACTAGTAGAATTTATAATAGCTGCGGCTGTTGTTGCCCGTTGCTCGTTGCCGGTGCTGGTGCTGGTGCTGGGGCCTGTGGACACCGCGGTCCATCGTTGCTCGGTGCCTTGGACAGAAGGACAGAAGGACTCTCCTGTGACCGGGATGATGCTGGTGCGAGAGTGCGCGCTCGCGCGCGCTTTGTTTGTGCCCCACAAAGGGCCATCGGTGTCACTTGTGGTGGCACACACACACATTTTTTTCCCCTCTTAATCTGATTATGGGGGTTCATATAATTATAATAATAATAAAATAAGACCAAAAACCGACACAAGGAATATACTGTCGCACTATTTTAGCAAGTGGCCCCAGTCGTCATCGACGATCACCGTAGATGGTCGTGCTGGTGGTGTTGAAGGAGGAGGAGGATGACGAGGATGCTTCTTCTTCAACTTCTACTTTTTGGCTGATTCTTTTTTTATGGTTTGGTTCATCGTTCTTCGTTCGTTTTCGTGTTCGATCCCGTGGTCTCTTTGATGATTATGTGCCTGCTAAACAAGACAAAACAAAGCAAAGCAAAGCAAAAAAAAAATATGCAAGAGGAACGACGACGAACACAAGAAGGGACATTTTGTGTGTGACCGTGTGCGCGCGCTCCCATTTTGCGATGCTCTCCGCCAGCACCAGGAGACAATCATCATAATAATCTATCCCTCATCCGTTTGCTTGGCCGTTTAGCATTTTATGTGTACGCTTGTGTAGCTGCTGCTGCTGGTGCTGGTGCTGATGGTGATGCGCTCCAACTACAGCTTCCAGCTCCTGCTCCTTCCTCTCTCTCTCTCTCTCTCTCCATATGAAGCCGATGCTGATTCTGAGATGCTGATGGTGCTGCTGGTTCTGTGATGTTTGGTTCGGTCGTTCGTTGCTGTTGATGATGACGATGCCTGCGAATGCTCCTGTTCCTTGCTTGATCGATGTAAATGGGGGGAATATTCGCATTTTAAGTTTGTTAAAAGGGTTCCCTTCATCCATCCAGTATCCAATATTCGATTAAGAGTTGACTCTTTGCGCGCGGATTTGTGGTCGTTTCGTCGATTTAAATAAAAAGGGATCATCGCTGCAGACACACACACACCACCATGCACCCATCCAATGATGAATTTAAATGATTCCCTTTGGACACACAGAACCGCGAGACGCGACAAAGGACGCGCTGAGAGAATGAATTCCTGAGAAATAAAACCAAAAAAATAAAACAAAAAAAAAAAAAACAAAATTAAGAATTCCATTGTTTTCGGTGGGAAGTAGGAATCATAAATTCTCTGCCATGAATTAAAATTTTGATTTTAAATTCAGCGACTATTCGGATTTGGATTCGCATTCGCATTCGGATTCGGATTCATTGTGTGTTCAATTTATTTATTTTTTTTTTCTGCGTCTCGGCTTGGACCACGACACCGCCGGTCGGAGCCTGGGTCCGCGGCGAGTGTCCTTTTGTGGTTCATTTGCGTGGTTTTTTCTTTCAGAGACTTTATCACTTCTTCGGCTCGCTGTTTGATATGCTCAATGAATGTTGTTGACTGTGGTTTTTGGGTTTTGTTTTCTTTCGTTCGTTTGTTAGGCCGTTGTTTATGTTGTGTGCCTGGCTGGGGTCCCTGTTGACGTGTGTCTCGGAAATGTGACAATATTTTTGCCGTCGGTCGGGTGAGGAGGGGGGTAACATACCGCACTGACGGCATTATTGCATGGCACACTTCTTTGGGCTGTGAGTGAAGGATAGGGTGGAAGGGTGGCTCCCATAGATCGTCTAGAGCTCTTCGATTCAGACCCAGTGCCGTAACTAGGCTTTCATGCACCCCGTCTGTGGTTATTTATTTGCCCCCTCGTATGCGTGTAATTGAAGTTGTCTTGGTCATTTTTTGCGATCTCCTTACGGCACTGCCTAGACCGCGGTTCAATGATCCCCTTATCCTCTGAGACCATGGAACCTCCTCTGCTGATTCAGGGTCGGTCCTCCTTCACAAGATCGATCACAAGGGTCTGTGTACTCCTCTCCTGGCTCGGTGCTCCTTCAAAAAATCGATCACAAGGCTCTGTGTACTCCTCTCCTGGCTCGGTCCTCCTTCACAAGATCGATCACAAGGCTCTGTGTACTCCTCTCCTGGCTCGGTCCTCCTTCAAAAAATCGATCACAAGGGTCTGTGTACTCCTCTCCTGGCACGGTCCCCCTTCACAGGATCGATCACAAGGCTCTGTGTACTCCTCTCCTGGCTCGGTCCTCCTTCCCAAGATCGATCACAAGGCTCTGTGTACTCCTCTCCTGGCTCGGTCCTCCTTCAAAAAATCGATCACAAGGCTCTGTGTACTCCTCTCCTGCACGGTCCCCCTTCACAGGATCGATCACAAGGCTCTGTGTACTCCTCTCCTGGCTCGGTCCTCCTTCCCAAGATCGATCACAAGGCTCTGTGTACTCCTCTCCTGGCTCGGTGCTCCTTCAAAAAATCGATCACAAGGCTCTGTGTACTGCTCTTCTCGGGAATAGCCAGGAGATACTTTGTCCGACGATGGTGCCCTGCCTGCTGACGAGGACTTATTGAACGCATCCGTGCGCTGCTTGAGTTGGTCCTTGTCTCGGTAATAAGTGGGCATCCTCGTCGTTAGCCTATTCCAGGAATTTTCTGATCGGAGGTAGTCTTTGGTCCCAAGCGTAAGGGCTTCCAGTCGCCATGTGCTATGCCCACAGCCCTCTTAAGACTATCGGTGCCCAGCCCAGCTGATGGTACTCGTAAGTCGCCACCTTTCCCCTCAACTTTGAGCACGACTAACTTAAGCAGCTCTAAATAGCTTCATTTGGAGTGAATCCACGAGTCTCTCAAGACATTTTTTCGAATTAATTTCCAATTTTTCACAACTTTTGGTACCAGATCCTCAAGGACTACGTCCCCCCGTGTGATTTAAGCGAAATTCAACCAAAAGCCGCTCGAAAATTGGCCGAAAATTGGACTTTTTGAAATTTACACTCGGTGACCAATAAAAGTCGACTGGATTCCGTTCACAATGGACTGCATTTTTTCGCCGAAAATGAGACATTTTTCCGATTTCCCAAAATTTGGTCAAAATTCATCTGAAAGCTGATTCACATGAGAGATCTCGACGTCCTCTACACAGGGATGTGTTGGATTCCAGGTTTCGCCAGGATCTTCAAGGATTTTCTAGGATTTTCGAGGATTTTTCTGACTTCTCGTGGATTTTTGCGTCCAATCTTCTGGATCCGTGTCCGAGGACGTGACTCCCATCAGATTCCGCAAAAACCGCAACGATTTTGGACCAAAATGGAGGTTTTCAAAATTTTCGCTCTCGGCGGAGGAAAAGTCGACTGTACTCCGATCACAATCGACCGCATTTTTTTGCCGAAAATGAGACATTTCTTAGATTTTCCAAAATTTTACTAGAATCTCTTTGGGAACTGAGGGGTGTCAGTGGTCTGTATGTCCTTTCTTCAGAAATCCAGAATTTGACAGGAATTTCAAGGATTTTCGAGGATTTATCTGACTTCTCGTGGATTTTTGCGTCCAATCTTCTGGATCCGTGTCCGAGTACGTGACTCCCATCAGATTCCGCAAAAAACCGCAACGATTTTGGACCAAAATGGGGTTTTTCAAAATTTGAACTGGACTTCGATCACAATCGACCGCATTTTTTCGCCGAAAATGAGAAATTTTTTAGATTTTCCAAAATTTTACTAGAATCTCCTTGGGAACTGAGGGGTGTCATTGGTCTTGATGTCCTCTCTTCAGAAATCCAAGATTTGACAGGATCTTCAAGGACTTTCGAGGACTTTCGAGGACTTTTTGGAATTTTTTTGAACTAATTCTTTTTTTTTATCAAATTTTCCGATAGATTAGAGACTAGAGAATAACATTTTCCGTACATGGTACTTGCATTAATGACAGCATGCTCCGCGAGTTCCTTCATCCGTCGGATACCCACTCGGAACCTCATTAATCATCATTCTCAATCAAAATCATATGACAGTCGCAAAAAGATTCCCTTCAATTCAAATTTATTGCGAAATTCTGTCTAAACTCTCTGTCCACCCCTATGCTCGAGCAGCAGCAGTTCACCCCCTTTCATCGAAACCAAAAAATTGAATTGAAACCCGATCAAAAATCCAAAGACAGGGAGAGAGAGAGGAAAAACGCCACTATTTTATAATTAACAGGGAATAGTCAAAGGCATTCATTAACGAGATCAAGCGTAATGATAGATGTATCCGATAGACTACGCTGCAAGGGCAGATGTTTGCAAAAAAAAAAAAAAAAAACCCCTGCCTCTCTCTCTCGCTCCCTCTCTCTCTCTCAGTCGTGGCATAATTTGCACATACCCAAAGTAGCTATACGCCAAAGCCAAGCCAAGCAAGAACAAGAATAAAAAAAATGAAAAAAAGAAATATAAAGCACTCCGCCAAGGGTAGAAATTATATACTTTTAAGCCTGTTTTCCTTTTACGATACACTTCGTTGGGGGTGAAGTATTTTTTCGCTTTCTATTTTTTTTTTTTTTTGCTGCTTGTCCTTGCCTTCATAAGATTTTTACTTTTTCATAGTTCCGCTGCTGCTTTCATGTGTACTCTCCCAGGACTTGTGACGGTGGAGTGAAATGAACACAAAAAAAAAACTGCACCCCTTAGGTTTTTTTTTCACTTGTTCCTGCACTCATTTCACCCCCATAAAAATGTGAATACGGACGGGAAAAAAAATGACGTAAATTTTTCGGCAGAGGCCAGGCATATCTGAAAGGGAATGAAGAACAAAAAACGAGGAAAGGAAAAAAAACTGCGCTGCTGTACCCCCTCGTTATGAACGAAATGACTGTGGAGTGGAGTCTGTGGGTGTAGAAGAAGCGAAATAGATTTTTGTGCTTCTCGCTCGGTTGTTAATGCATCAGCGTGTGGTGCGGATGAGGAGAGGTTTTTGATTAGGGGTTGTACGGTTTTTTTTCCTTCCTTTTCGTT
Source organism: Eristalis intricaria (assembly GCA_964034865.1). Taxonomy (NCBI): domain Eukaryota; kingdom Metazoa; phylum Arthropoda; class Insecta; order Diptera; family Syrphidae; genus Eristalis; species Eristalis intricaria. Next base: position 23,432,082 of record OZ035878.1, read on the forward strand.
AACTTTTTTCATTTTGAGGGGTTTCTTGAATCTGTTCACGTGTCGATGGCACTTGGCAGTGTCACTTGTCTTTGCTCGAAATTTGAATTTCAGGCGTTGGACGGGGGACTCAACCAGCAATCAAACAACTTCTCAGTTCTCACTCTCACTCAGTTGTCGTTCGACTAGCGCCATGAAGTTGGCTTGATCATGATACTGGACTGGAGCTCAATCGCTAAGCCAAGTGCTCGTAGAACTCAGGGCGCTCCTGTCAACGAATTTCTCCTTGCGACAAGATGCTCGTAGAGCACTGTCCGCTCCTTGCGACTGGAGCTCAAGCTGCTCGCTAAGCCAAGTGATCGTAGAACTCAGGGCGCTCCTGTCAACGAGATGCTCTCTGCGACAAGATGCTCGTAGATTACAGTCCTCTCCTTGCGACTGGAGCTCAAGCTGCTCGCTAAGCCAAGTGCTCGTAGAACTCAGGGCGCTCCTGTTACCGAGCTGCTCATTGCGACAAGAGGCTCACAGTCCGCTTCTTGCGACTGGAGCTCAAGCTGCTCGCTAAGCCAAGTGCTCGTAGAACTCAGGGCGCTCCTGTCAACGAGCTGCTCCTTGCGACAGGATGCTCGTAGAGTACTGTCCGCTCCTTGCGACTGGAGCTCAAGCTGCTCGCTAAGCCAAGTGCTCGTAGAACTCAGGGCGCTCCTGTTACCGAGCTGCTCATTGCGACAAGATGCTCACAGTCCGCTTCTTGCGACTGGAGCTCAAGCTGCTCGCTAAGCCAAGTGCTCGTAGAACTCAGGGCGCTCCTGTCAAAGAGCTGCTCCTTGCGACAGGATGCTCGTAGAGCACTGTCCGCTCCTTGCGACTGGAGCTCAAGCTGCTCGCTAAGCCAAGTGATCGTAGAACTCAGGGCGCTCCTGTCAACGAATTTCTCCTTGCGACAAGATGCTCGTAGAGCACTGTCCGCTCCTTGCGACTGGAGCTCAAGCTGCTCGCTAAGCCAAGTGCTCGAAGAACTCAGGGCGCTCCTGTCGACGAGCTGCTCCTTGCGACTGGAGCTCAAGCTACTCGCTAAGCCAAGTGCTCTTAGAACTCAGGGCGCTCCTGTCAAAGAGCTGCTCCTTGCGACACGATGCTCACAGTCCGCTCCTTGCGACTGGAGCTCAAGCTGCTCGCTAAGCCAAGTGCTCTTAGAACTCAGGGCGCTCCTGTCAAAGAGCTGTTCCTTGCGACAAGATGTTCGTAGAGCACAGTCCGCTCCTTGTGCCTAGCGCCTTGATCTCGATCTGCGTCACCTCTTTCAGCGTAAGTAACAGTTGAGGTACTCCATGCCACCGATGAAGGTCACATTGAGTGGAGACCTACCACTCCCGTAGTCACCATGAGCCACTAGACCACGCAGAGTCGAAGTAAAGAAAGCGCCACACTGTTTCCTGCCGCTTGCGGAATAGATTTATGGTTCAGTCGTCCCTCGGATTCACTCAGAAATTCAGCTCGTTAGTGGCTCGTCTCAAACCGATGAAGCAGAAGTTCCCTAGCTAGCCCTCGTCTGTCCAGAAACTCATGCCTCATCTTGTTTGTCATTACATTACACATCGCTTGTGCAGTCCTTTTAACAAGCCAGCCACACGTCATTACGAGTTTCTTTCTCTCGCTCGCCGCTTATTCTAATAACGTCGTCCGGGTAATTGCCCAACGTAAATCAACCAACTCAGTGGGTTTGTTAAAGTGGATTACTAAGCAAAAAAATTAATCTGTACCTGTGCGCTCCTCCTCCTCACCCACAGACACTGCTGCGCGGCTGGTCTGTGACGGGTGTGTGTGTGTGTGTGTGTGTGTGTGTGTGTGTGTGTGTGTGTGTGCTTGTGGACTGTGGTGGAGTGCAAGGCAATTAAGTTACACGATTAAAATTGAATTCTCATCTTCACAGCTTCGCGGCAGCAATGACCATCGAACTCAATCACTGGCAGCCGCATGGAATGACTCGACGTGTGCACTGTGTGTGTGTGTGTCAACTAATCTCTGGAATCAAATACATTACGTTCTTATCGAGCGACGACCATTAACCACAAGCGGTCAATTTGACACACCCAAGCCAGGCGAAGAGATCCGGCCAGAAATAAAACAACACACCGCCATGGGACATAAAAAACGAAACTATTGCAACAGCAGCAGCAGCAGGAGATGAGAAAGCATTCATCTGTTTTGCTGAGCAGCAGGAGCAGTGGCAGCAGCATCCCTTCCCGGGAACTGCGCCCTTTTGTTACCCTAATATTAATGAGCAAACATTAATGTGTTCCAATATCCTAATCGAATTGTGATCCATCCAGTTCCATCGAGACATAAAAAATAAACGAGAGAGAATCCCTTATTCCCTCCTCCTCGCGTCGCATTCATTTCAGAGTCGAATGGCCAGGGTGGAGGGAAAAAAAACGTAATTAATAAAAAAGGCAACTTGGGGGTAGCAAGCAGCAAAGAACAGAGGACAGGATGAACAAAAAAAAAAAACGACAACCCCTTGCAACCCTTGTGTGCAGTTTTTTTTTTCGGTTTTTTTCATCTGCCAGAGGGGTACGTTCAGGGTACGTGTGTGAGTGTGCGTTTTTTCTTTTTTTCATTTTTTATCCAACATCCCGTCAACAGAGAGTAGCGAAACTAGTGGAAAGCGTGTCGGAGAAATTAATAAAATTTTAGATACGCACACGTAATGTATCAGCACACACAGGACATTTTCATTTTCAGTCGTTTTTTCATCCAAGCATCCATCCCCCGTTGAGGGTAGTTTATGGCATTTTGAGGGTAGCACACTCTCGCGCGCGCTAATGGCATGGAGATGGAGCGCGACGCGGACCGAGGGTCGATGGAATATCGACGAATCGATTCGATGGCGTACGCGTTTCTGATCAATCAGGGTCGTTAAACTTTCAATTCGGGGTTTTTTTTTTTGTTTTTTTGTTTGCGAGTTGATTTGAAGCGAAGACACTGACACTTACCCCTTAGCACTGGGTACCCCTGGGATGGTGGCGAGTGTCGTGACGGAAGGGCGATTGCTTGGGTGCAGTCTTAACGAGGACTCTGGTTGATCACAGGGTGCAAGTGGAAATTTGAGAAGACCAATCTTTTTGGGAGAGACTGTCTCTTTTTGAGTAACTGAGCTTTGAGGCTGGAGTTGAGGTGCGCTCAGACGAAGCGTCTTTTTATCGGGTGTCATTTAAAAAAAAAAAAAACTTAATCAAAAGCAAAAACCACGAAAAACTCACCGTTTTCGAGATATGGGCGACTTTTCAAAATGCAGTCCTGCAGGTCACCTTTTCCGCACCTAGAGGTCCACTCCTATGGGGGGAAGTGGCAAAAGTTTGGCATGCCAGGATGCGTCATTGTATCCTCTATCGATGCCCAGAAGAAAGGCCTGACCGCCGACGCCCCGTTTTCGAGATTTGGGCGATTTTTGAACCTCAAGTCGTACAGGTCCCCTTTTTCCACTTCTACAGGTTACCTACAGATCCGTTCTTGTGGGGGCTAACGGCAACATTTTGACATGGAAAGATGCGTCATTGGACCCTCTGTCGATGTCCAGAAGGAAAGTCCGACGGCAGAGGCACCGTTTCTGAGAAAAGTGCTGTCGGCACCCACACCCCCAAGTCCCCAAGTCCCCAAGTCCACCCCCACAGACAGTGTCCCACAATTAAGACATAAACCCCACTTACGTCCGCCTCTCTCGTAAAACTCAGGCCTAAAGTGTGTCCACGACGAATGCCTCAGTCCACTGTCAGCTAAGCTCCCCCACGGCACCCAACACACGCTTGCGGAAGTAATCAGGCCGTCATGTCGTGTCGCCAATGAATGGCGGTCCATGCCTCGTCTGGAGAGCAATTAAAAACGGACCAGAAGCCTTTTCCCGCATTCCTGCACAAGTCCGCTTGCAGTACGAGGACGAACGTGACGGGCTTCAAAGGCTGCAGTGGACAATTAAACCGAACTGCGTCTGCATAATTATCGCATGGTACAGCGTGGGTAATAAACACTTTACGACACTGTAGCGGGCCGTATGGCCATCGCCCGGCGCCGCCACCTGCACCGTGACACATGAACTGCGTGAATCTCAACTGGGTCATCTCTTGCATTCGTTGTCGCCGACGTCGGTGCGGGAGAGCTAAAATTATGCGTCGCCATGACCATCGCCTGTCTTGGGTGAATACTTCTCTTTATCGCTGGAAGGGCAAGCGGTCAGTAAGTCAGAGCCACTCTTGGCATCAGACCAAGCGGGCTGCAAATGCAGTCGCCCACAGCCTCTGGGCATGGCGCCATCCTGGGTTGGTGAAGTTTGGTCAGAGTGACTGCGCCGGAGGCAGATGGTACCTTGGACAAAGCTTTGAAGATGGCTCGCACTAACAGCATTGCTTAGCCTCTAGGTGGACTGAGGGAGAAACGACGCATGTGCGGTCCTCGAAAAAGGACATACAACATCGACGACCTGGATAGAGCGGCACAGTGGGCAGGTGTACCTTCGTCCACCTCGGCTCCAGGACGAACAACGTCTGTACCGAGACGCAGAATAGCTCATGTCGCCCCTGTGCCTGTCTGTTAAGGCTCAAGAGACAAGTGAGTGAAAGACCCGTCTCTCGGAGGACCCAGTTGACATGCACATTGTGTCCCACAAAGAGTAAATGCAATTCGAACACGCTCGCCTCATGAAAGAGGATATCTCGCCTCAAGACTTTCTGTTAAACTCTGAGCATGTCACAGCATGTTCTGCCCATGGACAGCCTCAAAAGCGGATGAAGATGTCCTTGGTCCCTTCGAGGAATGAGAAAGAAACTGCGCTCCGCCCACAGAGTCTCCTACGCCAAATCTGTGGGACAAGGCAACAGAGGACGCCCGGGTCTAAGATGCCGAACCCAAGTGGCGAAGGACCGCAGCCAACTTGCCAGAGATCGCGCTAGTTGGAGAGCATTTCTGGTGGTAGTAGGTGACTAGGTGGATGTGTGCAATGAATGTCCGCAATGGTTTCCTCTTCTGTGTCGTCGTCGAACACCCAAGGGTGACCGGCATGCTCATACCATCCATCCACACCGTCACCCAAACCGATCCCAAAAGGTGCCCCTAGCTCCGAGTATGTGTGCCAGGTTAGGTAGGGGTGCTGCTAGTGCATTCGCCAGCACACTTAGACCTTACTGGTCCGTTGTGCTACCCCCTGATAGTGCCGTTAATTTGATCCCGACGGCAAATGGTGACTGGACCAGATTTGAAAAACCAGATAAAAGCGTACTAACATTGCTTCCAGTGGGATTCGAACCGGGGGCCCAGCGAACCAAGGGCAGGCACGCTACCACCTGCAACATCCAGTCGTGTGTCAAATCTCGTTGCATGCAGTCGAGTCATTTTCGAAAAATTCGCAACACGAGAACGCCCGAGTTTTCATACAAATCCTTCTGGGAAACCAGGCCACCAGACATTCTAGGAAGGGGTCTGCCGGCTTTTCGCCCAACTTTGCTTGCCTGTAACTCGAAAACGGTGCATCGCACGATGAAATGACCAAGGACGATGTTGTAGCTTGTAACTAGCTCTAGATGATGGACCTGGGAAATGACACCATTTACCGTTATTTCTGTGTGATTTTGAGAATTTTAAATGATCCTATAAAGATCTCACCCGAATAACGGGGAATTTGTCCATTTGTAATTTTCATCCTCTAGTCCAAGGAGTAAGCTACAAAATCGCTCTTGACCATTTGGCTGTAGGACGCACCGTTATCGAGATATAACAAGCATAAAAAGACCAAAAGTGCTCAGACCCCCCGCTCTCTCTCTCACGCTCTCTGGTGGCCTGGTGTGCCAGAAGCATTTTTCATTGAAATGGAGGATGGCTCCTGGAAGAGGATGCATTTACCGATATTTCTGTGTGAATTCACAAGGATAAGGGAGATTCAGTGCCGAAAGGTGTGTCTCTGTGGCGTGAAATGAAAACTTGTCCCGCTGACCATACCGCCCGCCATTCTACCGAACTCCATTCAGTCCGCTCAGCCGAACATGACCTCCTCCAGGCCACAGGGCATCATGTGGACTTCAAGTCCCTGTGGGACACAATGTGATGCATAATCAGTTAGTCACAAACCAGTGCTCTCATGTAATGGCACTTGATGTAGATTGACGGGTGATCGTGGAAGGAGTGGTTCTGATGACTGGTTGTGCCCTGGAAACCGTGTTAAATTGAATCATACGGACGCGGGAGTGATGCCATCAGTCGAACTGAATCCCTTTCTGATCACAAAGTGGGACCTAAGGATGGACTTCCATAGGACGGTCGCCTTAGAAGACATTTGTTGACACCCCCTACCTTCCTCTGATCGAAGAGCGCCATGGACTTGATATCAAACGAAGCGTCGTCTAAAACTTCTTAGAAACAGAAGATTTCTGCGTGGAACTCCGACAAGAACTGCAGTGAGACCGCTTCAATTTGCGTCACTGAGGGAATACCGCGTCCCTGAGGGCACACACCTCCACCCGAACACAGCTTCACTTGAAAACATCAACTCCTCCCAGTGCAAAAAGAGCACTTAGCAGAGACACCCACCACAACCGCTGCCATGCTGACGTCAGAGTGTGAAGATTCCTCACGAAATCCTCGATTTTCCCACCAAATCAGCTGAAAAACCACTCAAAGTGGATGAAATCATAGTCAGGACATCCAAAACCATCATCCAAAAAAAACCGCACTCAAAAATTCGCATTTTTGTGGAAAATCGAAAAAATGCATGATTTCGCCGAAAAAATGCAGAAAATTGCGAAATGAATCAAGTCGACTTTTCCTGCTGCCAGCGTGCAAATTTCTGAAAGTCGAGTTTTTCGAAAATTCGGCCGTATTTTGAGTCAAATTTGGGTGGAATGTAGTGAGTGGAGAGGGAGTAAGAAGTTTTGGTCGAAAATTTGAAGGAAATCGACGCGGAAATGCGAAAATGGGGCGAGTTTGAAGTCGGCTGGAGGTGTTCAATAAGGGGTTACAATTGTGTGTGGCGATGAAAGTGCGGGGAGGATGTCTTTTTATGATCTGTGAACGATACAGCGTCCATCAAGGCTTGCCTTTTGATCATAAGGAAGGCCTTGAATGGCTTAAGGTGAGAATTGTATTTTTTTTCGTCGGTAATTGCTGCTTCGTGAATGCTTCGCCGCTCTTTTAGAAAAGGGAGGGCTTTGAGTTTTTATGATATGAGCAAAGTAAGACCAAAATTCATGATTTGTTCAATGTAGAAAATTCGACATCTGTAGGGGTTCTGGCGGTCCGTATGGAATTTTCAACAGCTGATATCTCGAGAACGGTGCTTCCTACGAGAAAAAACCCGTACATATTTTTTGTAGCACATGACTTGATCTAGAGGATGGCATTGAAAAATTTATAAAATAACCGTTATTTGGGCAAATTTTTGAAAAAAAAACCGGGAAATTTGTTTCTCCGACGTAAATTATAAGGAATTTTACATCGGCTTTGCAGGAAATTCCATCTGAATTGTTGCTCTTAACGTGAATTTACATTTTGCAAGTTTTCATCACCATCAGTCATCGACAAGGCGATAATTTACATTATTTTACCAAATAAACTCTTTTATTCATTAAAAATCATACCCTAATAACGGTATATTTTTTTCCGTTCTCCAACGCCATCGTCTAGATCAGGTCAAGAGCTAAAAAGTCGGCCTACGCCGCTTTGCTGTAGGACGCACGGTTTTTGAGAGAGAGGACCTCAACCAAATGGATCCAGCTACCCAGAGATCGCAGGCTTTGTAGATGTTCAGGAATTTCGAGAATACACCCGCACCGACTTCGCCGCCTGTCTGCGAAACGGTCAAAGTCATTCCTAGTCACACTCCTCCCTAGTTAGACTTCTTCCTCGCCAGACTCCTTCCTACCGAAAGTGTCATAAGGCCGTATGGTCTCGTGCCTTGAATCACGTCCCGAAGAGGACATACTGGTAGCCTTAGCTCAGTCCCAGGAAAGGGGTTGCCCTTAGTCGAATCCTTCGTGTGCGTACCTTCACACTCCACCTGGGACAAAATATCACGGGACTCACAATCTGCTGGCTCAAAAGACCAACGGGAGCCGAAAGTTGGACGCTAAGCTGATTAATGGTGCCTTCGTCCCATCTGCTAGCAATACGAATGAAGGAGGAGGCACAACCGCGAACCTACGTGCTGTACCTTCCGTCCCGGAAGACCGAATCTCCGATACAAAGACCAAGTTATCGTGGAGGCAAGACACAGCTTGGTCTTGATGACTGGAAGCAGTGTGTCTAGGACCATCATCGATGGAAGGCAGTTGAAGCTCAGGCTCTGACGCTCCATGGGTCGCGGCCTGATAAGTAAAAAAGGAGTCCCACCGTACAGTCAGACTTTAAAAATTGGGCCGAAGAAGGGTCTTCAACTTCAAGCCACTGGCTGGGTTCCTCCCACCACTTGTCCACGCTTACTGCAGAAGACAGGATCCCGTGTCAGCGTGGCCTACCACCACCAAGTGTAAGGAACTCCGATGTCTTGGGGCAAAGCTAAGCCCCCAAGGGTTCACAAAATGAATGACGAAGGGCTGTAGTTGCTTGAACATCAGAAGTCTTGTCCGTTGTGCTGTCCAGATCTGCTGAACTTATCGTCAAGCAAGCACATTTCGTCCTTGATCTCGAGTCTTGACTTTCCTGTGGCTTGGGATGGTGGTCATGTCAACACATTTCCATTGTAAAACTCAATCAAACGCCCATACACTCCGCCTCCGCCCCGACTCGAAATTAGAAAACCCATTTGAATGGATTTAAAGTCGATAAACCGACCAGACATGTGACCGTGAACCTAGCACTCATTGTTCACCGCAGGTCGATTGGATGTACATATATATCTAGGGGCGTCTATCGTCGCGACGGAAGCCAGATGATACATAAATCTCTGTACAATCTCAATTGAACAATCAAATAGAATACGATGACCCACAAGGTATATAAAGCATCATCATCGCCACGGCACCCATCGTCTTCGCTTGCATGTCCTCGGTTATCCTCGTTCAAATTCAATTTCACCAGAATTAAAGTAATATACATATATCCGCAATGGAATGAGATTAAGATTCGGATTGAAATTGGGATTGATGCCCTGTGGGTGGTGGACGGGTGCTGTGACGGGGCTGGGATGGTGTCACACATCTCTCTCTCACTCTCTCCCCCACTCATTGTGTGGGAGAGGAAAAAAAATGTACACAAACAAAGACACATCATCGCACACCACCCACCCACCGAAAATATTTCGATTTCCTTCACGGGACAAACACACAACACAACGGCACCCAGAAGGAGAAGAAGCGAAGCGCAAAAGAAAAATAAAAATAATAAGAAACGAGCACAAGGAGAGAGAATAAAAATATCGCTCGACAACGTATTTTGCCTTTTTAATGTATGTATGTACCACATGACACTACACCCATTGAATGAGTGCTCCTTGTCCCAGGATTTGCGTGCGTATGTATGGCCCTCTCTCACTCTGCCTCGCCTCTGCCGTCTCCATTGCGTCTCCAATCATCATCTCATCTCGTGGATGCCATCCGAAAAATCCTAGACCATATCACCACACACAGCGTGCCATCCTTGGGTCTCTCCGCTTCGCTTCGAATACCTTGAAATGAATCGGGCGCTCGCTTCTCTCCGCAACCTAACGAACTTCCAACAACAACAACGCAAAAAAAAAGGGAAATGAAAAAAAAAAAAATTAAGAGTGAGATGGAAAGCATTACTATCCAATTTATCCACGAAGAAAAATTAAAATACAAAAAAAAGGAAGAAAAAAAAAATCCGCACTCTCTTACATTCCTCGGGCCGGGCGCCACCCCATCATCGCCCATTGCAAGGGCCAACATCTCGCTCTCTCTCTCTCTATCTCTCACTCTCTCTCTCTCTCTCTCCTCCACCCCCAGCCCCCTCCGGTCGTCTCAAGTGAGTGTTATGCTGATATTCTGGTCACAGGACACAAGAGGCGAAGGGAAAAAAACGAAGAAACACACGTCTCCCCATCCAACCGTCAACGTGTACCCACCACCATCATACACACTTCCACCCAAAACAATCGTCAAAAATAAACTTAAAAAATACAAAAAAAAATGAAAGGAAAAACCGCCTGAGCCACCCACCATCACCACCACCAGTAGCAGCGGCAGCAGGAGCAGAACACAACACAAGGAGTACTCTTGCAGGAGAGTGGAAAGGAACGACGACGACGACAACGACGACAACGGTAACGAAGAAAGCATTACAACGAAAGCAGACTGATGATGATACTATTGAAAAAAAAGAATGTCTTAAAAAATGGAAGGAATCGCAAAAAGGACGATGAGGTGGTGGTGGTGGCGGAGGAGGAGGGTGGCGGAAAGAAAAGTGCTTTTTCATTTCTACTCTAATGAAAAATCCACCAGTGAACCAAGAAGAAGAGCATGGGCACGGATGGCTAGCTGGGTGGCTGACTGGGTGGGTGGTTGGCATTTTTTGGCGAACGAACCGAGAGAGAACGGAGCCAGTGTGAGTGTTTGAATGCAAAAAAGCCCCCCCCCCCTCTGGATGCTGGGCAAAGTCGCAGCAAAAAGATGAAGGGATTTCGGTGTTCTTAAGGATTCTTTCTTGCCGTTCGTCGTCGTCCTCGTCGTCATCGTCGTTGTCGTTGTCGTGAAGGTAAAGTGGGTGGATGGGTGAATGGGTGAATGGGTGGATGGGTGGTTTGGTGGCCGTGTGCTCTGGTGGCTGGGTCGTTTGTTCAATGAGAAAAGAGAGAATGTAACGTGAGAGCAAGAGAAGGGGTACAAGAAGAGAAGTGGGAGAGAGAACAGAAAAAAAAACTGTAAATCGAAAAATGCGGGGAACAGCATACACGGAGCCGGAGGACTATGGATCCACAGCCAGCCGCCGCATATCCCCGTGGAGTGTCTGTATGTGTATAATTATATATTCACCACTATGCGATTGAGGAACAAGGTAGAAACTTCATCCCCGTCTCGCATTAGTCCATGCCCCCATCCTCCCACAGCGGGCCCGTGCTATTTGGTGGCATGTCACACAGTTGTGTGTCGTTAGCGGCCGACGACGACGACGACAGAAATGTGGGGCCACGTAAATGAAAGAGAGAGAGAGACGACACATACAGAGAGAGAGAAAGAGGGTGAGTGGAGGTTTGGGAATTACTAAGGCACCCGCCTTGGCCACATATTCACCGAAAATCGCCCAAACTCCACCCCCCCCCCCCCCCCCCCCCCCACCACCACCACCACCCACCCCACCCCTCACGATGACGTGTGTATATTTGGAAGATCTCATCTCCTCTCCTTGCCGGAGCAAGCAGTTTGTGTATGTTTTTTGGATCGTAATGAAGCTGGTGACGAATATATGGCCCTGCGAAGGGGGTGTAGAATGAGATTTTAATTTTTTCTTCTTTCATTCCCTTCTTTCTTTCGAACCACCCAGTCATTCGCATCTACCTCTCCGGCGGCATCTTAGGACGGCAGTTTTTTCGGTAATTTTTTTCTTCTGCTTGTTATCCCACACCCTTAATCGATTTTTTTTTTTTTGTTTTTTTTTTTTTTCGATTTTCACCCCCCGCGCGCATTTGCTTTTGCATTTCATTTCATTCATTCAGTCAGTGTTGGTTTTTTTTTTTTTTCAACTCTTCTTTCTCGATTTACATTCTTTCTTTTCGATTTCTTATTTTCTGTTTATTTGCTTGCGCCGGCTAGGGTTGGTTTCTTCTTGGAAATTTTGTGTGTTCTTGTGTTCGCTGGGGTGGATGAGGTGAAAGGGTGGCGGACAGCGGGGGTGGAGGGTGGCCGGAGGAGAATTCCACCGATGCCGATGCTAATGTTGATGCTTTTTCTTATTAAATAGGGGAAAATAAGAAATATTTCTTTTCTCTTTAGACTTTTCTGTTTTTTTTTTGCTCGTTGCCTTTCGCTTCTTGCTTTGTGTATCATTTCCTCGTTCTCTTCTTGGTCCCATTTTCACGTGAATAATGCGGATTTAAATTTTTGAACGATGCCCTAAAGTAAGTGATGTGGTGGGAGAAGGGCGCGCGATGAGGGGAGGGTGGGTAGGTAGGGCGTATGGGTGGTTAGAGGGGGAGAGGGGGGTGTAGCGTAATGTACATATGAGGACTGAGGGTGGTGTCCTTCAGGAAAGGGTTTTTTTTCGCTTTGAAATTATTTCTATGAGTATTCCTTTGGTAGCGAGAAGGGAGAGGCATTTGTGGCTTGAGAGCTGTGGAGGGTGGCGTTTGGACGGGGAGCTGGTAAGGGTAGGCAGGTGCGACGAGGCAGGTGTGTGCCGGCGGGTGGTAGGTGGCGAGTGATCCGAGGCGGTTGATCGGAAGCGGATTATCGGAGGCGGATGAGTGGAGACGGTTGGTCGCAGGCCGGTGAGCGGAGGGGGTTGTGTGGAGGCGGGTAGGCGGAGGCTGGTAGTGGAGACGGGTGATCGGAGGCTGGTAGTGGAGGCGGGTTAGAGGAGGCGGGAAAGTGGAGGCAGGGAAGCGTTGTTGGGTGAGCAGCGGCGGGTGATTGGAGGCGGGTGATCGGAGGAGGGTAAGCGAAGGCGGATAGTGGAGGCGGGTGAGAGGAGGGGGGTAAGCGGAGGCGATTGATTGGAGGCGGTTGATCGGAGACGGGTGATCGAAGGCTGGCGGCCGGGGGCAGGTGAGTGGTGGCGGGTATGTGGAGGCGGGTGTTGTGGAGGCGGGTGTTGTGGAGGCGGGTGTTATGGAGGCGGGTAGTAGAGGCGGGTTAGAGGAGGCGGGTGATCGGAGGAGTGTAAGCGGAGGCGGGTTAGAGGAGGCGGGTGTGTGGAGGCAGGTAAGTGGAGGCGGGTAAGCGGAGGCGGGTAAGCGTAGGCTGGTAGTGGAGGCGGGTTAGAGGAGGCGGGTGTGTGAAGGCAGGTAAGTGGAGGCGGGTGAGCGGAAGCGGGTGCTTGGAGGCAAGTTGTGGAGTCAGTTTAGAGGAGGCCCGAAAGTGGAGGCGTTGTTGGGCGAGCAGCGGCGGGTGATTGGAGGCGGGTGATCGGATGCAGATGAGCAGAGGTTAGTCCGCGGATTCCGGTGAACAGAGGCGGTAGAACCGATGTACTTTGAATTAGACTAGTGATTGGTGGCGGGTAAGCGTAGTTGGGCGTGTGGAACTGGGTACGCGAAAGCAGGTATCGGATCGGAGATGCATGTGTCATGGCGGTTGACAGAGGAGCGGAATCGCGTGATCCCAGTCAGATGATGCTTTATTTATTGCTTGCCTTATTCATCTTCCTCCTCCCCATTGCGCCTGTTTAAACTGCATGACAGATTTTAAGGACCTTCCCTACAGCAGAAATTCTACATCCCTAGTCCCCCAAATCCAACGGACAGCCATCATCGCTTTAAGACTTTAAAACCTCCTCCGTCCGATGTCTTCGCATTCGAAGGTCAAACAAAGTTAATCACAAGCATCTTTAAGAGACTGAACGGCAAAGGAAAACAAAAAGGAAACCATCCTCGATAGCCTTCCCCTCCCCGCTCCCGCACGTTTTTGACTTGCAACCGCAGCAACAGACAATGTAACAGACCACATGATTGGTTTCATAGACATGCCCAAAAAATGGATTTCACTGGCTTAACATCAACAACAACAAAATCAACCCTGATGTCCCTTCGTGGCCCCAGAAGCACAACATTTAGGTGTCGATAAGAAGTTTCTGCCACTTTTGTAGGTAGTCCTTGCTTGCGGCACATTTCCTCACTCAAAATGTCCCTATTCCATCGACATGACCACCACCATCGACACGGACACCCCAGCCAGCACCATCAACGTCACGGTAGCACTTCGCCTTTTGCCTGGTTTTGTTGTTTATTTTACAGTAAATTACTGACCGAACCGTGTCCTGCCTTACTAGCCACCCGACCACGGTCCACCGGCCACCGTCCACCGGCCACCGACCGTACCCCTCTATTGACCACCGGCATCGGGCAACAAGATAAGGTGGCAGCTCCACTGTTTGGAATTTATTTGCTTCGATAAGGAGGAAACACATGTGAAAATTGGCTTACGGAACTGTAACATCTTTTTTTTCTTTTTTTTTTTTGCCTGTCTTCTGTGTTGTTGCTTCCTTTGCACGTTGGTCCCCTTTTTTTTCGTTTTGGTGTTGTTTTGGTTTGTTGGCCGGTCTCGGATGCAAAAGGTGAACTTGAGGCCGTGTGGTGGCTGCTGGTCATTGATTTTTCGGGGGTTGACGAAGACGAGCGAGTCCCGTGAACGGGGACACTCACATTAAAGACGTCGACGTCGTGTGTGCGAGATGTCTTACTGCCGCATCGATGGTGTGTGTCCATTGCCACCCATCTGGGGGTGAACACTGCGCGTCTGCAACGCCCGGCCCCGGCCGCCTCTGTCTAGGGCAGTAAATTCATAGTTTAGATGATAGTGAAGGTTTTTTTTTGTTTTGTTTGTCTTCTTCGCAGAAGTTCTCAAACGTGTTCATGCGGACGGAGGGTGGCATGGGGAGGCCTAGACCTAGTCACGAGCCAGTCTGGGGAGGTGGGTGTGCTTGCTTAGATGGACGTGGTGTGCGTTCATCGTATCGGTTCCAGGAAGTGTTGAAGCGAGGCGAACACATGTTTTTCTATTCTGAGGGTTATCTGCTGTCGAATCGTTTCACAGGGATGTCTTTCGCTTTGTTGTTGTGCCGTTTCGGTGGTGGCTGTTTGGCTTTTTCGCTGGCCTCCCCGATGGCGATGGTGGGCGATGAAGTGTCCTTTTCTCAGTCAGGCACAATTGTCTGTCTCTGATGGAATCCGTTTCAGTCGGCCTTTTGTTTTTTTTTTTTTTGCGCCAAGGTGAGTGAACGTAAAACGTTTTCTGAATTACTGCCAATAATTACGAGAGGGGAGATGGGTCATTGTTTTCTTTTCGTTCGTGTTTTTTTTTTTTTTTTTTCTTCTCTCTGGTGAAGTGTCGGTTGAAGTGTCGTCTTCATTGATGTTGCCTTCATCATCGTCGCTTTACGGCCTGATGGTCGATTAGGCCGGAGAAAATTGCCAGCGGATGAGGTGGTGGTGGTGGTGGTGGTGGTGGTTGCCTTGAAATTGAAAACTTGAAGATGAAAGGTGCGATAATTACACTACTGCCGTGTGTGTGTGGTGCGGTGAGCTGATGAAGTTCTTGACTTTGTCTTGTGGTTACTCTTGGGAAAAGCTGACGCATTAACTCGGGATGCGGTTCGAAGTGGAATGAGATCAGTGGCGGGGGTGGAAGGTGTCTCCCGGTGTCCAGAATCTGAGAAGTGCTTTTGCGAAGCAATTAATGTTCTCCTCTCTTGGGAGACAGTGACGAAATGTGGGACTCGTTTAAATGAGCTACGGGGGGGAGCGTAGATTAGTCCGAAGGCCGATGAACCGAGGCGCTTTGCCTAAGTCTAGTGATTGGAGCCGTAGTTGGGCTGGCGGAGGCGGCTTATCGAAGGTGGCTTATCGGAGGTGGGTGATTAGATGCGGCTGAGCAAAGTCCGGTATCGGAGACGGTTAAGGGGAAGCGGGTAACCTGATGCCGCGTAGGAGCATGGACAGAGCACCACTGGAGAGCAGGCATCACTGCGGTGCAGGAAGGGCATGGCTTGCAGATTGTGGACTTTGTCCCGAGGTGGGTCCTGTGTTTGTAGTTCGCACGCAGTCTTTCAACATGGGACTTGTCAGCCTTGACAGCTCTTGGGATCGACGGCAGGGACAGCTTCAGGATCGGTCTTGATGTGCATTGCTTCGGAGGAATCTTCGGAGTCCTGGCAGAAGAACGGGGTCTAGGACGAGGTTTCGCTAGAGACAAGTTTTAACGTCGTCGGAAAAAACCAAGGCGGCGCGGCCATGTCTTGACGGCTGCAGGCACAGCATCATATCTGAGAGAAAGAAAACCTCCTTGAGTGGCGGCTAGTGTTCCGTAAAATACCTTTAATTTCTCTAGTCTTGATGGCTGACCACGGTCATGCCGAGGCTTGACGACGAGGGCAGATTACAGCAGCAAATCTGAGAGAAAGAAGACCCCCTTGAGTGGCTTTGGTCCCGCTTTGGTAAAATACCTTTAATTTCTCTCGCTGACCACACTGCGCCAATGACAGCGGCAGCATCATCAACGAATAAAACAACGCCAACGACCACAATGAGGACAGCAACGGACCCCGCGCCATCAGAAGCAGCAGCGGCAACAACAGTGGCGGCCGCGACGGCGACGGAGACAACGGCATCAGCATCAGCCAGCAGACAGCAGCCACAGCAGCAGCCACAGCAGCAGTGCCACAATTTATTGATTCGCAAAATTTTTCCTAGAAACACTCTTCTTTTCCTGCCAAGGAGGGTTCAATAAAAATTGCCGCAAACATCTTAAACAATGGAAAAGGGGACATGTCCCTTCTGATTTAGCATTTCTTCCTTTTTCTCGTTTTTCGTTTTTCGTTTTTCGTCGTCGTTCGACGTTATATCCCAACGCACCTTGCTTCCTGCTCCTTGCTCCTGTGCTCCTTTATTTTTTTTTTTATTTTTTTGCAAATATAATAGATTGCGATAACATCCACGACGACAAATATTTGTTGTATGTATCGCTTCTTGCCGTTTTCATTCCTACGCTTCTTCCGCAGGTCGCTCTCCCCTCGCCGCACTCTCTCGCTCGCTCATTTAGACACCCCCCTTGGCACAGTCATTTTTTTTCTGTTTCTTGTCATTTTTATTTCCTTTATTTTTTTTTTCGGAGAGCTCGTGATTCGTTAAACGATTGAAAGGTACGACCGGCGAAACTGTGTGTGCGGACCGAGGAGCGTCTGTGTGCTTGTGCGCGCTCTTATTTAGATAAGACCAGGTGTTACTTGCGAAATTTCCCTTAAGATTTTTTTCTCCTTCGTCTTTCAGTTCGTTTTGGTTTCTTTTTTAATTTTTTTGTCTCCCATCTTGTTGTTGTTGTTGGATACATCTCCCACTTCAATATTTTTGCATAGAACAACGACATCGGATATCGGCAACGTCGTTCTCGTTCGCAGATGATAAGCAAAACAAAGCAACACAGAGCACACACTCACTCTCTTTCACTCTCTGGAGATGTCTTCTGACGGCTGGCCGACGACGAGAGTTGCCGAACCCAAAGACACAGCACAACGACGGACGCGAATGAAACTATAGCCTTACACAGGATGACAGCAGGGAGCCCAACAAGAGGGATATAGTCCGGCCGAGAGAAGCGAAAATCCGCAAGAAAAATGAACAAACGTAACAATAAACCAATAAAATGCTCCATTTTCATTGGAAATCATATTTCTTTGGACCTTGGCACTGGACTCCTGGTCTCGGTGCGGTAACCGACATCGACTTTGACTTCGACTTCGAGTCCGACGTGCTGGACGGATGGAGGAAGAGCAAAAACAACGGGGAGATGAGAATCAACGTGTACTTAGGACGGACGGGGAGCTGGTCATGAGGTTTGACAGTTTTATTTAGGGTTCATGTGGTTGATGCGTTGAGAGGGATGAAAGAAGTCGTTGAAGGCCCAATCCTCCCACGTTCTCATCGCCAGTGACAGCCTCTAGTTTCAAGGGGTCACTGAAAGCCGAAACTTGGGCCCAATCCTCCCACGCTCTCATCGCCGGCCTTAAGAGGTCGGTGAAAGCCCAAAATTTGGCCCAATCCTCCCACGCTCTCATCGCCGGTCTTAAGAGGTCGCCGAAGTCCCAAACTTGAGCCCAATCCTCCCACGCTCTCATCGCCGACCTTAAGAGGTCGGTGAAAGCCCAAAATTTGGCCCAATCCTCCCACGCTCTCATCGCCGGCCTTAAGAGGTCGGTGAAAGCCCAAACTTGGGCCCAATCCTCCAGCTCTTATCGCCGACCTTAAGAGGTCGCCGAAGGCCCAAACTTGGGCACAATCCTCCCACGCTCTCATCGCCGGCCTTAAGAGGTCGCTGAAGGCCCAAACTTGGGCCCAATCCTCCACGCTCTCATCGACGGCCTTAAGGGGTCGCCGAAGGCCCAAACTTGGGCACAATCCTCCCACGCTCTCATCGCCGGCCTTAAGAGGTCGCTGAAGGCCCAAACTTGGGCCCAATCCTCCAGCTCTTATCGCCGACCTTAAGAGGTCGCCGAAGGCCCAAACTTGGGCACAATCCTCCCACGCTCTCATCGCCGGCCTTAAGAGGTCGCTGAAGGCCCAAACTTGGGCCCAATCCTCCAGCTCTTATCGCCGACCTTAAGAGGTCGCCGAAGGCCCAAACTTGGGCACAATCCTCCCACGCTCTCATCGCCGGCCTTAAGAGGTCGCTGAAGGCCCAAACTTGGGCCCAATCCTCCAGCTCTTATCGCCGACCTTAAGAGGTCGCCGAAGGCCCAAACTTGGGCACAATCCTCCCACGCTCTCATCGCCGGCCTTAAGAGGTCGCTGAAGGCCCAAACTTGGGCCCAATCCTCCACGCTCTCATCGACGGCCTTAAGGGGTCGCCGAAGGCCCAAACTTGGGCACAATCCTCCCACGCTCTCATCGCCGGCCTTAAGAGGTCGCTGAAGGCCCAAACTTGGGCCCAATCCTCCACGCTCTCATCGACGGCCTTAAGGGGTCGCCGAAGGCCCAAACTTGGGCACAATCCTCCCACGCTCTCATCGCCGGCCTTAAGAGGTCGCTGAAGGCCCAAACTTGGGCCCAATCCTCCAGCTCTTATCGCCGACCTTAAGAGGTCGCCGAAGGCCCAAACTTGGGCACAATCCTCCCACGCTCTCATCGCCGGCCTTAAGAGGTCGCTGAAGGCCCAAACTTGGGCCCAATCCTCCAGCTCTTATCGCCGACCTTAAGAGGTCGCCGAAGGCCCAAACTTGGGCACAATCCTCCCACGCTCTCATCGCCGGCCTTAAGAGGTCGCTGAAGGCCCAAACTTGGGCCCAATCCTCCAGCTCTTATCGCCGACCTTAAGAGGTCGCCGAAGGCCCAAACTTGGGCACAATCCTCCCACGCTCTCATCGCCGGCCTTAAGAGGTCGCTGAAGGCCCAAACTTGGGCCCAATCCTCCACGCTCTCATCGACGGCCTTAAGGGGTCGCTGAAGGCCCAAACTTGGGCCCAATCCTCCCACACCCTCGCCTCCAGTGACTGCCTCTAGCTTCAAGAGGTCGCTGAAGGCCCAAACTTGTGCCCGATCCTCCCACGCTCTCATCGCCGGCCTTAAGAGGTCGCTGAAGGCCCAAACTTGGGCCCAATCCTCCAGCTCTCATCGCCGACCTTAAAAGGTCGCCGAAGGCCCAAACTTGGGCACAATCCTCCCACGCTCTCATCGCCGGCCTTAAGAGGTCGCTGAAGGCCCAAACTTGGGCCCAATCCTCCACGCTCTCATCGACGGCCTTAAGGGGTCGCTGAAGGCCCAAACTTGGGCCCAATCCTCCCACACCCTCGCCTCCAGTGACTGCCTCTAGCTTCAAGAGGTCGCCGAAGGCCCAAACTTGTGCCCGATCCTCCCACGCTCTCATCGCCGGCCTTAAGAGGTCGCTGAAGGCCCAAACTTGGGCCCAGTCCTCCCACGCCCTCGCCTCCAGTGACTGCCTCTAGCTTCAAGAGGTTGCTGAAGGCCCAAACTCGGGCCCAATCCTCCAGCTCTCATCGCCGTCCTTAAGAGGTCGCCGAAGGCCCAAACTTGGGCCCAATCCTCCCACGCTCTCATCGCCGACCTTAAGAGGTCGGTGAAAGCCCAAAATTTGGCCCAATCCTCCCACGCTCTCATCGCCGGCGTTAAGAAGTCGCTGAAGGCCCAAACTTGGGCCCAATCCTCCACGCTCTTATCGACGGCCTTAAGAGGTCGCTGAAGGCCCAAACTTGGGCCCAATCCTCCCACACCCTCGCCTCCAGTGACTGCCTCTAGCTTCAAGAGGTCGCCGAAGGCCCAAACTTGTGCCCGATCCTCCCACGCTCTCATCGCCGTCCTTAAGAGGTCGCCGAAGGCCCAAACTTGGGCCCAATCCTCCCACGCTCTCATCGCCGACCTTAAGAGGTCGGTGAAAGCCCAAAATTTGGCCCAATCCTCCCACGCTCTCATCGCCGGCGTTAAGAAGTCGCTGAAGGCCCAAACTTGGGCCCAATCCTCCACGCTCTTATCGACGGCCTTAAGAGGTCGCTGAAGGCCCAAACTTGGGCCCAATCCTCCCACACCCTCGCCTCCAGTGACTGCCTCTTGCTTCATCGCCAGCCTTAATAGGTCGCTGAAGGCCCAAACGTGTGCCCAATCCTCCCACGCCCTTGCCTCCAGGGACAGCCTCTAGCTTCAAGGGGTCACTGAAGCCCCAAACTTGGGCCCAATCCTCCCACACCCTCACCTCCAGTCACTGCCTCGAGCTCGTCGTTCAAGGCTAGGATTGGTACCCAGGCACATCATGACACGTCTAATTACTCGGCATACTAAGGAAATAGTTCTCATCGGGGTGCGTGTGTGTATGTGTGTGCTGGACCTTGACCCACAGGACAAGGGGTGAAGGTTAACAATCGTTTGAGCAGACAGCGAGCAGGAAGCTGCACCGTTTGACGGACGAGCTGGGTGCCGCGATAATTGTCGAATTCCACTAGGCGTGCCAAGGGGTCTTTTGTGTGCTCAATTATTCAGCAGAAATTAATGAACACACACACACGCGCGCGCACGCAGGCGGGCAGTCGGCACACATATGACACATGACTTCGAGACCAACTAGCGGAGGCCGTCGCAAAAAAAAAAGAAAAAGAGAAAAAACGGACAAGACAAGGTATAAACGCAAATTCAAAGCCTCACCACACCACAGCCACGAGAAGACAATAGCTTCACATAAAGAACCCCGAAAGGAGACAATAATCCCACAAGGATTTAACGAATGGCCAACGGTCTACCACACCACACCACATATGACACACCGTCCAGTCCACTTCAGTCGGAGTCCGAGTCCAAGTCCAGTCCACGTTCAGTCTACATCCAGTTCATTGTGGTCGTCGTCGTCGTCGTCGTAGTCGTTGTCCGTTGTTGTTAGAGGGAATCATTCCGCTGGACAATGGGTACTTTTCGTTTCGCAAAACCAAAAAAAAAACGAGACGAAAAAGAGCAAAAAAAAAACAAAAAAAAAAACGATCCATCCAACTGTGCATTGTTCTTGGCGGAGTCCTCCTGCAGCGAGGCTTGAAAGAGCGCATTCCCTCCCCCGCCAGCCACCAGCCACCCCACAGCCAAGCTTGACACCGTCGTCGTCGCCGTTCGAGTCGTCGTTCGCGTCGTCAATCTGTGGTCGCTTGTGGTGCACAATAAAATCGTTCTTCACTTTCTGGATTCTAAGCGAATTATTCGACACGGTATAGGTTGTGGCGAACCTTTTCTGCATATCTCTTTGATTGCTGCTGTTGCTGTTTGCTGCACCCGCCACGTCACGAGGTGTACCAGGTCCACCACACATCCACATCCACATGATTGTGTTGTCCTCCTTCTCCTCCTCTTCCTCCCCCTCCTCCACCTTCCCCTCCCAACTCGCTTGTTTGTCTACTTAAGTCCGGGCATTCCGAGGAATTCACTCTGAGGCGCGCTTAATAATTAATAAATTAAAAGAATCTCTTCCACTTAAGATCGAGATAAATACTCTTGGCTGTGCTGGCGAGTGTGTGTGCGTGTGTGTGTGTCATCTAAAAATGCCTTCATCGTCTTCTCTGCCCACTGCCCCCCCCCCCCCCCCCCCCCCAACACCCCCACCCACTCACCGTCTTAGCTTCGCGAGAATTAATTACTTTTTGGTCAAGAAAAAAAAAAACGACGTTCCTTTCTTAACACCGCTCGCATGTGTTGGTGTCAAGGGGGGCCTTTGAACTCGGTCCTTCGCCTCGTTCGCCTGCATCGCGCTGGAACCATAATAAAGAACTCGATCATTGTTAACTAATCGCCGTGTAATCATCATGCGACGGCGGCGGTGGAGGGGCCCGGCTCTGAACATTTGACATTATGCCTTTGGTGTCAAAATCTGGCAGAAATATCGACATTGCCATGGGAAGACAAACGAGTGTGGACGAAGTGTGTGCGTATGTGTGTGTGTTTGAGTGTCTGTCTCCTTGTCGTCGTCCTTCTGCCTCGTATCCCGTCTGCTGTGCGCTGACTGACATCGATTTGTGATGCAATGGAATTGCATGCATCTAGTCGCTGAGTATGTTGGCCTCCCGCACGCCTACGCAGGAGTGCGGGGTTTCTTGTGTGTCTTTCTTGGACAGATTCAAGCGAGAGACTCTGATTGGGGACTCGAGTGAGTTGGGCTCAGACAAGCCGGCATTTCTAAGTGGGATCGACCAAGTTACGGCCGGAGACCATTTAAGCCGAGTTTTAGTCTCAAACTGAGGCTTAGACTGGAACGGAGACCCCAAGACTAGGTCTAGGTGACTTCTGCCACAAGGTGCGACGGTTCCTTCCATTCTCTGTATCCTGAGGGCCCTCTTTAGTCACCACTGAGTCGGACTTTTAAGCTCGATCTGAGGCTTGAACTGGAACGACGCTTCCTGCCTTAGAGCGGCTTGAGAGTCCAACCTAGTGAAAACTGAGCCGGGTTTCAGGCTTAAACTGAGGCTTGAAGTAGTTTCGGTGCCACACGATCTCACTCTGTCTGACCTTAGAGTCCCGCCAAGGGTCAGACGAGACGGCATCAACTGGAATTTTGCTCACTATGACTTTTTGAATGCCTGAAGCCAAGCCATCCACACACACACCTCCAATTTCCTCGTTCGTGCAGAGGGCACAATTTCTCTTAAGATTCCAGTTTGTTATGCAGATAATCTAATCAGTCGACGACCAACCAACCAGTCTATCGTCGGTGGCAACGGCAGTAGCGGCAGCAGCATCATGGACGCACTTAAGAGCACCTCACCACTGCCCCCTCAGTGATTCTCCGCGAGACGGCAGTAATTAATAACCTGGCTCACTGGTGGAGAATAAATCATAAAAATTAATTATGACGAGTGAGGCGGTCGTAAATCCTTTTTTTTTTGTTCGTTTCTCTCATGGCTTTGATAACACACACACACACAGCCACAGACACAGAGAGGGAGACAGATCAAGGCAAGATGTGACTACTGACTGGTGATGCATTGGAGACAAATGCATTCAACACGCCGCGCTACACCGCCGCTGCCTCCGGGCACCGCCACCACCGTCGCGGTCGTCGTCGTTGATGTCGCTGATCAGCCGAAGCCCGTCCAGCCAGCAAGCCATCTATTGAATAAGTCAAAAGTGCCTCATCCCGCTCCTTGATCCAGGGAGACTACACTAATGAATAAAATATGTTTTTCGCTCGCTTGTTGTTCACTGCTGTTGCTGCCCTGTCCCTGGTACATCTACATACAGACTTGGTGCGATGGGTGGATGAGTGGGGGGGGGGGGTGTGTGTTTGTGTGTGTGCGGGCATCGGTAACTTTTCCACCTTTTGTATGCGCACTTCCAGTATCTGGATCAGTTTGCCTATTCGAATGGCAACTTCATATTGTGTCTCGTTTTGAGTCTCTCAGTGAGTAAGAGCGAGAGAGAGAGAGAGAAAAATGACAAACTAAAAAGACGCGACCAACAACGAACGACAACGCATCTGGCGTCTTGTCTAAGCTAGCCCCAGCAGCAAGCATCGCTCCTCAGCACATGTGTTAAGTGAGCACAGAGAGCGAACGTCAACCGAGGGTAGTTAAGAATCTTTGAATGTTATTCTGCTTGTGTACGGCCGTGTGTTGCCGCGTCTGAGTTTGAATTCCAATTACAATGAGGTTCCATGAAGCTGGAAGGCGCAGAGCGGCTGAGGCGAAAAATTTGAATATTTCATATGTGCGCTGGAGTCATTGAAATGAACTCAAATTATCATTCCTCAGCATTCAACTGCACTCCTTGTGGTGTCTCGTACACCAAACAAGACGATGTGACTGATGGGCGGGTGGTGGATGGGAAGCGGGAAGAGGCGTGGGATGAAGAGTACGGCGATGCGTGCGAGCATGGGTGCCATTTCTTGTTTCTAGGGAGGATATGACTTTCGCAGTGGGACTTTTTTTTTTGCAGAAAAACACCGTTAAGCCCTCAAATCCAGGGACCCTATGGCACATCCTTGAGGAGGGGATGACGACGGATCTACGATGTGACTCAGTCTTTAAAGGAATTTCGGTCAAAATTTTGGAACATCTCAGAAATGTCACATTTGGAGCGAAAAAATGCGGCCAATTGCGATCGGAATCCTGTCGCCTTTTCGTCCTCAGAGAATGAAACACGGATCTTGTTAAAAAATTTGCGGAAAGCTGATGCGAATCACATGGGAGGACAGGCATCCTGAAGATGGAGCGCAGGAAACCACGAGAAGTCAGGAAAATCCTCGAAAATCCTCGAAAATCCTTGATGATCCTGGCGAATTCTGGAGTCCTACACATCCCTGTGTAGAGGACGTCGAGATCCATGACGTGAATCAGTTTTGAGAGGAGTTTTGGGCGAATTTTGGAAAATCAGAAAAATGTCTCATTTTTAGCGAAAAAATGCGGTCGATTGTGAACGGAATCCAGTCGACTTTTCTTGGTCAAAGAGTGCAAATTTTTGAAACTCTGATTTTGGGCAAAAATCGTTGTGGTTTTTTGTGGAATCTGGTGCCAGTCATATCCCAGGACACAGATCCTGAAGATTGGTTGCAGGAAACCACGAGGAGTCAGAAAAATCCTCGAAAATCCTTGAAAATCCTAGAAGATCCTGGCAAATCCTACAGTCCTATACATCTCTGTGTAGAGGATGACGAGATCGATATTGTGAGTCAGTTTTTAGGTGAATTCCGGTAAAATTTAGAAAAACCACGAAAAGTCAGAAAAATCCTCGAAAATCCTTGAAGATCCTGGCGAATACCGGAAACTTGAACATCCGTGTATAGAGGACGTCGAGATCCATGACGTGAATCAGTTTTCAGAGGAGTTTTGGGCAAATTTTGGAAAATCAGAAAAATGTTTCATTTTCGGTGAAAAAATGCAGTCGATTTTCAAAATTTTCGAATTTTTTTTTTGTGATATACCAAAATTCAGCCGAAATTCACATTTTCAAAATTTGGCATTTTTTGTAATCTTACAAGAGATAGAAATAGAGACTCTTCTAGGTTCTTTTAAGATCCCAAAGAATTGAGGCAGCTCAAGCCAGCTAGAGAGGGTGGCTTGACGGCTGGTGTACAGACCAGATCCCTTCGAGGAACTTACTCGGCATATCGATGCCACCGGTCGAACGGAGACAATGAAAATTCGCAAAGTCCCTCATTAACCACAGTCCTCCTTCGGCAACCTGAGATCAAAAACCCAGAACAAAGCGAACAACAATGCGCTGAGATAATTCCCATTTGCACGACCCATTGTCGGTCGGTCGGTCGGCCGGTCGTCGTCCTCCCACAAGAAAATGAGACTTGAAGAAAATAATATAAGAGGGAAGAAAAAATTAATAAATCTCATAGGAATTCACCAATATATCATTCTTCAAAAAAAAAAAAAAAACGAAACAAAAACCACAAGGGATTCGTTTTTTATGTATTTCCTTTAATTCCTCCTTCCTTCGAGAGTTCGGTCTCGGTGTGTCCGTGTGTGGGTGTGTGTGTGTGTGTGCCGTGTTGTCGTCCAGTCCTAGTCTCACAGTCTTTCTCCTCTCGAAATGGTGTTTATGCGGTACGGATAAGCGGCAGCCGGTCCGGGGGGTGGCGGCGGCGGTGGTGGGAGTGGGGTCTGTGTTTACATCAACCCTAAATCTGTATATTGGAAATTAGATTTCCATTTATTCAGCTAAGTCAACTAATAAAAGTGCCAGGCAACGACGCTGAAACATAAGAGCAGTTTTTCTTATCCTTTCACCGTAAAAACCGACGACGGGAGGTTTCCTTTGCTTTCCCTGTGTGTTTCCTTTCGTTTTTGTTTTTTTTTTTTGTTTTTTATGACACTAGCCTAAACACTATACTATCATCCCTTAAGGATCTTGGCTGTACTTTTTTTTTTGTTTACTACCATCACACGAAGGGGAAAAGGAAATAAAATTAAAACAAAAAAAAAAAAAAAAAACACACACACACAGGGAACATAGAAGAGAGAGTAAAAAAAATAAAAAAAAAACCAAAAGAAAGAAGAAGAATAGTCTTAATAATATTAATGCAAAAATATGCCCACGTACGGTCGCGAAGGGTGGATAGATCGCCGTTACCACATCCACAACACATACTTGCGCAGCCATTAAACCATTTTTTCTGTTTCCTTTCCAACCCCAAAAAAAATGAAGGAATGAAAAAAACAAAACACAAAAATCTTAGTGCTACCCTGGCGAATGTGAGGACAACAAATGAGAAAGCTACCCACCCCACCACCCCGCCACCGCACTCGACCCACTCACCCCGCCACCATACGCAGCATGCAGCCAAGGAGAGAGGTTGTCTCTGTGTGTGTGCCCGTTGCCACGCAAAAAAAAAAAAAAAATCCCAACAAAAAAAGACAATAAAATATTAATGCCTAAGGGTAATGTGTAAGCCGCACACACTCACACAGCCACACACGACCACCCCTAGAAATGTACTTTATCCATTCAAAAAAAAAAAAATAAAAAATTAAAAAAGAAACCCCGCGCTGTGTCCTCTGCTCCCAAATGAGGGGCTGGTGTTGATGATGAGGAGGAGGACGCCGAAGGGAGACGAGGAACACGAGGATAACAAACAATTTAAAATTTCATTCACCTCCACGTCGTCGTCTCTCTAATGACAGATCTCTGTATGCTCCCAGGTAAGCGTCCCACCACCCCAACAGCTGCTGCTGCTTCTGCTGCTGCTGGGGCGACTTGACATGAAAGCTGAAAGTCATAAATAAGGGCAGCAGTGGAGAAATCAACCAAAAGATTCCAACGCAAGGACCAGTCTCTCGTTCTCCCTCTCTCACCCTCCGGTGGGTGGCGATGAATGAAAAATAATACACACTATGAAATTAATGCAAAAAAGTGTTTTACTTCTTTTTTTTTTTGTTCTCTTTTCATTTTTTTTTTTCGTGCGTGACGGTGACGACGACGACGACGGCGTCTGTGCCCGAGACTCTTAGGGGTTCCCTTACTGTGTCAAGCAATGCTTCGAGACAAAGTTCATATCGAATGTGTTCTCGTGGTGTTCCTCGCTGGGTAAGGGTGCGTTGGGGGTGGGGGTGGGGGTGGTTGATGATGTTGGCAACGGCAGACGATGTTTTTGCTTGGAAGCTGGAAATATATTTTATCACGACCCGGGGGGTGGATGGTGGGGGCATAAATATAGAGCAGCAATATGGTTTCATTTGTTGTGCCGGTGAGGAGTTTCCCTCTAATTGGCTTTGACCAGAGCGTAGAGGTATTCATCCATTGACGTAATTAGTTTTGATTTGATTCAGTGTGTGGTTCGTGTCTAGAATGGGACTCTTTATTACTCAATTACCCGGTGAGACGAGAGGAATAGGGAATTCTTTGTTTTATTCAGCATCTTCGTCTTCTTCCTTTTGGTTCTTCTTCGTCTTGTTCTCATTCGTCACCGTTTTCATTTTCTTCTTCATTGCCTTCGTCCTCCTTCTGGTTCTTCTTTTTCTCCTTCTTTTTCGTTGTCTCTTTTTTATTCTTCTTCTTCTGCATGTCTTTCTTCTTCTTCGTCTTCTTTTTCTTCTTCATCTTTTTCTTCGTCGTCATCATCTTCTTCTTCATCTTATTCGTTTTCTTCATTGTCTTCGTCTTCTTCCTTCTGCTTCTTCATCTTCATCGTCTTGTTCTCATTCGTCTCCGTTTTCATGTTCTTCTTCATCGTCTTCTTCCTTCTGGTTATTCTTCTTCTTTGTCTTTGTCATCTTCTTCGTCTTGATCTTCTTCCTTCAGGTTCTTCTTCTATTTTGTTTTTGTCGTCTTCTTCGCCTTCCTTGTTTTTTTTCATCGGCTTCGTATCCTTCTTCTGGTTCTTCTTCTTCTTCTTCTTCTTCTCATTCTTTTTCGTGTTCTTTTTTTGTCCTACTTCTTCATTTCTTTCTTCTTCTTCGTCTTCTTCTTCTCCATCTTCTTCTTCTTGAGTAAGTGAGCACTGAAAAGAACCGAGGAAATTCATAGTCCAAGGCCAAGTAAGCGTCGAATGGTCGCGTAACCCACTGTGTGTTGGTTGACTCGCTTATGCAGAATCCTTCTTCAAAAGGATCTCCACCCTCTATCGCCGTTCGCTAGCTCTCATCATCAAGCTCTAGACTACGGCGTGAGTAGGCTTTTTCGAAGCTCGTGGGTACCGTAAAATTTTCTGCGTACTCCGACCGTGAGCCAGATGAATCTCATTGTATGTGCTCGCGCTGATGTTGCAGAAATGTATGCGGACCCGCTGATTCGTCTTTGTTGAGGAAAGACTCACCCGGAACTCTTGGCACCAAGTGCGTCGGGCAGCTGTAAGCACGGAAGGCACTATCTTCTACAAGTAAGTCCAATTGTTTCGATGTGCAGACGACATCCACCGCCTTTGCCAACCGGTGTTTCCTCGCTTTGTCAAAACAACTGGCGTCAAAACTCCTGACTCGAAGGACTAGGGTCATGCTCTACAAAACCCTTATTTTGCCTAGCCTGCTATATGGAGCCGAAAGCTGGACGATAAGCAAAACTGCTGAGCTCATTCTTGATGCCTTCGAGAAAAATTCTACGGCGAATGGAGTAGAAGGATGTGGATGTAGTCGGGACGGCAAAGATCCATCGACTGCACTAGCTGGACACTAATGCTCCAGCTAAGAGGGTCTTCGAATCCGAGCCTTCTGGTTCGAGAAGGAGAGGAAGACAGAATCTCCGGTATAAAGACCAAGTAATCGCGGATGCAAGACAGCTTGGTCTTGATGACTGGAAGCAGCGTCTGGAATGGAAAGCAGCTATCGCTCAGGCTCGGACCCTGCATGGGTCGTCAGCCTTATAAGTAAATAAATAAGGATGCCAGTGTGATTTTGGGCGCCATATTTGCCAAGGATATGCCGCTGAAGGCTTCCTCTGCATTACCTGACCTGTTCCGGCGTCAAGATGTCCGATGATGTGGCTTTTATTGTCGCTTGTCGATTTTAGATGACTGCTCGTTCAGATTGGAGAACTCTTCAGTCGTCTCTCTGCGTCTGTACTCCTTTTGGGGCCGTCGCTGTACAATGAGAGATTCCCTTCTGATGTGACCAGTTGTTCTTTTGCCATTGTTCCCCGTCTGGTGGCAGGATGTTGTGCTGTGCCTCTGTCCATCCTTTGAGTCTGGAAGCATGGCTGTATGGTTCCAGATCCCAGGCACTCTGAACCTCACTTTTGCTGCAGTATACTTCGAGGGGAGGAGGAAAAGAACATCTTCGAGTGCTGCCGAGTTTGCCTGTTCTAAGACACCCTGTTAATCCTAGGCTGGCCAATCTTTGTTCCTTTGTTAGATGGCGTTAGAGCCGTATGTCAAGATATGTCGTCTGGTGTGTAGCCAGTGACAGCATAATACCCCTGGTTTGAGACCCCAAGTTTTAGGCACCGATTTTCCAGAAGTCCGTGCCTTGACATCCTTGGCAGACGACAGGGAGACGTCTGTGAGAAGTTTGCTGGCGCCTTCTTCAAGAAGGCACCTACCACGTCGTCGTCTTGGAGACAGCGTCACAAAGGGCAGCTAAGACTTCGTACAACCGAGAGCAACAGCTACTTCATCCGCTTCTGATGTCGAACTGGGGTGGCCGAGGTCTTGGCAGGCCCTTCGACAGAACCTTCCCATCGTAGTCAAGGCGGGCGGGAGCAACAGCTACTCCATCTCCTGTGCCGAAAAACCGGGCTGGGTCCTGCACAAGGTGAGCTAGGGCCTTTAGAAATGGCTCAATAGCTCCCTCACCCCTTGATCTCAACGAACCCCGAGTGGAAGGTGCACAGCTGTGGCCCAGTCGAAGTTCCTGATTGTGACCACTGCTGACAGGTGACACCTTCGAGGGCCAAAGAGAAAAAACAAGCCCCATCGCCCATCATTCATCCGACAAGTCGGAGTCCCAGCAAATCATCGGATCAATCTTTCCGTCCGCCTGTCCGTGTTATTCAAATGCAAAGTCAAGCCGAAGAATTCATTAACAGCAAAACCTACTCATTCAGCGCCAAGCCTCTAAAAATGGTAATAGGCCTTTTTTTTGTTTTTTGTCTTAAAACTCTCCCTCTCCCATTGTGACTTCGAAGAGGCGAGAGATTATTTTAATTATACCTATTGAATATGGATATCGCTTGACCCGCTAGCGTGGGTTTCCATCTCCACACTGTGCTGGCTTCTCTCCAGTGATGCCACGCCGCCGCCGCCGCCGCACGGCGCGTATTTCTGGTTTGAGCGGTGTCATCGGAGCGAGGCTTTATGATCTCATACAACCAGTCTTAATTTATTTATCTGCTCATTTAGCGTTACGTGTGTGCGGTGAAGACCTTCGATTGTGGAAGGGCCCTTCAATGACTTTGAACTTTGAAAAACTGCATGCACTCAACAACTCACAGAGTCCCGGGCGAGTCCCCTGCTCAAAGCTGCCACCGCCGCCGCCGCAGCCACAGCAGCCCACCCCCCCGGCGCAAGAGAAAGAGGTGATGGTCGTTGATGGATAGCAAAACTACAAACTCAACGTAATCACACAGAAAAAAATAAAAGAAAAGCACACACACACACACCCCATGTTGTCGCAGGCAGGAGCACCCCCACCGCCACCCGGCACCGTCACCGTCGCGCTGTTCAATAAAATGAATCACGGAATCTTTCCATTTCGCCCGGCAGTCTTGCGCGAGGTCTTGCTTGGCCTTGCCAGAGCAACTTTCGGGCTTCCTCGAGTTCATGTTAAAGTTTAATGACAACAATTTTTTGTTTGTTTTCAATTTACCGTGCGGCACAAGGCTGTGCTGATGGACGTGCATGGATGGACGGGTGGATGGGTGGATGTGTGGATGGGGGCGTTGGGTGGGCTTGCAAAATTGGAAAAGTCTGTTACTTCCCCTAACAAGCACCTCGTCTCGCCGCGGATTTGACTATCTGCTGCTAGTTGTTATTATTTATTGACAAGCTCTATTATCCACGGCAAAGGATATGCAATCACGGCTGGCAGGCGAGGCGGATGTGGATGGGTGGAGTGTTATGCTGTCGTCATCGTTTCCTACCCTTCAGCCATCAGCCAGCGACGGCCCACGAGACATCTACATCTATCGACGCGCTCATCCCGCTAATGTGTTTTCCACGTAATCGGTTCTTCGTTTCGCTTCGTGTTGGCCAGGCGGGGGCGCCGAGCTAAGACCGAGTGTGTGGCATCTCGAAGGCAACGACTCCGTGGAGCCATTAAATTCCACCGAAATATGTAGTCGAGTGTCAATTACAATTCAAATTGCGAGGCAATTACACAGAAATGATATTCTCTCTCTCTCTCTCACTCGGTCTCTCGGTCTCTGCGTTGGTTTTTGTGCTGAATATTCAGTATCTGGAGCGGGCTGATTGAGGGCTGAGGATGGATGGGTACGATAAGAACTGAAGCGAGCCGGAGTCATGTGTGGATAGTAATTGGATCTCGATTTTGATTGATTGTAATTCTGCTTTGGCTGGGTACGTGGCGGGGGAGGGGGCGGGCAGTGGCAGTCGAGTGAGGGAGCTACAGCGCTCCCGTCTCGTGAATCATTGATTTTCAGTGCAAGCGGGTGTTTGACACAGTTTGGCTGTGATTTGGACGGCGACGAGGAGGGAGGAGATCATGAGGACAGGACGTAGGAACGGAGAAAGGAGAAGGAGAAGACGAAGGAGATGGAGAAGACTAAGAAGACAGACAAGACGGAGAAGACGGAGAAGACGGAGAAGACGGAGAAGACGGATAAGACGGAGAAAACTGAGAAGATGGAAGAGACGGAGAAGACGGAGAAGACCGTGAAGACGAAGGAGATGGAGAAGACGAAGGAGATGGAGAAGACTAAGAAGACAGACAAGACGGAGAAGACGGAGAAGATGGAGGAGATGGAGAAGACTAGAGAGATCGAGAAGATGAAGGAAATGGAGAAGACGGAGAAGACCGTGAAGACAGAGGAGATGGAGAAGACGAAGCAGCTAAGGAACACGGAGAAGACGGAGAAAACGGTGAAGATGGAGGACAAGGAGGAGACAAGGAAGACGGAGGAGATGGAGAAGACTAAGAAGACATACAAGACGGAGAAGACGGATAAGACGGAGAAGACGGATAAGACGGAGAAAACGGAGAAAACGGAGAAGATGGAGGAGACGGAGAAGACGGAGAAGACCGTGAAGACGAAGGAGATGGAGAAGACGAAGGAGATGAAGAAGACGAGGGAGATGGAGAAGACTAAGAAGACTGACAAGACGGAGAAGACGGATAAGACGAATAAGACGGAGAAGACGGATAAGACGGAGAAAATGAAAGAGACGGAGAAGACAGAGAAGACGGAGAAGACGAAGAAGACCTTGAAGACGAAGTAGACGGAGACGAAGAAGAAGACCGTGAAGATGGAGGAGATGGAGAGGACGGAGAAGGCGAAGAAGACAGAGACAACAGAGGAAATGGAGAAAATGACGAAGACGAAGACGATGGAGAAGAGAAGGTGACGGAGGAGATGGAGAATACCGAGAAATCGAGGAATAAAAATGATCCCGTTCGGTTTTTCGATTGAAAATCATGAAAATCAGTGCGTGGGTTGTGGGAATGGGATGTTTCGTCCCAATTTTGAAGGGAATAGGCGAGGGCGTGCGAAAATGAGACGCCGACTTATGCAGAGCTAAGGCTGTAAAAAGCAGTTACGTTGTGATGGAGACGATCATGAAGCACGATACAATGACGCTTCGTTTGAAAAAGAGTTTAAGAAAATGAGTCCCCAAACCAAAGTCCTTAAACTTAGTCAATCATGTCTTTCTCCACAGAAAAAAGGCAAGCCAGTGCTGACATTTTGTCATTTACAGATCATAAAAAGCCTTCTTAAGTGCACATTCATCGCCACAAATAATTGTAACCTCTTAATGAAAACCGATCACCCACTTACCAACTTCAACCTCGTCATTTTCGCATTTCCGCGTGGATTTCCTTCAAATTTTCGATGTACACGTCACAATTCCCTTCCCCACAATCCACTTGACCTAAATTTGATACAAAAACAAACGGATTTCCTTCCTTAGGCAACGCTTCCTTTTTTAAAAGATCGACGAAGCATTCACGAAGCAGCGATTACCGACGAGAAAAAATACAATTCTCACCTTAAGCCATTCAAGGCCTTCCTTATGATCAAAAGGCAAGCCTTGATGGACGCTGTATCGTTCACAGATCATAAAAAGACATCCTCCCCGCACTTTCATCGCCACACACAATTGTAACCCCTTATTGAACACCTCCAGCCGACTTCAAACTCGCCCCATTTTCGCATTTCCGCGTCGATTTCCTTCAAATTTTCGACCAAAACTTCTTACTCCCTCTCCACTCACTACATTCCACCCAAATTTGACTCAAAATACGGCCGAATTTTCAAAAAAATCGACTTTCAGAAATTTGCACGCTCGCAGCAGAAAAAGTCGACTCGATTCATTTCGCAATTTATTGCATTTTTTCGGCGAAATCGTGCATTTTTCGATTTTCCACAAAAATGGGAATTTTTGAGTGCGGTTTTTATTGGATGATGGTTTTGGATGTCCTGACTATGATTTCATCCACTTTGAGTGGTTTTTCAGCTGATTTGGTGGGAAAATCGAGGATTTCGTGAGGAATCTTCACACTCTGACGTCAGCATAGCAGCGGCTGTGGTGGGTGTCTCTGCTAAGAGAGTGATCTTTTTGCACGGGGAGGAGTTGATGTTTTCAAGTGAAGCTGTGTTCGGGTGGAGGTGTGTGCCCTCAGGGACGCGGTATTCCCTCAGTGACGCAAATTGAAGCGGTCTCACTGCACTTCTTGTCGGAGTTCCACGCAGAAATCTTCTGTTTCCAAGAAGTTAAAGACGACGCTTCGTTTGATATCAAGTCCATGGCGCTCTTCGACCAAGGGAAGGTAGGAGGTGTCAACAAATGTCTTCTAAGGCGACCGTCCTATGGAAGTCCATCCTTAGGTCCCACTTTGTGAGCAGAAAGGGATTCAGTTCGACTGATGGCATCACTCCCGCGTCCGTATGGTTCAATTTAACACGGTTTCCAGGGCACAACCTGTCATCAGAACCACTCCTTCCACGATCACCCGTCAATCTACATCAAGTGCCATTACATGAGAGCACTGGTTTGTGACTAACTGATTATGCATCACATTGTGTCCCACAGGGACTTGAAGTCCACATGATGCCCTGTGGCCTGGAGGAGGTCATGTTCGGCTGAGCGGACTGAATGGAGTTCGGTAGAATGGCGGGCGGTATGGTCAGCGGGAAAAGTTTTCATTTCACGCCACATAGACACACCTTTCGGCACTGAATCTCCCTTATCCTTGTGAATTCACACAGAAATATCGGTAAATGCATCCTCTTCCAGGAGCCATCCTCCATTTCAATGAAAAATGCTTCTGGCACACCAGGCCACCAGAGAGCGTGAGAGAGAGAGCGGGGGGTCTGAGCACTTTTGGTCTTTTTATGCTTGTTATATCTCGATAACGGTGCGTCCTACAGCCAAATGGTCAAGAGCGATTTTGTAGCTTACTCCTTGGACTAGAGGATGAAAATTACAAATGGACAAATTCCCCGTTATTCGGGTGAGATCTTTATAGGATCATTTAAAATTCTCAAAATCACACAGAAATAACGGTAAATGGTGTCATTTCCCAGGTCCATCATCTAGAGCTAGTTACAAGCTACAACATCGTCCTTGGTCATTTCATCGTGCGATGCACCGTTTTCGAGTTACAGGCAAGCAAAGTTGGGCGAAAAGCCGGCAGACCCCTTCCTAGAATGTCTGGTGGCCTGGTTTCCCAGAGGGATTCGTATGAAAACTCGGGCGTTCTCGTGTTGCGAATTATTCGAAAATGACTCGACGGAATGCAACGAGATTTGGCAGACGACTGAATGGCGCAGTTGGTAGCGTTCCTGCCCCTGGTTCGCAGGGTCCCCGGTTCGAATCCCACTGGAAGCAAAGTTAGTACGCTTTTATCTGGTTTTTCAAATCTGGTCCAGTCACCATTTGCCGTCGGGATCAAATTAACGGCACTATCAGGGGGTAGCACAACGGACCAGTAAGGTCTAAGTGTGCTGGCGAATGCACTAGCAGCACCCCTACCTAACCTGGCACACATACTCGGAGCTAGGGGCACCTTTTGGGATCGGTTTGGGTGACGGTGTGGATGGATGGTATGAGCATGCCGGTCACCCTTGGGTGTTCGACGACGACACAGAAGAGGAAACCATTGCGGACATTCATTGCACACATCCACCTAGTCACCTACTACCACCAGAAATGCTCTCCAACTAGCGCGATCTCTGGCAAGTTGGCTGAGGTCCTTCCCCACATGGGTTCGGCATCTTAGACCCGGGCGTCCTCTGTTGCCTTGTCCCACAGATTTGGCGTAGGAGACTATGTGGGCGGAGCGGAGATTCTTTCTCATTCCTCGAAGGGACCAAGGACATCTTCATCCGCTTTTGAGGCAGAACATGCTGTGACATGCTCAGAGTTTAACAGAAAGTCTTGAGGCGAGATATCCTCTTTCATGAGGCGAGCGTGTTCGAATTGCATTTACTCTCTTCGGGACACAATGTGCATATCAACTGGGTCCTCCGAGAGACGGTTCTTTCACTCACTTGCCTCTTGAGCCTTAACAGACAGGCACAGGGGCGACATGAGCTATTCTGCGTCTCGGTACAGACGTTGTTCGTCCTGGAGCCGAGGTGGACGAAGGTACACCTGCCCACTGTGCCGCTCTATCCAGGTCGTCGATGTTGTATGTCCTTTTTCGAGGACCGCACATGCGTCGTTTCTCCCTCAGTCCACCTAGAGGCTAAGCAATGCTGTTAGTGCGAGCCATCTTCAAAGCTTTGTCCAAGGTACCATCTGCCTCCGGCGCAGTCACTCTGACTAAACTTCACCAACCCAGGATGGCGCCATGCCCAGAGGCTGTGGGCGACTGCATTTGCAGCCCGCTTGGTCTGATGCCAAGAGTGGCTCTGACTTACTGACCGCTTGCCCTTCCAGCGATAAAGAGAAGTATTCACCCAAGACAGGCGATGGTCATGGCGACGCATAATTTTAGCTCTCCCGCACCGACGTCGGCGACAACGAATGCAAGAGATGACCCAGTTGAGATTCACGCAGTTCATGTGTCACGGTGCAGGTGGCGGCGCCGGGCGATGGCCATACGGCCCGCTTCAGTGTCGTAAAGTGTTTATTACCCACGCTGTACCATGCGATAATTATGCAGACGCAGTTCGGTTTAATTGTCCACTGCAGCCTTTGAAGCCCGTCACGTTCGTCCTCGTACTGCAAGCGGACTTGTGCAGGAATGCGGGAAAAGGCTTCTGGTCCGTTTTTAATTGCTCTCCAGACGAGGCATGGACCGCCATTCATTGGCGACACGGCATGACGGCCTGATTACTTCCGCAAGCGTGTGTTGGGTGCCGTGGGGGAGCTTAGCTGACAGTGGACTGAGGCATTCGTCGTGGACACACTTAAGGCGGACACAAGCGTGAGTTTTACGAGAGAGGCGGACGTAAGCGGGGTTTATGTCTTAATTGAGGGACACTGTCTGTGGAGGTGGACTTGGGGACTTGGGGACTTGGGGGTGTGGGTGCCGACAGCACTTTTCTCAGAAACGGTGCCTCTGCCGTCGGAACTTCCTTCTGGACATGGACAGGGGGTCCAATGACGCTACATTTCATGTCATAATGTTGCCCTTAGCCCCCATAGGAGTGGACCTCTAGGAGCGGAAAAGGGGACCTGCAGATTCAAAAATCGCCCAAATCTCGAAAACAGTGCGTCGGCGGTTAGGTTTTTCTTCTGGACATCGACAGAGGGTCCAATGACGAATCTTTCCATGTCAAAATGTTTCCGTTAACTCCCACAGCAGCGGACCTGTAGGTTACCTGTAGAAGCGGAAAGAGGGACCTGTAAGACTTCAGATTCAAAAATCGCCCAAATCTCGAAAACAGTGCGTCGGCGGTCGGGTCTTCCTTCTGGACACCGATAAAGGAACCAATGACCCATGTAGGCATCCTTCGCTTGAGTCCAAAACCATGCCGCTACAATCGCCAGAAGGCCCGAAGCCATTCTGCATTCCCTGCTGTTGTTCTCGTTCTCTTCTCAATGACCATCGAAATCGATTTTGTAATTTATTCAAAGTGACATTTCCAAAAGCTAGTTCCAGCTAATTCCACTTTATTGCTGCCCAAACTAATTAAACAAAGAACAGCCAAAAAAAGGTGAAATCTTATTCCCCTTCCCCCCTCCCCCACCGGCAGAGGAAATTAAAATTAAGAAAATAATAATGGCATGCGATCGAACACAAGTTCCACACCGTGGTCCACACACTGTAGTCACTCATAATTAAGACCAAGCCTCTTGTGAATCCGGTACCCGTGCGGAGCGGCCCACGCATTCCCCCATTCAGCGTGCCACCTCGGACCGCGCTCGCGCCGGTGGGAGGGGTAGAATGATCGCAAGCAATTAAACGACACTAACGGCAGATTAGATAAAAATAGTTCCATCCGACCCGACTCGGCAAACAGGTTCGTCGCTCGCTTAAAACAAACCACGAACAGCGAGAGAGAAACAAAAGGTTTTTTGCTTTTTTTTTGTTTTTTGAATTTTTTGATTTTCTGTTTTTGTGAACGGAAATGAAACGACATGAAATTAGCATGTCCCGAGGCTGAAGTTTTGATCCATTCATCAGATCCAGTGAATTGACGTGGACTTTAATTAGTCGATGTCTTGTTGGGGCACCAACCCCTCCCGCCACGGTCCACCGCGTCCTCCCCGGCCAGCAGCACAGTAACAAGGTGCGGCATTCTTAAGACCCACCATAAGCGGAGACTGAACTCATATTCACGCCAGTCCTTATGCGTGGCACAGCACAGCACGGCACACCGCGGTGCAGCGTCGGCAGCGGCGGCGATATATTGTCATTCCTTTGTGCTCTGTGCAATGGCTGGCTGGCTGGCTAGCCTGGGCTGGCCTGGCCTGGCAGAACCTCACGCACAATCCAAAATCCCAATCATCAGTGTCGAGGAGAAGGACCAACGAGTCCGTTCGTTCGGTCTTCAGTTGTCGTTGCCATTGTGTTGTGCACATCCGCAAACGGTAAACGCGACACAAAACACACCAAAAGTATACAAAGTCGATGAATGAATGCACACCAGATTGTAATCTCTCTGCAAGAGATTCAGTTGCGCCATGTGGAGCAGGACGGTCGGTCTGGTGGTGGTGGGCATTCGTTTTTTGTTTAATAATAAATGTATCCAATGTTGCACCGCACCGAAAACAAAAGGAGACTCATCGGTCGACTACAAACAAAAGGAAGCAGCAGCAGCAGCAGCCAGTCTCTGGTTAAGCATCATCATCATCATCATCAACATTACCATCATCAAGAGCTGGAGTGTACCAACCAACGGCAGCGGCGACAAAAACAACGAGTCTGCTGTGGTTCTCCGATACCGCCAGCCGAAGTCCAATGGAGTATCGGAGCATCGAAGCAACGAAGGAACTGGCACAACTGGCAACTGGGATGCTTCATTGTTTACGGTGTAATTTTTTATGTTGAAGTACAGTCCCTTCGCAGTGCCCCCACCACGGTGCCCAGGCAACACATTCGGCATCGATACCAGCCAGCATCGGTGTGTCCTTTAGCCAACAGATCACAGAGCTATCCACTTAGAGTGCGACCTCGTCGTTCATCTGTGTGCCGCTGTTGGCTGTAGGCCCTGGCTCGTATTTTAACTTTGAAATGAGGCAGACATTTTTGACACTTGTGCGTGGTGCAATGGGCGTGCGGTGGAGTGGGGGACTGCCCGGCAGGGATGGCTGGCAGGACGTGTCGTTTATTGTTGGGTAATTATTGAAATTGAGTGTCCAGCCTGCTTGCAGTGGTAATGAAACCAAGCCGTTCGCGAAAGTGACATGATGGATGCTTCGATGTGGGCTGCCAAGCCACTGGAGCTCTCCTGGCTCTGCAGTGATCGAGTGATCTTGGTTGCCAAGCCACTGGAGCTCTCCTGGCTCATCAGTGAGCAAGTTCGGAGTGATCTTGGTCGCCTAGCCACTGGAGCTCTCCTGGGTCTTCGGTGAGCAAGTTCGGAGTGATCTTGGTCGCCTAGCCACTGGAGCTCTTCTGGCTCTTCAGTGATCGAGTTCGGAGTGATCTTGGCCGCCTAGCCACTGGAGCTCTCCTGGGTCTTAAGTGACCCTGGTCGCCTCGCCACTGGACCTCCGCTGCGTCTAAAGTGATCGAGTTCGGAGTGATATTGGCCGCCTAGCCACTGGAGCTCCACTTCGTCTCCACCTCCGCTGCGTCTGGAGCTCTCCTGGGTCTTAAGTGACCCTGGTCGCCTCGCCACTGGACCTCCGCTGCGTCTAAAGTGATCGAGTTCGGAGTGATATTGGCCGCCTAGCCACTGGAGCTCCACTTCGTCTCCACCTCCGCTGCGTCTAAAGTGATCGAGTTCGGAGTGATCTTGGCCGCCTAGCCACTGGAGCTCTCCTGGGTCTTAAGTGACCCTGGTCGCCTCGCCAGTGGACCTCCGCTGCGTCTAAAGTGATCGAGTTCGGAGTGATCTTGGCCGCCTAGCCACTGGAGCTCTCCTGGGTCTTAAGTGACCCTGGTCGCCTCGCCAGTGGACCTCCGCTGCGTCTAAAGTGATCGAGTTCGGAGTGATCTTGGCCGCCTAGCCACTGGAGCTCTCCTGGGTCTTAAGTGACCCTGGTCGCCTCGCCAGTGGACCTCCGCTGCGTCTAAAGTGATCGAGTTCGGAGTGATCTTGGCCGCCTAGCCAGTGGAGCTCTCCTGGGTCTTAAGTGACCCTGGTCGCCTCGCCACTGGACCTCCGCTGCGTCTAAAGTGATCGAGTTCGGAGTGATATTGGCCGCCTAGCCACTGGAGCTCCACTTCGTCTTAAGTGATCGAGTTCGGAGTGATCTTGGCCGCCTAGCCACTGGAGATCTCCTGGGTCTTCGGTGAGCAAGTTCGGAGTGATCTTGGCCGTCTAGCAACTGGAGCTCCACTTCGTCTTAAGTGATCGAGTTCGGAGTGATCTTGGTCGCCTAGCCACTGGAGCTCTCCTGGCTCTTCAGTGATCGTATCTGCCTATGATGCCCGAATCCCCGGAGCTGCCTCGTGTGATCCAGGACATTGCTGCTCACTCAAGCCCTACACGATCCATGGAAGGTGTAGATCAGTGATCAGTGGAACTCAATCACATTCCGATCCGTGTTCCAACAGCACTCGCAGCAAATTCCATCTCCAGAGCCTGCAGAGCACTTCATATGCACATCACACGCTCCCGCACTCTCTCACCTTGACACACACCCATACACGCACAGTACAACGCACTGGCAACAGCCAACAATTGTACATTCCAAGGAGTACACCAGATAGCGCGCTGATAAAACTCACTTTAGTTTTAGTTCTTCTTCTGCTCCTGCTGCTGCTCCTCCTCCTCCTTCTCCTCCTCCTTCTCCTCCTCGTCGCCGTCGTCGTTGTCAAGTCATTACAATGGGTGCTAGTTCTGTTGCTAGTTGCCACACTCACTGATCTACTTAAAGCCTACGAGGATTGCCAACGTCTGCGCCCATCCTCTCCCCACCGCGTCACAAGCAACACGTCGCGTTCAGCGTTCAGTCCTATTCCCCGGAATCACAAGTAGTTTTATAGAAATTATTTTAAATGTTTTATTTGGTCTCTCACTCGTCGCCGAAATCAGATAAGAATCTTTGAAATGCATGAAGAAGACGGCACAGCAGCAGCTCCTGCTGCTGCTCCAGCTTCAGCTCAGCTCGAGCACGGGGGCACGAACGAAAAAAAAAAAAAAAAAAAACACAACACAACAACAACAATCAGTGGAAGGCAGGAATGAAGCCGAGGACGTTGTTGTGCCCTTTCGCAACGCTTATTAACTTTTGGTGTGGAAAAGAATTTCTATTGTATTATTGATTCCCTTTTTGCATCTTTTATGCTCGCCTGCTTGCCCTCGTGTCCTCCGTCGCGTCGTCGTCGGTGGCTGGCGAAAGTCTCTGCCTTTGCGGAGGCTGAGTTTAGGCCTCAGTCTGTGGCAATATGGATAATATACAAGCGACAACGACAATACTGCTGCGGTGCGGTGACAATGGGATGTTCGCGCGATGCGGCGGTGGTGAGGTGAGGTGGTGAGACGAGGCAGTGGCATCGGCACCGCGTATTGTAACGCGTTTGAATTTGTTTTTGTTGTTTGCGCCGTGGTGCCGCGCCATGAAATTTATTCTAGATATTGGATTCCAGCGAAACTCAAACACATACACACACACACACACACAAACACATACGAACGAGAACTGAACAATTGTGGAGCGGCATGATGGAGGTGTGGTTGGGGGGAGGAAGGGATGATAAATGCGCGTGAAAATGCAAAGTTTGTCGACGCAGCAACAGTAACGCAGTGCACCGCTTGTGTGCGTGAGTTAAGAGAGCGAGGGAGAAAAACCCAGAAACCGAGAAACCTCTCGTTCCACTAGCCGAATAGGGGCCCACTTGCGATTGCAGTGCGTTGTCGAGGCTTGGGTTAGGTTGAAGGAGCCTCGTCACACTCAGGTCCTGATTGACCTGTGGGATCATCTTTTCTCGCTCTCCCTTGCCAGCCATCTCTATGTCCATTCTCAGATTTTAGTGGATCCTGGAGGTCGTGGAAGAAATATTCCCCCAGGGCCAGACTTGACGAAGGGCAATGCCCATATTTCCCGTTGAGGGAAGCATAAACCTCTGTCTGCACTGGTGGCAGCTTTCCTCTGGACATCGTGGTTAATTTGGACCATCCTCAGCCATCGTCATGTGAAAGTGTCATAAGGCCATATGGCCTTAGATCAGCAAGTAACCAGGCCATCATTAGACACAAGTGGGTCTGGACTGGTGGCAGGCTTTCTCTAAATTTGGACCATCCTCAGCCATCATCATGTGAAAGTGTCATAAGGCCATATGTTCTTAAGTCAGCAAGTAACCAGGCCATCATTAGACACTAGTGGGTCTGGACTGGTGGCGGGCTTACTATTAATTTGGACCATCCTCAGCCATCATCATGTGAAAGTGTCATAAGGCCATATGTTCTTAAGTCAGCAAGTAACCAGGCCATCATTAGACACTAGTGGGTCTGGA
This sequence comes from Eristalis intricaria, assembly GCA_964034865.1. Taxonomy (NCBI): domain Eukaryota; kingdom Metazoa; phylum Arthropoda; class Insecta; order Diptera; family Syrphidae; genus Eristalis; species Eristalis intricaria. The sequence goes on from OZ035878.1 coordinate 23,474,313, forward strand.
CTGGTGGCAGGCTTACTCTTAATTTGGACCATCCTCAGCCATCATCATGTGAAAGTGTCATAAGGCCATATGGCCTTAAATCAGGAAGTAACCAGGCCACCGTTAGACACAAGTGGGTCTGGACTGGTGGCGGGCTTACTATTAATTTGGACCATCCTCAGCCATCATCATGTGAAAGTGTCATAAGGCCATATGTTCTTAAGTCAGCAAGTAACCAGGCCATCATTAGACACTAGTGGGTCTGGACTGGTGGCGGGCTTACTATTAATTTGGACCATCCTCAGCCATCATCACGTGAAAGTGTCATAAGGTCATATGGCCTTAAATCAGGAAGTAACCAGGCCATCATTAGACACAAGTTGACCTCAGCTAGAGCGTCCAGCTTGAGGCACATCAAATCAATGTCCCCGACCTTCGCATTCGAAGCCGAGGCCAGATCAAGACAGCATTCCGCAAAGTCGATTGTCACTCACATAGGAGTGCCGGCGACACCACTTCTTCATCTCCACTCCATTAAACGCGAGATAAGGACAAACACCCACAATCTGCTCGGCCCTCAGCGACAGCCACACACAGAGAGCCCATCGGCATCCAGTATCGGCTTACCAGAATAATTGTTCCAGCGCGCCGGGCAGCTCGTGTGGTCTTAATTTCTTGACCAACCCCACCAAAAAATCCGAATCGTCATCCACCACCAGCACACGCACACTCACACACTGAGTGCCACTCATTCTCTCTCTCTAGTCACAGGTGCGGCTGCTGTTGCAACTGTCGCCCCCGTGCGTCGTCGCCGTCCCATGATGATGACGGGGACGATGACCAACAAGCGCACACCATCATCCCCGGCCAAACGACGACACTTAACGACACCTCCAGCGACATGAACGCAATCGGCGCGCAACAGGTACGGACCGAGAGAGATACGGACGCCTGCCCTGTGCCGCGCTCAGCCCTCCGGACCCGCTGCTGCGACAGTGAAATGAAAAATTAAAAACCAAACAACAGCGGAAAGAGAGAAAATTAAAATAATCGAGAACGAACGAACAAGAATCAAAATAAAACCGAAATGAGTGAGAAAAGTAATATTCTACATCGGCTGCGGCTGCGGCTGCGACTGCGCATAGACTGCATGTGCACCTCGCTCTCATCTCTCCTCTCCGCGCCGCTCCTCGCGGTCACACTTTTCGAAATCGAATTGTGCGTGTCCGGGGCCTACATGCATCGGGGTGTCCAATAGATTCCTTACTTAATATTTATTTTATTTAATTTATTTAATTTGAAGCCGAGAAGGAGAGATACGGACACGACGCGTCAGACGCCTGCGGCGACAGCGGTGGGTCGATCGATGGTGCGATCGGTGCGATGGTGGTGGTGTCCGAAGGTGTCCGCTGCACCGGTGGTGGGTGTCAAATAACTCTGGCCATCAGCGAGAGAGGTATCATTTCTTCACTTCTACCTGACTAATGCGTTTTAATATTCTCGTTTGTTTTCGTTTCGCATTTCTTTCCAACACTCCGGTGCCCCTCGAGCCCCCTCAGCGCTCCTCTGCACCGCCGGAATTCAACGTCACGGTCACCACTGTATGCTGTTTGCTGGTGTGCCGGTCGTCGGTCGCTGCTGCTGCCAACGCCGCCGCCGCCGCCGCCCTCACCACTGTCGACCACCGACGCGCACCGTGGCGGAGAGTTAATAGTTATAGAGAGGAGAGAGATCAATCGGATAATGCGATGAGACAAGTGACTAATTGGACAGTTACACTGTCAAGGCGGGTGGTAGGCTTTCATTAATGTATCCGAGATTGCTGGTGGGGGTCATGTGGTGTATAGGAGGGGAAGGGAGTTTTTTTTTCGTTCTTTCTTTCTTTTTTGTTTTGTTGTGACAGTTGACTGTCATAACATGGTCATCTCGATAAGGTTATGCGGGACGTAGATTGTTGTATGTGATGAGGATGGGGAAGGGGGTGGGGGGGGGGGGGGGGGGTGGGTGGCTTGGGTCTGTGTCCAGTTCAGCTAAGGAATGGGAAGCCACCTCGCCTGTGAGTCGATTCCGGAAAAGCGGCGTGTGTTGTTATGGGAACGTGGGTGGAGGATGGAGGACTCGAACCAGGCCATAAGGTGACTGGGGTTGGAGTTGAGTGAGGAAGCACATGCATGCGAAGGGCGAACGAAGCGATTGTTCCAGTTCGTACACCAAGAGGATGTCAGCTCCCTCACGGCGGTGCTTAAGGCCTTGCAAGTGGATCGGTAAGAGGGATGGTAAAGCAAGGCCATCAGATCATCGCTGGACAGCTTCAACTCGACTTGAGTGGCTGACGTCGGATCATGGTGACCAAATATGACGACCATATTCTAACGTGGGGGTTCGAGAATTCTTTGGATAAGCTTGGCATGGAGCCGGCGTTGTAAGTGGGCTTGTGTTTATAGTCGACACCATTGATGGTTCAGACAAAGGTTAGCGGACCAAGATTTCTGCCTTGTGGAACGCCGCAAATCTTGGCTTGAAACCAAGAGAAATCGGTGAATGGAGGCTAAGAATTGAAGTTGTCATCATTGACGGTTCAGACAAAGATTAGAGGACCAAGATGACTGCCTTGTGGAACACCGAAGATCTTGGCTTGAAACCAAGAGAAATCGGTGAATGGAGGCTAAGAATCGAAGTCGTCATCATTGACGGTTCAGACAAAGATTAGAGGACCAAGATGACTGCCTTGTGGAACGCCGCAAATCTTGGCTTGAAACCAAGAGAAATTGATGAATGGAGGCTAAGAATTGAAGTCGTCATCATTGACGGTTCAGACAAAGATTAGAGGACCAAGATGACTGCCTTGTGGAACACCGAAGATCTTGGCTTGAAACAAAGAGAAATCGGTGAATGGAGGCTAAGAATTGAAGTCGTCATCATTGACGGTTCAGACAAATATTAGAGGACCAAGATGACTGCCTTGTGGAACGCCGCAAATCTTGGCTTGAAACCAAGAGAAATTGATGAATGGAGGCTAAGAATTGAAGTCGTCATCATTGACGGTTCAGACAAAGATTAGAGGACCAAGATGACTGCCTTGTGGAACACCGAAGATCTTGGCTTGAAACAAAGAGAAATCGGTGAATGGAGGCTAAGAATTGAAGTCGTCATCATTGACGGTTCAGACAAATATTAGAGGACCAAGATGACTGCCTTGTGGAACGCCGCAAATCTTGGCTTGAAACCAAGAGAAATTGATGAATGGAGGCTAAGAATTGAAGTCGTCATCATTGACGGTTCAGACAAAGATTAGAGGACCAAGATGACTGCCTTGTGGAACACCGAAGATCTTGGCTTGAAACCAAGAGAAATCGGTGAATGGAGGCTAAGAATTGAAGTTGTCATCATTGACGGTTCAGACAAAGATTAGAGGACCAAGATGACTGCCTTGTGGAACACCGAAGATCTTGGCTTGAAACCAAGAGAAATCGGTGAATGGAGGCTAAGAATCGAAGTCGTCATCATTGACGGTTCAGACAAAGATTAGAGGACCAAGATGACTGCCTTGTGGAACGCCGCAAATCTTGGCTTGAAACCAAGAGAAATTGATGAATGGAGGCTAAGAATTGAAGTCGTCATCATTGACGGTTCAGACAAAGATTAGAGGACCAAGATGACTGCCTTGTGGAACACCGAAGATCTTGGCTTGAAACCAAGAGAAATCGGTGAATGGAGGCTAAGAATCGAAGTCGTCATCATTGACGGTTCAGACAAAGATTAGAGGACCAAGATGACTGCCTTGTGGAACGCCGCAAATCTTGGCTTGAAACCAAGAGAAATTGATGAATGGAGGCTAAGAATTGAAGTCGTCATCATTGACGGTTCAGACAAAGATTAGAGGACCAAGATGACTGCCTTGTGGAACACCGAAGATCTTGGCTTGAAACAAAGAGAAATCGGTGAATGGAGGCTAAGAATTGAAGTCGTCATCATTGACGGTTCAGACAAATATTAGAGGACCAAGATGACTGCCTTGTGGAACGCCGCAAATCTTGGCTTGAAACCAAGAGAAATTGATGAATGGAGGCTAAGAATTGAAGTCGTCATCATTGACGGTTCAGACAAAGATTAGAGGACCAAGATGACTGCCTTGTGGAACACCGAAGATCTTGGCTTGAAACAAAGAGAAATCGGTGAATGGAGGCTAAGAATTGAAGTCGTCATCATTGACGGTTCAGACAAAGATTAGAGGACCAAGATGACTGCCTTGTGGAACGCCGCAAATCTTGGCTTGAAACCAAGAGAAATTGGTGAATGGAGGCTAAGAATTGAAGTCGTCATCATTGACGGTTCAGACAAAGATTAGAGGACCAAGATGACTGCCTTGTGGAACACCGAAGATCTTGGCTTGAAACCAATAGAAATCGGTGAATGGAGGCTAAGAATTGAAGTTGTCATCATTGACGGTTCAGACAAAGATTAGAGGACCAAGATGACTGCCTTGTGGAACGCCGCAAATCTTGGCTTGAAACCAAGAGAAATTGATGAATGGAGGCTAAGAATTGAAGTCGTCATCATTGACGGTTCAGACAAAGATTAGAGGACCAAGATGACTGCCTTGTGGAACACCGAAGATCTTGGCTTGAAACAAAGAGAAATCGGTGAATGGAGGCTAAGAATTGAAGTCGTCATCATTGACGGTTCAGACAAATATTAGAGGACCAAGATGACTGCCTTGTGGAACGCCGCAAATCTTGGCTTGAAACCAAGAGAAATTGATGAATGGAGGCTAAGAATTGAAGTCGTCATCATTGACGGTTCAGACAAAGATTAGAGGACCAAGATGACTGCCTTGTGGAACACCGAAGATCTTGGCTTGAAACAAAGAGAAATCGGTGAATGGAGGCTAAGAATTGAAGTCGTCATCATTGACGGTTCAGACAAAGATTAGAGGACCAAGATGACTGCCTTGTGGAACGCCGCAAATCTTGGCTTGAAACCAAGAGAAATTGGTGAATGGAGGCTAAGAATTGAAGTCGTCATCATTGACGGTTCAGACAAAGATTAGAGGACCAAGATGACTGCCTTGTGGAACGCCGCAAATCTTGGCTTGAAACCAAGAGAAATTGGTGAATGGAGGCTAAGAATTGAAGTCGTCATCATTGACGGTTCAGACAAAGATTAGAGGATCAAGATGACTGCCTTGTGGAACACCGAAGATCTTGGCTTGAAACCAAGAGAAATCGGTGAATGGAGGCTAAGAATTGAAGTCGTCATCATTGACGGTTTAGACAAAGATTAGAGGACCAAGATGACTGCCTTGTGGAACACCGAAGATCTTGGCTTGAAACCAAGAGAAATCGGTGAATGGAGGCTAAGAATTGAAGTCGTCATCATTGACGGTTTAGACAAAGATTAGAGGACCAAGATGACTGCCTTGTGGAACACCGAAGATCTTGGCTTGAAACAAAGAGAAATCGGTGAATGGAGGCTAAGAATTGAAGTCGTCATCATTGACGGTTCAGACAAAGATTAGAGGACCAAGATGACTGCCTTGTGGAACGCCGAAGATATTGGTATGAAGCCAAGAGAATAATTGCTGAAAGTGGGCTAAAAATTTAATTGATGGTTTGAGGTAGTAAAGGAGTTTGTCTACGTCGGGATGAACGTGAGCTCCATAAACGAAGCAACCGTTGCTACTTTGGTTTGTCGAAGGAACTGGGCTCAAAACTCTGCACTCGAAGGACCAACGTCCTGCTCTACAGCACATTTATTTTGTCAGCATATGGAGCCTAAAGCTGGAAGACAGGCAGGGCAGCGGAGTTGATTCTTGGCGCCTTTAAAAGAAGAATTCTACGTCTGATATAGGGTCTCTTCTGTGAGGAAGGTGAATGGAGCAGAAGACACAACTGCGAACTCTCACATCACATCAAGCATTGAGAGCGTCTTCAAATCCAAGCCTCCTGTTTCGAAAGGGAGAGGAAGACCAGACAATCTGCGGTACAAAGACCAAGAAAATCTCCCAACTAGTTGGAAAGGAACGATCATTGTTAAGAGCCCTGAGAAAGGTGGTCGAAGGAAAATTGTCCGAATATCTGAACATTTGGATAGCTTCATTAGAAATTATCCATCAGCTTTCAGGGCAAGATCATGTGTAATTTGTTGAATTTAAAGCTGCCCTGGAAGTACGACGTAAAATCATAAATCTAATAAGAACCAATAAGCTAGAAGGGTCTAAAAGCCGTGTGCTGGACTATGGTGGAGTCAGTGATGCCTTCAACTGTAGCAGAGGGTTGAAACAAGGATATGGGGCTTAAACAAGGTATGCGGGACATGCGGGTCTAGTGATCTCGATTGTGCAGATGATTTAGCAATCAGCAAGGCACATGCGGGTCTAGTGATCAACTGCAAAAACTATGAGAATCAATGCCAACAACAGTGAACCGCTGATTTAATCGGCAGTGAACAAATAGGAGAGGTCATTTCGCATACCTAGATGGCCAGATTGGCCAAACAAGGGTGTCAAATGAACATCAGTGAAGCGGACACATCATTGCAACTGCCGATACCGGAGGATGAGAGATATAAGACGAAAAGAAGCTAACTCGTCTTGGCTTGCAAAAAGAGACTGTCTCACGATAAATCAGCTTAATGACGGCAAACCAAAGAAGGTTGGTCGTCGGATTGATTACAGAATACTGCCCCATCAGAGCAATGCTCCGGAAATGGAAAGTGGAATCCAGCGATCTCTGGCGGAGCTGTGGTGACGAGGAAGAGACCGAAACGATCCCACATCTGCTTTCAATTCAATTAAATTTTTTTTGTATCATTTTTATTCATTCTTTTTTCTTTAAATTCTTACGTGCTAGACAAAAAATGACTAAGACCAACTTAACTTACTTATCTAACTTCCTGGCTCTTTGCAGGCACTCTAAGCTAAGCTTAAAATCTTAACTATGTCTTTCGACTTATCCCATCTACTTGCAGTATTGCCAGTACGCATTTATGGACACTTGAAAATTAATCATCAATTCAATTCAATTCAATTCAATTCAATTCAATTCAATTCAATTCAATTCAATTCAATTCAATTTATTTAAATATATCAAAGCTTTGCCACTTCGCAGTAGTGGTTTAGGCCATCACGTAACAGAATAGGTTTTCATCTCTTTCCCAAATGCAGGGCTTTACAATGGGCCCTAAGGCCTCCGAGTGAGTTTTGGGGACCCACCTCAGCTGAGTTTGCGGGGCCGGAGGTCTATTGGGACCACCAGGTGTCGCTAGTTGCGCGACATTTTTTTTTCTTCAATCATCACAGTCCACGTCCAAAACCTAACCTGACCTATGTTGCCAGATGACGTCGAATGGAGTCACAATGAATGACGTTGAATGGAGGATTAGAAATGCCTGGAAGTCGACCATTGTAAGCCAGAACATGGCACGTGACGACTTTGGTCCAGACCTTCAAAGTCTCGTGACCCAGAACCATAAGAAATGAAAGACTCTGGGAGAAATGAGGAGACTATAGGACGGTCACAGCTTGACCAGACCCATTGGTCATCATGCCTCCAGCCCTGATTGCAATACTGGCATTGGAACGACTTCTTGTGTCTTAGCGTCTCCAACAGATCCAGGCTTCCCTTGAATGCGACCGTGGTCTTGGCCTGGCGCTTAGGCATAACTCCCAGGGACCCTGGAAGAGGCCTAGAGGATCGATCGGTTAAAGGCTACCCAACGCCCTCTCTACCAACTGTCAGGTATTCGAAGCAAAAATGTGCGCCACTGTCTGTGACACGCCAAGACCTGACGAACAGGAACCCGAGCAACCCCTCTGATCTCGCTAAACCCCTAAGCTTCTGAACCTGTCTGCCTGACATTGACTCCCCGTTTTCTGGTCCCTCAGCGCCGTCTAGACTTTTGGATCGGTCCTTATTTAAGTTCAGTCCTCCGTGAAGATCGACTTCATAACCAGATCCCCCACTTAACCGCGACATTAACTGCCAGTCGATTAGCTCGGTGATGCACAGCGGTATTGGTATCCACAATCCGACACCTAGAGACAGGCACACGCAACAAAGAAACAAGGCACGCGTGCGCTCGAGCCACCAAACACAGATATCTTGCGCGCGTGCGCGCGCGCTCTCTCATCTTGTTTGGGATTTATTATTAATCTTTTTTTCTTTTCCTCTTCTCCTCTCTCTCTCTCTCTCTCTGCGTCTCTCTGTCTCTGCGACTGCATCCATTTCCATTGCCTGCTGCCATCAGCGTCACCATCGTCGTCGTTGTCGCCGCGAAGCCACTAAAATGTCACAAAAACATAATGAGATAAACTTAATTACATTGGTTGTATTTTATTTTTCAATCACACCTTCGACTTGGCGGCCACCAAACCACCATCGGCATGGGCATGGGCATGGGACTCGCCCTGAGTCATTCCCTTTTGTTCGACTTCGAGTCTGGCCATCTACTTTTACAGGCACGGGGCTACGGGTACGGGTACGGGTTCGTCTCTTCTAAAGTGGTTAGTGTGTTGTTTTTTTGTGCTTTCCTGCATCTGTCCAAGTCCATCTCGGACGTCGTCTGTTGTTGCCCCCCCCCCCCCCCCCCCCCCCACCCCCTCTCCGCCCACCCAGATTGACACTCTCGACACACAGTCGTCGGCCTAAGAATCAATTAATGAGTGGAGAGTGAGCGAGCGGGAGCGCGCGGGGTCGATGGTATGCGATGGACTCTTCCGAACGGCGCGGCGGCGGCCTCAGGTGATATTAAAAACTAAAAAATATTACTTCACGCCCATAACTGCCGCACGGCGACCTGCCAGTGTATGTGTCTGTGTGTGTGTGTGTGTGTGTGTGGATGTTTGTGTACCTCTGTGTAGGCGTTAAATATTGAAGAAACCTGTAAATAATCAATTAATTAGAAAATTCGTTTCAGTTTCTTTTTTTTTCTTGTCTCTTGGTTCTCCTCCTTTTTGTCGCCTTGGTTGGGTTTCTTTGTCTTGGCTGTCGCCTTGGGTGAAGAGATATGAATATTTTTGTCGCGTTGCTTCCTCTTGGCCGCGCTTCCAGCTCATTAATTAGCCACACTTCAGTCGCATGAGGTTGTCATTTTTTTATTTTTTGTTCTTATTAATTACAAAGATTCGTCACCACGTGAGCGTTAGTTTTGCTTCGTCTCAAGAGGCCTTCTCTATTGATGACAGTTAAATTCTGGCATGGCTTGGGCTTCGGTGTCCACAGAGTCCACAGAACACACGCTCGGGCTCGGTTAGATACCGGGGTCAAAGGAATTTTCGACAACTGATATCTCGAGAACGGTGCGTCCTACGAGAAAAAACCCGCACATATTTTTTGTAGCTCATGACTTGATCTAGAGGATGGCATTCAAAGATTTACCATATTACCGTTATTTGGGCAAAGTTTTGAAAAAAAACCGGGAAATTTGTTTCGCTGGCGTAAATTATATGAAATTTTGCATCGGTTTTGCAGGAAAGTCAATCTGGATTGTTGCTCTTAACGTGAATTTACATTGTGCGAGTTTTCATCACCATCAGTCATCGACAAGGCGATAATTTACATTATTTTACCAAATAAAATGCCTTATTCATTAAAAATTATACCCCAATAACGGTATATTTTCCGTTCTCCGACTCCATCCTCTAGATCAGGTCAAGAGCTAAAAAGTAGACCTTAGTCACTTTGCGGTAGGACGCACGGTTTTTGAGATATGAGCAAAGTAAGACCAACACTCATGATTTTTTCAATGTGGAAAAATCGGCATCTGTAGGGGTTCTGGCGGTCCATATGGAATTTTCGACAGCCGATATCTCGAGAACGGTGCGTCCTACGAGAAAAAACCTGTACTTATTTTTTGTAGCTCATGGCTTGATCTAGAGGATGGCATTCAAAGATTTACCATATTGCCGTTATTTAGGCAAATTTTTGATAAAAACAGGGAAATTTGTTTCTCTGGCGTAATCAGAGCAGCGGTGAGTCGAATCTAGGGCGTCTATAAGCTTTGCGACGTCGCAAAGCTTCGTCTTGTCTTTAAACATCGGCGCATCTATGGTTCGTGGTCGCATGACCTGGACACGATGTTTCTTCTGGAGTCCACTGTCCACTGTGAAGCTTCGTGGCTGGAGGACTGGATTTCCCGGATCAGACTGATCTTGTTGAGTGGACAAATCTTCTCCTCTGATCGCCATCAATGCAAGCAGTGTCAATGAACAGGCGCCTCTAGGATCCACTCATCTTTCCTTCGTCTTAGTCTACGATCCACAAAATTTTCCCTCCATCTTCCTCCACGATCCACACATCTTTCTTCACACCTTCCGCCTCTCTCTCTCTCTCTCCCTCGAGAGGCCCTCGCCTCCCACAAAACCCCTTCTTCCTCTAGCCTTTCATTAACTTGGTCTTAAATCACATCCCGCCCATCGTCATTTGTACCCTCTCTAATGACACCGCCCCAATCTCAGTCGTCATCGTCGCCCACACTCCCGGCGGCGACAAGTCACCCCTTTAGCATCGCATAAACAATGACACTTGTTAATTAGGACGGCGCCCACCACCCCCCTTAGCAGCCATTAATTCTCCGACACCGGAAGTGTCGTGCGCTCAACCCTTTGCGAGCGTTACCCTCGTCGGTAGTTAGTGCAAATCCTTAAACGGGTTTAATTGCCCTGATTTGTCCTTTGGTTGATTTTGCCTTGCTTTGGTTGACTCCACTCTCACGTGCCGTCCGGAAGTGTCGCACACACAGACAAGGGTGGTCCAACGATGCGCCCGGGTGGATGATACGAATGAATGGACACGAATGCTGTTTGCTTGTTGGTCGTCGTGATTAAATAAGAAGATTTCAGCGTAATAAATGACATCGGATGTCTTGACTTAATCGCTTCTATTTTCCGTTGCTCTCGTCGGGCAGCGGGCGCAATCCAACGCAACAATGACACGCCTATTTTGTTGTTGCGATGAATGACTAGTGGATTTTGATTCATTCATTTTCGGCATATCGGCGTGGTCAGTCGAGTGACGGAGATTTCGATGAATAATCACGGCGATGACGAGGCAGAGATTAGGAGGAAGACGCCTGCTTCCGGAGGGGGATGTAATTAAGCCGAGGGGATGATGGGCCATCTAACCTATGAGTGATTGCATTCAAGGGGATTATCTGCGCTCCATTCGACGACGAAACACCATTCACCATTGACGAGCGAGCGCTCACTCATTCAAGCCAGTCGCTCGTCAAACATGAATGAATGTCGAAATCACTGCTTTTCACCGTCATCTTCGTTGTTCCCCCGCCAGCAGGCCACCTCTGCGAATCTAAAGCCCAAATTATGTCTAATTTATAGTGTCATTAACATTCTCACCTTTCTCTGGCTATCCCCCTCTCCACGGCGCGCCTCCAGTGCCCTCGTCTTGTGCTTGTCCCATCGTCGAGGAGGTAACCCAACCAGAGAGAGAGAGAGAGAGAGCGATCATCCTCGGAGGATGGTTATTGTTTTGGTTTTATATTTGTTTTGTGCGTTCTAATGTCCACAGGACCACATATCGAGCGGGTGTTGTGTGTGTCACCTACCAGGCCCGGGACACGGTGTTGTTACAACTGAAACATCACATTCATTATCATGCATTAGGTACCCCTGGGAGCCCACAGCGGATCGACGTCGACTTGGAGGCTGGTTAATTTAATTTTCTAATTTTTTCTCGCCCAAGTCGACTTCTTTAACATCATCGTCTTCTTCTACTTCTACCTCGTCGTCTTCTTCTTCTTCTTCTTCCGTGTCTTCCGATGGAGTGTACGAACGGTGTGATGTGATGATGCTTGCGGAGACCGGCTGGTCAAGCGAGCATTTTTATGAATGAACAATAGGCGCGAGGTGCGGTTATGAATTAGTCGAGTGATGGCATCTTGAATGTGATCATCTCTCAATGTCTCCAACTGTGTGCGTGTGTGTGCCAAGAGCGAGGAAGGGGGGCAGAGGAATAGATAATTTTTGAATTTTTTTTTCTGTTGCGGGGGTGGCATCCTAGAAAGATTGATCACTTCGATAATGACGCGGATAACCTAGCGATGGGATCATTGTCTTTGGAAGGGGCAAACCGGGTGTCATTCGAATCCGATCGAGACCATCGAGAGAAGGGCATATTTTAGTATCGACGGACCAGATGTCCAGGTGACGGATTCGGCTAGGAGAGGGAAAACAACGGGATGTTGCCGATTTTTCGAAAACCGGGCTTTTGGGTCACTTGTGTGCACTTTGAGCAACATTTCTCCGTATCTACTGGTAGTAGCAACAACATTTTGTAACGCTAAGATTTGCAATTGGACCCTCTATCGATGCCCAGAAGGACGCTTGGACATCAGACGTGTCGTTTCCGAGGTACTGCTTATTTTTCGAAAACCGTGCTTTTGGGTCACTTTTGCACTTTCTGATCAACTTTTTTCGAGCGGCAAAAGCTTGGCACGCTAAGATGGGCAGGTGGACCCTCTATCGATGCCCAGTAGGACGCTTGGACATCAGACGCGCCGCTTCCGAGGTACTGCCTATTTTTCGAAAAAAAAATGATTTCGGGTCACTTTTGCACTTTCTGATCAACTTTCTTCGAGCGGCAAAAGCTTAGCACGCTAAGATGGGCAATTGGAGCCTCTATCGATGCCCAGCCTATTTTTCGAGATGTTGGCGATTTTTCAACATTTTTTCAACTTTCCCCTACCTTCTCCCGCCTTTTTCGTCGTGCTCCGCCAACGCGTCAGATCCTCAAATCGAATCGAATGCAGTCAGACCCCTCCTGCTCTTCGCCAATCATTCATAACCGCGGTGATTTATTGAAGCCTCTAATTGGTAAGAATCCGCAGTGTATCCTCGAGCATACGCACCATACGCCGCGCCGCGCCGCGCCGCGCCACAACGTCTTTGCAAATACCAATCCCTGACCACACCGCACCGCACTCGCTGAACACAAACAGAACTGAGCCTATGCACAAATTCAAAGGAAACGAGAAGATCGAGTCACGAGGACGACACCGAAGTGCGATCAAACACTTATCTCATCGCTCCGTGGGTGGATGCAATATGCGCACCGAACACTGTTTCAAATTCCGTTGCGCGCTAGTGCCGAATCGATGGGGATGCCGTACGAGGGGGGGGGGGGGGGGGGGGGGGGGGGGGGGGCGGAGAGGGCGTCAGTTTGTTTGTGCGTCGTTGCCAAGCGAAGAATTTCTTATCCGCTCTTCCGTGGTTCACCTTGTTCCTCTGCGCAAACAAAGATCGTGTCCTCTCTTGCTCTCCGGTCTCGGATCTCGGGTCTCGGGTCTCGGGTCTCGGGTCTCGCCTTTGTGTGCAGCGCTAATTTTGCCTGCATCTGTGGTCACAATGGCCAGTTGATGCAGTCGCTGTGGCGCGGGTGGCGGCTGAGATTCCATTCCTGTCGAATGCACTGTTCCCTCACAATTAATAATCGTCTATCGTAAAATATTAAGTGCTCCTCTTCACCTGGATTGGATTTTAGATTCGTTCGAGTTGATTTTTGATTTCTCTTATTTTTTTTTTCTCACTTTTTCTTCTTCTTTCTCTTCTTCTGCGTTAATTACCGTCATGAATCTTATCGTTAAAGGCGCGAGCGAGCGTGCACTTCGCTCGCGTGCGTGTGTGTGAGTGTGTGTGTGTGTCACTCGCTCACCTCTCAAAACGGAACACACCCTGAAATAGTAATTTATTCATTTAATTTAATGTCAGGCCGTAATAAAAATAAATAAAGCTTCTCACTGATCGCTCGCTTGTTGGATGAGATGAGATGGGATCGAATGGTGTGGGGCTGCTGGGGAGGTGCTGTGGTGGGGTGGGGCCGAGGGGGGTGTGTTTGGATATTGTGGTGTGTTTCAGATCAACAAAAAATTAACATACCACTTGATAAGCGAGATGATGATCATTATCGTCATAATGGTTGACGGTGTTTGCTTGGTTTTTTGGCTTGTCGTCGTCGTCATCGTCGGTCGTTGCCGTTGGCGCGCCCGGGCGCGCAGCGTGTTAAGAACATTTTCATTCACTCTCTTGGTGGTTTTTTTTTTCGTGTTGTTGTTGTTCCATAATCTGGTATTTCATTCATAAATACGAGAGCGTAGCTCGTTTCTCTTCCTTCTTTCCCTCCTCGTCTTCGTCTACATCCTCATCATCTTCATCATCAGCGTCGTCGTCGGTATTCGCCTTTCGTTTTCAGTCAGTTTCAGTTTTTTTTTTTTTTTTTGGATTTTGTTGCCTTGGTCAAGATGATCGGTGAATAAGCGAATGTGTTATCGCGGAGAGAAGACTGACCGGCAGACTAAAGGGGGTAACCCGGTGATGCTTGATAATAGGCGCGCATCCTGAGGGAAACTGGTAAAGAATGGGAATAGACTGATAACCGTGCCAAGGCATCTGTCTCTACCCTTAGCTGCCTCACTCAACGACTCTCAACGGCTCTGAACTTTACGGCTTGTGCCTCGCCACAAAGCAATTATGACCTTCTATCGATCCAAGGCGCTCACTCGACCTGGTCAGAATGTGGGTAGGCCGAACCTTAGAACGTCATACCCTGGGCACTGTCCCATTTGAGCCTCCAGACTAGGTGTCCCCTATAACGACTGCCACAGAAGTTGCAGGGATGAGGAGGAAGAAGAAACCCTTTCACACCTTCTTTGCAATTGCACTGCCTTCCAATCCACAGATTTAGTCCCTTGGATGCCCCCTATTTCTACGACTTGACAGGGCTAAGTAATACAAGGGACTCTCCCTAATTCGCAATGACAGCAGGCTGCTATTGAACGGGCTGCTATTGAACAATTCATGACGAAAATTCGTCCCGTTTTGGAACAGACAGAGTCGAGGCCTCCGTCTAGATTGACTGGCGCTACACTGCGTGGTCCACTGAGGCTTCAGTTAACATGACAGAGCCAAATGCCTTTCCTCAGACTCTGTGTGGATAATTCAAATAGCTCCCCTCCCTCTTCTTTAAACAACTTGGGGACACTCTTCTGCAAAAATCGACAACGCTAGGATTTCCCTGTGCCCATGGTCTCCCTGGACTACCCGTCCTACCACCTCATTCTTAAGCCGATCGGAAATGGCTTCGACTCCGAAGTCTGTGGATCACAATGCACGACGCTTGCTTTGAGGAGGTGCACACATGTCCACCAAGTCAGCTTGGAGGAGCCACAAGATCTAGGCGGAGTATGTTGATGCCCATCTACCCACTTCGTCTCTGGATGGGGTCACAGTCCGTGTTGAAACTGGGCTCCAGTCAACATGTCTGTTCATCTAGCACGGTCTCGTCCCAGGCGCCGCTAGTTTCTTTCGTTCACCTGACAGAGGTTCCTTTCCAGTTGGGCGAGAGGTCATCCTGGAGAGTCCTCCTCCACCGTGTTGTCCGTCTCGATTGGAGACGGAGTGTTGGTGTCCACAATCCCCCTGGCCATCAAAGACGAGGGACGCAAAATTGTGAGCCGGTCGTTAGGGCTTGTCGACCAGTCGCTGTCCGGTCAGTCTCTTCACGAATCAACTTGGTAAGCCGTCCGTCTACAGTGGAAGCAAGGCCATAGCGCGCTCCGAAGTCAAAACCCAGTCCTTCCCAGCTGGTCAGGCTTCTGCGCCACGTCGTTCGACCCTGGCTTAGACCAACTAACGACCAAGCTCCACGATCTGGAGGCACTCCAGCCTCATCTCAAGATCTTGTCCCTGGCTGAGACCAACTAACGACCAAGCTCCAAGATGTGGAGATCTGCAGCCACCCCAGCCTCGTCTGAAAATCTTGTCCCTGGCTGAGACCAACTAACGATCAGGCTCCACGATCTGGAGGCACCCCAGCCTCGTCTGAAGATCTTGTCCCTGGCTGAGACCAACTAACGACCAAGCTCAACGATCTGGAGGCATTCCAGCCTCATCTCAAGATCTTGTCCCTGGCTGAGACCAACTAACGACCAAGCTTCACGATCTGGAGGCATCCCAGCCTCGTCTGAAGATCTTGTCCCTGGCTGAGACCAAATAACGACCAAGCTTCACGATCTGGAGGCACCCCAGCCTCGCCTGAAGATCTTGTCCCTGGCTGAGACCAACTAACGACCAAGCTCCAAGATGTGGAGATCTGCAGCCACCCCAGCTTCGTTTGAAAATCTTGTCCATGGCTGAGACCAACTAACGACCAAGCTTCACGATCTGGAGGCACCCCAGCCTCGTCTAAAGATCTTGTCCCTGGCTGAGACCAACTAACGACCAAGCTTCACGATCTGGAGGCACTCCAGCCTCGTCTGAAGATCTTGTCCCTGGATGAGACCAACTAACGACCAAGATTCACGATCTGGAGGCACCCCAGCCTCATCTGAAGATCTTGTCCCTGGCTGAGACCAACTAACGACCAAGCTCAACGATCTGGAGGCATTCCAGCCTCATCTCAAGATCTTGTCCCTGGCTGAGACCAACTAATGACCAAGCTTCACGATCTGGAGGCACCCCAGCCTCGCCTGAAGATCTTGTCCCTGGCTGAGACCAACTAACGACCAAGCTCCAAGATGTGGAGATCTGCAGCCACCCCAGCCTCGTTTGAAAATCTTGTCCATGGCTGAGACCAACTAACGACCAAGCTTCACGATCTGGAGGCACCCCAGCCTCGTCTAAAGATCTTGTCCCTAGCTGAGACCAACTAACGACCAAGCTTCACGATCTGGAGGCACTCCAGCCTCGTCTGAAGATCTTGTCCCTGGATGAGACCAACTAACGACCAAGATTCACGATCTGGAGGCACCCCAGCCTCATCTGAAGATCTTGTCCCTGGCTGAGACCAACTAACGACCAAGCTCCAAGATGTGGAGATCTGCAGCCACCCCAGCCTCGTTTGAAAATCTTGTCCATGGCTGAGACCAACTAACGACCAAGATTCACGATCTGGAGGCACCCCAGCCTCATCTGAAGATCTTGTCCCTGGCTGAGACCAACTAACGACCAAGCTTCACGATCTGGAGGCACCCCAGCCTCGTGTGAAGATCTTGTCCCTGGCTGAGACCAACTAACGACCAAGCTCCATGATCTGAAGGCACCCCAGCCCCGTCTGAAGATCTTGTCCCTGGATGAGACCAACTAACGACCAAGCTCCATGATCTGAAGGCACCCCAGCCCCGTCTGAAGATCTTGTCCCTGGATGAGACCAACTAACGACCAAGATTCACGATCTGGAGGCACCCCAGCCTCATCTGAAGATCTTGTCCCTGGCTGAGACCAACTAACGACCAAGCTTCACGATCTGGAGGCACCCCAGCCTCGTGTGAAGATCTTGTCCCTGGCTGAGACCAACTAACGACCAAGCTCCATGATCTGAAGGCACCTCAGCCCCGTCTGAAGATCTTGTCCCTGGCTGAGACCAACTAACGACCAAGCTTCACGATCTGGAGGCACCCCAGCCTCATCTGAAGATCTTGTCCCTGGCTGAGACCAACTAACGACCAAGCTTCACGATCTGGAGGCACCCCAGCCTCGTGTGAAGATCTTGTCCCTGGCTGAGACCAACTAACGACCAAGCTCCATGATCTGAAGGCACCCCAGCCCCGTCTGAAGATCTTGTCCCTGGATGAGACCAACTAACGACCAAGCTCCATGATCTGAAGGCACCCCAGCCCCGTCTGAAGATCTTGTCCCTGGATGAGACCAACTAACGACCAAGATTCACGATCTGGAGGCACCCCAGCCTCATCTGAAGATCTTGTCCCTGGCTGAGACCAACTAACGACCAAGCTTCACGATCTGGAGGCACCCCAGCCTCATCTAAAGATCTTGTCCCTGGCTGAGACCAACTAACGACCAAGCTTCACGATCTGGAGGCACCCCAGCCTCGTCTGAAGATCTTGTCCCTGGCTGAGACCAAATAACGACCAAGCTCCATGATCTGAAGGCACCCAAGCCCCGTCTGAAGATCTTGTCCCTGGATGAGACCAACTAACGACCAAGCTCCATGATCTGAAGGCACCCCAGCCCCGTCTGAAGATCTTGTCCCTGGATGAGACCAACTAACGACCAAGATTCACGATCTGGAGGCACCCCAGCCTCATCTGAAGATCTTGTCCCTGGCTGAGACCAACTAACGACCAAGCTTCACGATCTGGAGGCACCCCAGCCTCGTCTGAAGATCTTGTCCCTGGATGAGACCAACTAACGACCAAGATTCACGATCTGGAGGCACCCTAGCCTCGTGTGAAGATCTTGTCCCTGGCTGAGACCAACTAACGACCAAGCTCCATGATCTGAAGGCACCCCAGCCCCGTCTGAAGATCTTGTCCCTGGATGAGACCAACTAACGACCAAGATTCACGATCTGGAGGCACCCCAGCCTCATCTGAAGATCTTGTCCCTGGCTGAGACCAACTAACGACCAAGCTTCACGATCTGGAGGCACCCCAGCCTCGTGTGAAGATCTTGTCCCTGGCTGAGACCAACTAACGACCAAGCTTCACGATCTGGAGGCACCCCAGCCTCGTCTGAAGATCTTGTCCCTGGCTGAGACCAACTAACGACCAAGCTCCATGATCTGAAGGCACCCCAGCCCCGTCTGAAGATCTTGTCCCTGGCTGAGACCAACTAACGACCAAGCTTCACGATCTGGAGGCACCCCAGCCTCATCTGAAGATCTTGTCCCTGGCTGAGACCAACTAACGACCAAGCTTCACGATCTGGAGGCACCCCAGCCTCGTCTGAAGATCTTGTCCCTGGCTGAGACCAACTAACGACCAAGCTCCATGATCTGAAGGCACCCCAGCCCCGTCTGAAGATCTTGTCCCTGGCTGAGACCAACTAACGACCAAGCTTCACGATCTGGAGGCACCCCAGCCTCGTCTGAAGATCTTGTCCCTGGATGAGACCAACTAACGACCAAGATTCACGATCTGGAGGCACCCTAGCCTCGTGTGAAGATCTTGTCCCTGGCTGAGACCAACTAACGACCAAGCTCCATGATCTGAAGGCACCCCAGCCCCGTCTGAAGATCTTGTCCCTGGATGAGACCAACTAACGACCAAGATTCACGATCTGGAGGCACCCCAGCCTCATCTGAAGATCTTGTCCCTGGCTGAGACCAACTAACGACCAAGCTTCACGATCTGGAGGCACCCCAGCCTCGTGTGAAGATCTTGTCCCTGGCTGAGACCAACTAACGACCAAGCTTCACGATCTGGAGGCACCCCAGCCTCGTCTGAAGATCTTGTCCCTGGCTGAGACCAACTAACGACCAAGCTCCATGATCTGAAGGCACCCCAGCCCCGTCTGAAGATCTTGTCCCTGGCTGAGACCAACTAACGACCAAGCTTCACGATCTGGAGGCACCCCAGCCTCATCTGAAGATCTTGTCCCTGGCTGAGACCAACTAACGACCAAGCTTCACGATCTGGAGGCACCCCAGCCTCGTGTGAAGATCTTGTCCCTGGCTGAGACCAACTAACGACCAAGCTCCATGATCTGAAGGCACCCCAGCCCCGTCTGAAGATCTTGTCCCTGGCTGAGACCAACTAACGACCAAGCTTCACGATCTGGAGGCACCCCAGCCTCATCTGAAGATCTTGTCCCTGGCTGAGACCAACTAACGACCAAGCTTCACGATCTGGAGGCACCCCAGCCTCGTGTGAAGATCTTGTCCCTGGCTGAGACCAACTAACGACCAAGCTCCATGATCTGAAGGCACCCCAGCCCCGTCTGAAGATCTTGTCCCTGGCTGAGACCAACTAACGACCAAGCTTCACGATCTGGAGGCACCCCAGCCTCGTGTGAAGATCTTGTCCCTGGCTGAGACCAACTAACGACCAAGCTCCATGATCTGAAGGCACCCCAGCCCCGTCTGAAGATCTTGTCCCTGGCTGAGACCAACTAACGACCAAGCTTCACGATCTGGAGGCACCCCAGCCTCGTGTGAAGATCTTGTCCCTGGCTGAGACCAACTAACGACCAAGCTCCATGATCTGAAGGCACCCCAGCCCCGTCTGAAGATCTTGTCCCTGGCTGAGACCAACTAACGACCAAGCTTCACGATCTGGAGGCACCCCAGCCTCGTCTGAAGATCGAAACGACCACCACACGCTGCCCGCCATTGATTCCCGCACAGCCACTCCGAGTGGGCGTATAGTGTATTCCGAAATTAACGCACATGACTTCAGCTCTTGTGCGACCAGCCAACCCGCGCCCCGCTGCCGTCCACGGTCCTCGCCGCCTTTGCACGTGACCATGATTCCTCTTGATTCTAGTCGCTGTTCGGCGGTTTGTCTTCGTCAGGGCCTTGCGGCTTGAGGTTCGTATGACACACACGCTCTCTCTCGCTCTCTCGCCCTGTCCACTCCGTGTACGAATTAATTTTTTTCCTGGAAATGATTTTGCAATTAAAATTCCCCGTTTCCTTGCTTTACTTTGATTTGTTTGTTTGTTGTTGTTGTTGTTGTTGCTATGCTGGGGCTGCTGGGGCTGCTTGTTGTTGTTGCTTAAATTTATGGATTGAACGTGGGCCGAACACGTCCATATTCCAAGTAACCAACCAGCCAGCCAGCCAGTCCAGTCCAGTCCAGTCCAAGCCAAGCCAAGCCAAGCAGCAGCATCAACAACAAACGCACAGATTCACAGCGCGACTCGCGCGCAAAATGTTCCAAACGCACTCGTGCCATGTACACACACGAGCCAAGATCACCCGATCAACTCCTCGATCTTTGTGAAAATGCTGAAGAAGGTGGCGGCTGTCGTGGGGGTGGGGTGGTGAGGGGGGTGGGATGGACACACAGGGTGTCGGTGGCGAGGTAAGGGCACCTGGAGTCTGGACATTGTGTTCCTTTCATATGCAGAGATGTTATCCATTTCCCCCAGCGTACGTCCGAGTAGTTTTGGGATTTTCATATGCAAATACGCACATTCCCCCCGTCCGCTGTTGCCGCCTCGGTCTGACACACTCTACTCAGCTCACTATGGGCATAATGAATGTCTCGAGATAAGTGGCGACGGTGTTGCTGGGGTTGGGTGGGTTGGGCGGGTGGGTGTCCGCTTGCGATGGTCGTTTGTTAAGCGAGTAGTTTATGCGAGGTTTTTGGCACTCGGTTACATCTAGTATGACTTCGTTTTGCATATCTTTTGACAGGTAGGGTCTTTTGTTTTCTCGCTTGTTTGCTCTGTGTCTTCTCGTGGGTGGATGGCGGGGGGTTACGTGCGATACGTTATGTGTGGTCAATCTCTTCCGGTTTGGCTTTGATTAACCAAATGAATGAGATGCGGATTCGAGGAGTTTCAGAAGCTAGCTCGTTCGGACGTTCGGCATTTCCCCCAACAGCGAGAGCCTAATCTGCGGTCACAAATCTTTCAGAAAAATTAAAAATGTAAACTAAATCAACCGATCGTTGCGGCCGTCGGCGTTGTCGTCATCGTCGTCGGAGCCCGCTCCACGGTGCACGGAGTGTGCAGTGTAGGCTAGACTACAATTGAGGATTCATGCGCAAAGAAATCAAAAATACGAAGGACAAGCAGCACAGAGCAAAACTGATGACCCCCTTGGATTTGTCAGTGTCTGGATGATTGGCTTTTGGCTCTTGGCTCTTGGCTCATCGATCGGCTGACTGTTGCCTGTTCTCTGTTGACGGTTGGGTCTCCCCTTCGGATCAATGCGAATGAATATTTAATCGTTGTGCGATTGAAGACAGTTTATCTTCCAGCCAGCACCAGCACCAGCAGCCTTGTGCGTTTCTTTGTGTAGATCAGTGTGTACATGGATTTGAGACAAAAGCAATAATTTATGTCATTAATTCAATTCCGACGACATTTTTGGATGCATCTGAAACTGAAAATGGTAAAAGCGATGTCGACGCAGGGATAATGACGAGGACGACGATGATGATGACTCAAAAACAGGAGATGGGGGAGATCGAGATGTGACTGAGTTTGAAGCCAAGCCAACGCCACTCGGCATTGCCACCAACTGCCACCGCGGCATCGCTGCCGCAGCGAACCGTGTGCAGGCATCGTTGTCGTCGTCGTTCTCATCATTGTCCTCGACGCTTTGTGAAGGAGGAGGAAGATGAGACAAGGAGTTTTGTGATCATCAACATCAACCATACAGTCATGCATGCATTTCGTCAAGACTTGACCCTTTGTGGCGATCGTGTGTAGCCCTGCAGCCGCGCGCCGCCGCTGCCGCTGCCGTCTCGTTTGGCGATATTTTACATTAGTCATTGATCGACATCCGATGATAGGCGCTGAACAGAAGCCTGCGGGTGCGGTACTTCTCTGTGCGTTCATTAGGGAGAAGGGGGAATCATGAAATGCCATTCCATGAGAAAGTGATCTCGGGTCTCCGCGATCAGTGGATTAGCCTAGTGATCGGATGCCTTCCCCATCGTCCAGCGCGACCTTTTGAATCGATGCTCACTGAAAAGCTTGACAAATGGGGTTTAATGGAGGCCCTGTATGACTTTGCGAGGCTCCGAAGGAGCCCACTGCGACTTTGTGGATCGATGCTCAAGGCTGCCGAAAGGAGGATCAATGGAGGCCCGGTGCGACTTTATGGATCGATGTTCAAGGCTGCCGAAAGGAGGATCAATGGAGGCCCGGTGCGACTTTGTGGATCGATGCTCGACGCTGCCGAAACGAGGATCAATAGAGGCCCGGTGCGGCTTTGTAGATCGATCCTCAAGGCGACGATGCCCAAAGGAGGATCAATGGAGGCCCAGTTCAAGTTTGTGGATCGATGCTCAAGGCTGCCGAAAGGAGGATCAATGGGTCCAGTTCAAGTTTGTGGATCGATGATCAAGGCGAGGCTGCCGAAAGGAGGATCAATGGAGGCCCAGTGCGACTTTGTGGATCGTTGCTCAACGCTGCCGAAAGGAGGATAAATGGAGGCCAGGTCCGACATTGTGGATCGATGCTAATGCAAAGGATGGAATCAATGTGTTTCTCGAGTCGATGATACACCAAATCCCTTGTTCGAAAATCTCTAGCCTCTCGTCGAAGGACAATCTGGACATTCTCCTTCAATGCCTCGAGTGCAGTCCTTTGTGCCAGTCCGCAGTTCCAGTTGGTGGTGTCCTTTCCAGATTTCACAGCAAAATTGAGGATTATCCAAGCGATTTGTTAACATTACAAAATCTCCGCTCATTCTGTCGATGCATAAAAAGCAATTCGAGAGAAAATTTCATTTCGAAGATAAGTTACCTGCGGGCGATGATTGTAAATCCACCCCCCCCCCCCTCCCCTGCCGACCACCCCAAGTCCCCCTTCACCGTCATCACTGCCATGCACACACACACACGCGACCCAACCACACACACAAAAGCGCGCGCAAGAAAGGAACAATTTTCAATTTAAAATGAATCACATAATGTAAATTTTCACTATTCTCCATCGCACCCACCTCTCATGCCGCCCACCACCCATCGCCCACCGCCCGCACACACATATGAGAGAAGGGAAAAATTGAAGACGACAAAGTTCTAGTAGCTGCTAAGGACTAAGACTATAAGAAGTTTGAAGCACACATGGAAATAAGGGTGGATGGGCCCAGGCGAGGCCCCTTCTGTCTGTTTGTCTGTCCGACACACGAGGAGATGCACCACACACACACGCACACAAACTAAAAAACATTTTTCCCTCGATAAGGCGCGTGTGCTGCATATGTGGCGGCGGCGGCAGCAGCAGCGGCGGGATGCTGAATAGCTTCGTGGGGATGAGGCGGGGGATGGCTTAAGAATCCCAGGAAACACACAAGGACCTGTGTGTGACGGTGTGTGTAACAATTTCTGCAGCAGCGGGTGATTTATGGAGGTTCTTCTCTGATCTTTCACTCCCCCGAGTGGGTGGATGGATGGTGCGGGACCAAGGGAGGCTGACTGACGGAAAAATATTCACGTATGCAAATTTCTTTCGCTTCCCCTCTCCCTTCAGCCCCTCCTGCCGGTCGCCCTTTTCTTCTCTCTTTCTGTGTTATGTGGCTCTCTTTCTCCGGACACACATGTGTGAGTTTATGTGAAGGATACATGAGCCCCTCCTTGGTAAATACCCAATTCCGCAGCGGCACTGGGTATAAATGAAAATCAAAAGAATTTCTCCCTTCGAACCCTTCCAACCGCGCGACGCCTCGCCGCCAGAAAATGTATGGCTTTCCAATTATACGCAAATTAGATCCGCCAGAAGGCTGTCCACCCTGTGAGACCCCCCCCAGCCCACCCCACCGGCCACGCCACAGCTGTGGGACCACACACTTCCAAGCAACTACTTTTCGACACTCAACTTATTGATGAGGCCGCCGCGTGCGGGTGCCGGAAAAGAAATGAAAATTACCATGAAATCCTTTCTATGTTGTGCATGTGTGCGTGTGCCCGAAGGACATCAAAGGATCAAATGAAAACTGAATTCCATCCAAAACTAGAATTTCAGTATTTTTTTTTTTTTTTTCTTTTTTTCTTTTTTGAATCGCTCGCTCAATCGTTCAATCGAGTGAAGCGCACAACCACCCGCACCCGGCGAGATTCCTTTCGAGCATCAGTTGGCCCATTTATTCGGTCGGTCGGTTTCTTGCAAATTAATTGTAGCCACTGCCGAGTGGCTACCGTCCCGCACAAGGGATAGTAGATAATTTTTCAATTAACAATCGGCCGTAGTTTCTGAAGTAGTTTTCGGTGTGAAGGGGTTGCCTGCCTGTCTGTCAGAGTGGTCCTGAGCATGGAATTCGCTTTAAAGTGGCGATGGGTTTGTGGAGCGGGAAGCAATTGCTTTCATCCTTGTCGATGTACGATGCACGGAGAGAGCCAGCCAGCCAGCCAGCCAGCCGTTGTGGGACTTAAATTGTGGCACAAATTGCGACGTGAATTTTATCGATTGATAGTCGGCCCGACGTTTGTGGGTAGGCTGGCTGGCTCTCTGAGAGGTGCTAAGGGGCGCCTCAGATGAACCGGTCAAAGCAGTTGAGCTCAGTCAGTCGAATCGAGCGTGTGCCAGTTTACCAGACCGGCAAGGCTGCCCCTATCGTGACCAACTGCCGCGACTAATGACAACACCTGTGTCCGTTCGATCGCGTAGAGGATCCTCGCGTAACCCTAATTTCGATTATTTTAATTTGCTTCCGCCAGTCCTTCGTTTTTCTAATTTACAAGAAAAAAAAAACCAAGTGATGATGGAGTTCTGCTGCCGCGCAGATCGAAGAGATAAAATTTAAATTTTGTGCGGCTCCTCCCTGACTGACTGAACTAGTGACCTTATGAACAGGAGCCTTGCTTGTCCTTGGACCGACGGGCATTGACAGCATTGACAGCATTAATTGACCGTGACGCCGGCGCGATGTGTCACAGGCGAGGGATGATTTCGAATTTCGAAGCGGAAATGAATTTGCATTTGATTGTGGGCAATTCGCGACTCACTGAGCGCCAACTGTCGTCTAGGGGGGAAGTTGGACGACCAAAGGCCGAGTTGTCCTTACTGGCTATGTGCACATGTGGCTTACGGAGTGAATTGGAGGCCTTGCTGGCTGAAAGGTTCACAGTGTGGCCTCCTCGACTAATTCGATGTGTATTGGACTCAGCGGGAGAGGGGTTGTCTTGGCAGCCATCTCTGACTTTCGGAAAGACTCGAAATGGCATCTTGGACAAGGGGACAAGCCCCAGTCGCGGCTTCAAGAAGAGGAAACGTCTGCCCGTGGGGTCTTCTCTCGAAGGACAGCGGCGTCTTCTAAAAAGAACTGGCTCATGACAACACCTCCGACTTCAGCAAAGCCTTGAAGAGCCTTGCTGGACAAGGGGACAAGCCCCAGTCGCGGCTTCAAGAAGAGGAAACGTCTGCCCGTGGGGTCTTCTCTCGAAGGACAGCGGCGTCTTCTAAAAATAACTGGCTCATGACAACACCTCTAACTTCAGCGAAGCCACGAAGAGCCTTGCTGGACAAGGGGACAAGCCTCAGTTCCGCGTTCAAGAGGAAAGCCCGTGGGCGGGGCCTTTATTCCGCGCCTTCACATCCAAACCTCCTGGATAAGTGGACAAGGTCGGTTTCAAGAAGACGGACCAGTGGACCACTGGATGCGGATAGAATTAGACCGAAACTCCGTCCACCCACAGTCTGTTCGGCGTTTCCTTTGCCCAAGGACTCTCTTTGTCTACACGCTTGGCTACTCCCGCGACCGCGAAATCCGAAATCCACTTCCACCTCTGACCTAGCTTCTGTGCGTTACCGTGGATCAGAATCTCTAGAATCCGCTCAATCATCGCCCGTGACACTCAACATTTCCTTCAATATTGCAGATTGCAGGGATTCCTCTTCTGCTGCGAAATTGCATCGCAGCATCGCAGCTTTCATTATGCCATTGCTTGGTTTTTTGCTCTTCCTGCTCGGCCCCTTCAGCTGCTTCTGCTCCTTCTGCTGCTCCTGCTGGTGGTGGTGGTGGTGGTGTTCATCTTCCTCTCCTCGTTGGCTACGAATATCACAACAGCAAAGAAGAACAGGAGTAAGATAAAAATAAAAAAAATAAAAACCAAGCTAAATGAAAAAGAGAGCGACAAACGCTCATAAATAGCCCCCTACAAAGGCGGAGTCATCCTGCAACAGCACCAGCAACTACCACGGTGACGGTGCCGAAGACGGAGTCGCGAGACGATGAGGGGCGAGCGACGGCGGGCGTCGGTAATGTCGTCGACAACGACAACGATTGCCAATACTTTCGCACTTGTAATATTCCCATAGTGCCACCTCCTCTCCCGCAAATGAAAATTTGCATTCACATTTTTTCCAGGTACCCCCGGAGGAGCCAGCAAGGGGAGACCTTGTCCTGTGCGCTGGCAAATAAGAAAGGCAAGAAGGAAAAAAAAAAAAGGGAGTAGCGCACGGTCGGTACACATTTGTTTGGCTCAGTCGTTGTCCTCATCGTCACCGTTGTCGTCTTCTGTTTGGACCAAGTGGCCACCCCCAAGTGCACACATAATAATCATCGCAGCTCACAGCCCCAATTTATTTGCACGGGACCCTGAGACTCCTGAAACTCCTTGGAGCCCTTCTCTCTCGTTCTATCTTCCGCACACAACACACACACACCCACACACACGAGTGTACTGCCGTGTGTCCTATGTGTCATCGAGCGTGTACTCGCAATTCCATCGCTGGCGAGGAGGCAATTACACATTCGCTCCTATTTTCCTCCTCGTCTGGTGGAGTGGCTCACTGAGGCTCGTCTCGTCTCGTCTCGTGCACATTCACACCGTGGCGAGGTGGCACCCCGATCAAATGTGTTGTATGCATCTTCATCTCGTCAAGAGCCATGGCCCATGAGGCATCACCGCTTAGCCAGCGACCATCGACTGCGCCCCTCCCCAGTGACAGTGCTTCGCTCTGTTACAGCAACAGCAACAGCAACAGCAACAGCACCACCAGCAGCAGCAGCAGCATTCCTTATTGACATTTAGGGTCTACTAACGTCTGGTGCCGTTCTGCCGCTTCACTTAGCCTGGTTCTCTCCCCTTTTGTTCGACAACCAATCGCTTCGTACGATTATAAGCGCGAGGGCCAATCAGCGATGCTTAAAATTTGTCGCTTCTTTTTTTTCGCTTCTTTTTTGTTCTTCATTTCATTTCGTTCTCTCCGCTCCCCCGGTTGCTTTTGTTTTTAGCGCGCACTTCACCATCACCATCACCACCACCACCACCACCACCACACCCAGGAGCAGCAGCAGCAGCAGCAGCGGCAGCACCAGCACTTCGACGTTGTAACTTCTGCTGCCGCTGCTGCTGCGGCTGCTGCGGCTGCTTGTGCTGGCAGTGTGTGTGCTCTTGCTCTCGCTGGAGCACAGCATCGACCCAACATCTCCCTCCCCCTCCCCCCTCAACGACCGAGCAACTTCTCATATCCATATCCACCGACGACGACGACGCCGCTCATGTCTCGGGCTAATGATGGTGCGAGCTACGAGATAAGAGGCACCTAACTCATTCGTTCATTTGCCGTCGGTAGCGTTGTGTGCTGTAATCCCTCTAACCTCGATATGCTTTGTTCCCTTTTTTTTGGGGCGTGTGTGAGCGGGACGAACGCACAGCGGCCGCTCTCGCTCGCGCCCGTGCAGTCGCTCTTCTCGTTTCGTTTTTAATAACTCCCCGCCGGTGGCTGAGACTCTCGTCGCATTAATTAATTCACACACCAGGAGGCTGGGAATGTTACAAAATGGGGGCTCTGCTGGTGTTGGTGTGTGCGGTTGGCCTCTTCGCCACTCGAAGTGGGGGGCTGCCACCGCTCGAGAGGGAGATGGCTGCTGGCTGGCAGGGCAATTACTGCTCTCTCAGGCGCGACCAACACAGACGCACTTGGGATGTGTTTGTTGATCAATTGGCACAGGCTGTGTGGGCTCTTTCTTAAAAGAGACGCAGTGAAGAGAAACTGAGCGAGAGAGGCAGAGACTCTAAGAGAGAATATGGTGCGTGGTAACTGGGTGAGAACAAGAAGACAAACACTCTCTCTCTCTCTCTCAACACACACACACACTCCCATGCAGACGTTCGCCAAGAAAGGCAGAGAGAGAGTGAGCGAGAGAGAATGACGAGACGACGAATACGAGGCGATGAGCATGAGACCCGTTGGCCCACAGATTTTGCGCACCTATGAGAGATAGAAGGCGATGATGGTGGTGATGATGATGGCAGAGGAAGACCGCAAGGAGCCAGCTGGAGCTGCTGCGAGACAGGGTGTCGGTTGGTTTTTTTTTTTGTTTCTCTTGCGATTTTCGAGCACAAAGTGGTGTCAAATTCAAGCCTCGGGGTTTCATTTAAGACTCTTCAGTGTTCGGAGTAGCTGCCTGTCCAATCGGTCACTGGATCCTAGCCTCACCGAGACTCCTGCAGGAATACGGAGCTGTGATTTGCAGGGGCTCTGGACGGGAAGACCCTTGATCACAGGTAAATCCCAACAGAGTCTCTAAGACTCTTCTGCTTCGCGTTGTGGCTTACTCCTGCTCCCTTGCACTTCAGATTCAAGCCCCGTTGAGGGATATCCAATTTCCCGAACATTCTTCTTCGGCACTTGTCCCCCAGGGGCGGTGGGAAAAGATAGCCACTCTAGGCACAGGCTTACGAAGACGCTCTTAAACGACGACCTCGCCTGCGGTGGCGTCCGTGTGGTGAGGAACCTCATTTAGGACTGGAGGCGCCTCAGCTCGTTGGAGAGCCCAGGACCGCAGCGCTTCCCAGACTTCTAGGGCCCTTCGATTTGATTGCAAACAGACCAGGACCTAAGATCGAGGACGAGGACTTCTCATGGCCTGAGTGAGACTTCTGTTCAGACAAAAGCCAACGCGTTGACGTCCCATTTCGTGGCCCGCCATCGACGACATCTACTCATCCCTTATCACACCGTGACCCCTTCCATTCCGTTCGACAAGTTTCCGCGACTGAGTTCACACGGGTAATTGTCCGCCTATTTTGCGGTACATCTCAGCCCGTCGTCAAGTCATGTTAGACTTCACCCCCGTCACCCGTTCCGTCCCATTAAAAGTTGCATTCTCGAACGAATAATGAGAGCCCTCTCAAACTGAACCGCAATTATATTGCCATTTCCCCCCTCCCATTTTTGCATGCAATCGAGTGAGATGTTCGCCTACGCGACTGTGGACAACACCCCTCCCGCGTCTCTCAACCCTCCCGACGCCATTCAAAGCCAGCTCGTTTTGCTTCAGTCACAAAGAGGTGCAATTGTCGGTGCGTGCGTCTAAATAGAATAGAAATTAGGCCTCGTTCTGCTGGCGATGAGACATGCTCTTAATTTCACGCACGAGCTGTGACCACAACTGTTTGCTACCACCCCCCCGCCCCACTTGCTGGGGACTGCATAGATCGATAGAAGAAACGTCCATTGAGCCACTCGCTCTCTGTGACCTGAGGCATGAGCAGCGCCCGCTCCCCCCTTCAAGGACACATGTGTGATTTGTTGTCAGGCTGCTGTGTCCGCCCCCGCACCAGTCTCTTATTAAATCAAAGACAATGGCACAGTTGTAAATCACGGCGAAAACATCCGCCCAGCCATTGTGTCACTGTGTCTCCCCGTTCGGTTACGATATATTAATTAGTCCCCGCCGCACACACACGCGCCCATTAAAACCACAACAAAACAATAAAAATGCTGAAAACCTGGCCCCGGCGCCCCGGCGGCACAGCGGCCCAGCGCCCCACCCCCGCCCAGCGCACAAGCGAGCAGCTAGATATGAAATATTAGCAATTAAGCGTAGGACTCACGTTCGTTGCAAATAATTCACAAGGACACGCCAGCGACAGTGACAGTCACAGGGCCATGCTTGTGCTTGGCGCCTGTGTGCTTCTGTGCCAAGAGACAGACAGACAGAGCGAGGGTGGGGGAGGAGGAGTGTGTGGCAGTTAATTTCACTTATGACTCCGCACCACCCAGGAACGGTCGGCCGCCAATTTGCCACCCAGTCGGGCGCAATTATCGAAAGACATCACGTCCCGGAGAGTGTCGCGCTAATTTCTAATTTCGTGTCCCTTTCACTTTCGACCATTAAACCGAGGGATGATCTTTTAATTATCTCTCGATGATGTATGCACGTACGGCTGTGCTGCGGTGGGGGAAGCTCTGCGTAGCTGCGAGTGCCTTGCTGCTCGATGGGCAGGCGGGAGGTTTAGTTCTTCTGCGGTCGGAGCCTGGATTGGGCTGTGCATGAGTGGCGGCTGGAGTCCCTGCCCCTCCTTGTGGACCCTCTGAGCCACACTTTCCAGCGGCGGCTGGAGTCCCTGTCCCTACTTGGGGACCCTCTAGCGGCCTGGAGTCCCTGTCTCTGCTCGAGGCCTCTCTATCGGCGGCTGGAGCCCCTGTCTCTGCTTGTGGCCCCTCTAGCGGCAGCTGGAGTCCCTGTCCTTGCTCGTGGCCTTTTTATCGGCGGCTGGAGTCCCTATCCCTGCTCGTGGACCCTCCCTCTAGCGGCTCCTGGAGTCCCTGTCTCTGCTCGTGGCCCCTCTAGCGGCGGCTGGAGTCCCTGTCTCTGCTCTTGGCCTCTCTATCGGCGGCTGGAGTCCCTGTCTCTGCTTGTGGCCCCTCTAGCGGCAGCTGGAGTCCCTGTCCTTGCTCGTGGCCTTTTTATCGGCGGCTGGAGTCCCTATCCCTGCTCGTGGACCCTCCCTCTAGCGGCTCCTGGAGTCCCTGTCTCTGCTCGTGGCCCCTCTAGCGGCGGCTGGAGTCCCTGTCTCTGCTCTTGGCCTCTCTATCGGCGGCTGGAGTCCCTGTCTCTGCTTGTTGCCTCTCTATCGGCGGCTGGAGCCCCTATCCCTGCTCGTGGCCTCTCTATCGGCGGCTGGAGCCCCTATCCCTGCTCGTGGACCCTCCCTCTATCGGCGGCTGGAGTCCCTGTCTCTGCTCGTGGCCCAACGGCACCTGGAGTGCCTGTCCCTGCTCGTGGACCTTCTAGCGGCGGCTGGAGTCCCTGTCCCTGCTTGGGGACCCTCTAGCGGCTCCTGGAGCCCCTGTCTCTGCTCGTTGCCTCTCTATCGGCGGCTGGAGTCCCTGTCTCTGCTCGTGGACCCTCCGGCGGCGGCTGGAGTCCCTGTCTCTGCTTGTGGCCCCTCTAGCGGCAGCTGGAGTCCCTGTCCTTGCTCGTGGCCTTTTTATCGGCGGCTGGAGTCCCTATCCCTGCTCGTGGACCCTCCCTCTAGCGGCTCCTGGAGTCCCTGCCTCTGCTCGTTGCCTTTTTATCGGCGGCTGGAGTCCCTATCCCTGCTCGTGGACCCTCCCTCTAGCGGCTCCTGGGGTCTCTATCCCTGGTCGTGGACCCTCCCTCTAGCGGCTCCTGGAGTCCCTGTCTCTGCTCGTGGCCTCTCTATCGGCGGCTGGAGCCCCTATCCCTGCTCGTGGACCCTCCCTCTAGCGGCTCCTGGGGTCTCTGTCTCTGCTCGTGGCCTCTCTAGCGGCTCCTGGAGTCCCTGTCTCTGCTCGTGGCCCCTCTAGCGGCGGCTGGAGTCCCTGTCCCTGCTTGGGGACCCTCTAGCGGCTCCTGGAGTCCCTGTCTCTGCTCGTGGCCTCTCTATCGGCGGCTGGAGCCCCTATCCCTGCTCGTGGACCCTCCCTCTAGCGGCTCCTGGGGTCTCTGTCTCTGCTCGTGGCCTCTCTATCGGCGGCTGGAGTCCCTGTCTCTGCTCGTGGCCCAGCGGCAGCTGGAGTGCCTGTCCCTGCTCGTGGACCTTCTAGCGGTGGCTGGAGTCCCTGTCCCTGCTTGGGGACCCTCTAGCGGCTCCTGGAGTCCCTGTCTCTGCTCGTGGCCCCTCTATCGGCGGCTGGAGCCCCTGTCTCTGCTCGTGGCCCCTCTAGCGGCGGCTGGAGTCCCTGTCCTTGCTCGTGGCCTCTCTATCGGCGGCTGTAGTCCCTGTGTCTGCTCGTGGCCCCTCTAGCGGCGGCTGGAGTCCCTGTCCTTGCTCGTGGCCCCTCTATCGGCGGCTGAGGTCCCTGCCTCTCCTAGTGGACCCTCTAGCGGCAGCTGGAGTGCCTGTCTCTGCTCGTGGACCCTTCAGCGGCGGCTGGAGTCCCTGTCCCTCCTTGTGGAACCTGCCTACCACCCACTCAGCTTCTCGTCCCATGCATCTGCCGTGGCTTCAGCCCTTGATCCTGCTCCTCGCCATTATCGCATTCTGAACGTTAGAAAATTCGAAAAACAAAGCCAAGTCATGCCGTCCCTCATTTGCATGCATGGAAAATTGCACCCGTCTTCCCCGCGCTCGTTCGCCTGCAATGATGCGTTCATGCCTCCGCCAGAACGCCCAGTGTCAGTGCGCTCTGCCCTGGGAGCCCTTGTGTCATTTTGCACAGGTAACAAGCGGAAAGGGTATCATTAGTTCGGTCCCAATGAGAAATAATAATTGTTTTTACATTTTCCCTGCGCTTTCCATTATTTTTTTCCATTTCGCGCTTTGTTGGGCAATTCTGTTCAATTTCAGGTCCGTTTCGTTTTGGTTTTTAATTCACTGCTGCTTGGCTATTATTGCGTTCGGTTTGAATGTTCGCTCGCCACTGAGGATGGGCCGAAGTCGCTGCCCGCCGCCCTCCACTCGCGGCCAGCCATCCGTGGAGAGAGCTGCATAATGTGCGTTTACTCGATAACAAGTTAATGACATTGTATCACCGTTCATCGTTAATAACGAGATGCAATAACTGCTGCGACTGCGATTGATGGCCTGCCTGCTTGCGTCTTGCTTCTGGTTGGTTCTGGTGGTCAATCGTTCGGTTGGACGGCCGTGTGGGAATGCTGCCAAACGTGGCTGGAAGATGTTCAATCTTGTGGAGTGGGCAATCCAGACATCTTCCACCAGAGGCTACATCGGCAGAGACGGGAGTTACTGAGCAACTCTGGATCCTCTATCGATGCCAAGAAGAAAGCTTGGACGGCGGAAGCACCATTTCTGAGATATTGACAATTTTTCGAAAAATTTGCTTTCTGGTCAGGGTTTTTTTTTTACACTTTTCCCTACCTTCTACTGGTCGGCGCGGCATGGTTCTGGTGCCACAAGGTAAGTTTGTCCGTCCTCCAGCTCCATCCTCTAGATCAAGTCATAGGCTACAAAATCGGCCTACGCCACTTTGCTGTAGGACGCACGGTTTTTAAGATATGAGCAAAGTAAGACCAACACTCATGACGTTTTCAATGTAGAAAAATCGACATCTGTAGGCGTTTTGGCGGTCCGAATGGAATGTTCAACAGCTGATATCTCGAGAACGGTGAACCCTACGAGAAAAAACCCGTACATATTTTTTGTAGCTCATGACTTGATCTGGAGGATGGCATTCAAAGATTTACCATATTACCGTTATTTGGGCAAAGTTTTGAAAAAAAACGGGAAATTTGTTTCGCTGGCGTAAATTATATGAAATTTTGCATCGGCTTTACAGGAAAGTCAATCTGGATTGTTGCTCTTAACGTGAATTTACATTGTGCGAGTTTTCATCACCATCAGTCATCGACAAGGTGATAATTTACATTATTTTACCAAATAAAATGCCTTATTCATTAAAAATTATACCCTAATAACGGTATATTTTTCCGTTCTCCAACTCCATCTTCTAGACCAGGTCAAAAGCTAAAAAGTCGGCCTTAGTCACTTTGCCGTAGGACGCACGGTTTTTGAGATATGAGCAAAGTAAGACCAACACTCATGATTTTTTCAATGTGGAAAAAACGACATCTGTAGGGGTTCTGGCGGTCCATATGGAATTTTCGACAGCTGATATCTCGAGAACGGTGCGTCCTACGAGAAAAAACCCGTACATATTTTTTGTAGCTCATGACTTGATCTGGAGAATGGCATTCAAAGATTTACCATATTACCGTTATTTGGGCAAAGTTTTGAAAAAAAACGGGAAATTTGTTTCGCTGGCGTAAATTATATGAAATTTTGCATCGGCTTTACAGGAAAGTCAATCTGGATTGTTGCTCTTAACGTGAATTTACATTGTGCGAGTTTTCATCACCATCAGTCATCGACAAGGTGATAATTTACATTATTTTACCAAATAAAATGCCTTATTCATTAAAAATTGTACCCCAATAACGGTATATTTTTCCGTTCTCCAACTCCATCCACTAGATCAGGTCACGAGCTAAAAAGTCGGCCTACGCCACTTTGCTGTAGGACGCACGGTTTTTGAGATATGAGCAAAGTAAGACCAACACTCATGATTTTTTCAATGTGGAAAAAACGACATCTGTAGGGGTTCTGGCGGTCCATATGGAATTTTCGACAGCTGATATCTCGAGAACGGTGCGTCCTACGAGAAAAAAAGATGGAGTAGCTCATGACTTGATCTGGAGGATGGCATTCAAAGATTTACCATATTACCGTTATTTGGGCAAAGTTTTGAAAAAAAACGGGAAATTTGTTTCGCTGGCGTAAATTATATGAAATTTTGCATCGGCTTTACAGGAAAGTCAATCTGGATTGTTGCTCTTAACGTGAATTTACATTGTGCGAGTTTTCATCACCATCAGTCATCGACAAGGTGATAATTTACATTATTTTACCAAATAAAATGCCTTATTCATTAAAAATTATACCCTAATAACGGTATATTTTTCCGTTCTCCAACTCCATCTTCTAGACCAGGTCAAAAGCTAAAAAGTCGGCCTTAGTCACTTTGCCGTAGGACGCACGGTTTTTGAGATATGAGCAAAGTAAGACCAACACTCATGATTTTTTCAATGTGGAAAAAACGACATCTGTAGGGGTTCTGGCGGTCCATATGGAATTTTCGACAGCTGATATCTCGAGAACGGTGCGTCCTACGAGAAAAAACCTGTTCATATTTTTTGTAGCTCATGACTTGATCTGGAGGATGGCATTCAAAGATTTACCATATTACCGTTATTTGGGTAAAGTTTTGAAAAAAACCGGGAAATTTGTTTCGCTGGCGTAAATTATATGAAATTTTGCATCGGCTTTGCAGAAAAGTCAATCTGGATTGTTGCTCTTAACGTGAATTTACATTGTGCGAGTTTTCATCACCATCAGTCATCGACAAGGTGATAATTTACATTATTTTACCAAATAAAATGCCTTATTCATTAAAAATTATACCCTAATAACGGTATATTTTTCCGTTCTCCAACTCCATCTTCTAGACCAGGTCAAAAGCTAAAAAGTCGGCCTTAGTCACTTTGCCGTAGGACGCACGGTTTTTGAGATATGAGCAAAGTAAGACCAACACTCATGATTTTTTCAATGTGGAAAAAACGACATCTGTAGGGGTTCTGGCGGTCCATATGGAATTTTCGACAGCTGATATCTCGAGAACGGTGCGTCCTACGAGAAAAAACCTGTTCATATTTTTTGTAGCTCATGACTTGATCTGGAGGATGGCATTCAAAGATTTACCATATTACCGTTATTTGGGTAAAGTTTTGAAAAAAACCGGGAAATTTGTTTCGCTGGCGTAAATTATATGAAATTTTGCATCGGCTTTGCAGAAAAGTCAATCTGGATTGTTGCTCTTAACGTGAATTTACATTGTGCGAGTTTTCATCACCATCAGTCATCGACAAGGCGATAATTTACATTATTTTACCACATAAGCTCCCTTATTCATTAAAAATTGTACCCCAATAACGGTATATTTTTCCGTTCTCCAACTCCATCCACTAGATCAGGTCACGAGCTAAAAAGTCGGCCTACGCCACTTTGCTGTAGGACGCACGGTTTTTGAGATATGAGCAAAGTAGAGAAGTGTGCTAGCTCCCACCAGCTGCCTGCTCCTGACCAGATGGCAGCTCCTACTCAGCTGGTTGCTCCTATCCACCCAGCTCCTGTCCAATTGGTAGCTCCCGGACAGTAAGCAGCTCCTCCCGACCAGTTGGCTCCTTTCCAGCTTAATTGTAAAAAATCCCTTACTCTTTTATCCAGTAAAAAAAATAAAAAAGGAAAAAAAAAAAAAGAAATTCTTTCACTTCTTGATTCAACCGATTTGTAAAGAACCAAAAAAAAAAGGTTCTTGTAAGGACAAAATGAGGTTACCTAGTAAACTACTATTATTCCAGCCTGAGACAGCAACAATCTCAAAGAAAGACGCTTCCCAACCCGCTCTGCGTACAAATTCAATCCAAACGGCAGGGCATCAAAAACGCGATTTTCTGCAATATTCCACCAGAAACACCAGGCCACCAGAAACGAAGAAAAAGCAGCAGGTGCATCAAATTTTCAGCCTGGCTGGTATGCAACGATTTTTTGCCACAACCCACTTTGTCACGTGCCAAGAAATTCGTTGCATATCGTCCGGGCTTATTTTTGGGATACCTACTGCTTCGGCTGGCTTTCTGGTGGCCTGGTGTTTCAGCTGGATTTTGGTATGAAAATTGAGATTTCGAGCATCAGGTCATTTTGGGTTGTGTATGTCAGAATGTCTTCAGAATTTTACTGATTTCTTTCTAATGCCTTATTTATTGGTTTTGTGGGGACAAGGATTCTAAACAGTTAAGGATTAAATAAGGCTAGACTGCTAGACTGCTAGCTTTTTATGTACCAGAGGCTGTTGCATAGTTCGTCAGATGAACTGCTGCTGGTGATTCGATGTTGGCCAAAGCTGGTGTTTGATCTGTGAGTCCGGCAGTACGGTTGGGTGGTGCATCGTAAATCTTCGAGTCCTGAACTCCTAGCACCTTGTGCTAAGAACTGAGGGGCTGTTGTTGTGACGCCGCCGACGTCTGCTATGCCTCCGTGGGCTGTGGTTGATCTACGTGGCAGGGGAACTGCTCTTGGCACTCTGCTTCATTTTGTCGGGTCATTGCGACGCAATTAAATCCACACACAAGCGTGGGTAATTATTTGAAAAAATTAAGAAAAAAAAAAGTGGGCAGGGCACCAGCTTGCCAGCCCTGCTCTAGTGGTGACAGCGGCGTAACTATTCCAACTAATCATGTACTCTGCTCCTTGGTATGCGAGCAACGTTCGCTGGGCCAGTAATTACACGAGTGTTTGCATGCACGTAGGGGGTTACGCAATCGCTTGTCGTGATGACAATTTAATTACACGCAGATATCCCCAAAGGCGAGGGCGGTGGTGCATTTGTTTCCCAAGAGGTGGAGCTGATTAAGTGTGTATCGGATGGCGCGTCTGACATGGTCGGTGTCTAGGATGCGCTCAATTCCGGGAGACGAGCTTATGCGCTACTTCGAAAGCTGCAGCTGCATTTGCTCGAATTATCGTCGTATTTTTGGAATCCCAGGCGATGCAGGAGGATTGCTTAGTTTTAACTATCACTTGAAATTCGTTTCTTTTCCTTCCCAGAGCAGCGGAATCGATGGCGTCTTCGATTTTGCTGTACCCATCTAAACAACGATTAAGAGCTTCTGGCACTTGGTTCGGGCATCGGATTGGTTGGTGTGTGTATAATTCACGGTGTTTCTGCTGCGCCCAGTTGCCGCTTGGGTCTCTCCGCACCAAACTGTGGCGCTGTTCGACTTGGTGGGTGCACTCGGACGCAATGGTCGCAGTCAAGACCTAAGCCATCGGTGCTAGTGGGATGTGCTTTTGAAATAAGCTGTGCTTTTGACGAGCTTTCCTTCTGTGCTTTGTCGTCACACCCACCCTTAGTCGCCACCGGCCACCCTCAATCACCCTCCCTCACGGTCACTCGCACTCCATGACCAATCGTTTTCTATCCGCGCTAAGGGGCCAACTGTAACTCATTTTCAAAACGTAAGGCACACAGCCAGGAGCAGCGGGTGTGCAATTGTTTCCGGCATCTCGAGTAGCATTCAACTGTCGCCGGTGTTGGCTGCCCACACGGAGACGAACCGCTGAAGAGAACTGACATAAAAGGCAATAATTCCTGGTATCGGTGTTGCATTGCATTCAAAATTGACTTGGACTCAACGTATTTAATTGAATTCACATTTTCGCTAATAAATCCTGACATGAGGTATGTGCGCAGGAAGGAATTTATTTCATTCGCGGTCGTGGCCCATCCGTGCTGTATATCATTTCTGTGCATTCCCTCGATGGTTTAACTTGATTTTGACTGTCCTTTTCTCAATTACCCCGTCGCATGGAATTAGCTGAAAAAATGTGTTGTGTGTGAGTGTCAAATTGTGTGAAATCCTAGACGAGTGCGAATTAAGTGTGAAAAAAAAACAGAGAAAGGATGTATTTTTGATTAACAAACTAATCCATTTTTTCAAGGAACCAGGTAAGCGATGTGTCTCAGAGAATTTATGTACTCGGACGCTTTCCTGGTGATTCCGACGATGCGGAGGAAGATTATGTGTTCGTAGAAATCGAAATAATTATAAATCATTAACGACATCGGTCTCTCCCCGCCATGGACTGGGTGGTGTTTATTTTTTGTTCGCACATCCTTCTGATTGTGTGTGTTTTTTTTTTCGGTTGAACGAGTCGGAGTTGTTTTTTTAATTCTAATTCTTGCTGGATCCGATTGCGTTTTGTTTTCTTGAGCTGGCCACATCCATAAATCGGCAAAAAACCACCCCGAAAGCACTTAGTTTTGATAAACCGGCGATGGTGGATTTTTCGACGAGTCTGTTTCTTCTTAGTGTCTTCTCCAACTTGAAGAGCGATACAATGACTCTTTCCAAACCAAGTCGCTACGACCAATAGAAGGTAGGAAAAATGTGCAAAAAAAAACCTGTCCCCATAGCACTCACTTTAAAAAATCGCTCACATCTCGTAAATTTGTCCCACCCAATGGGACCTACTCTATAGTAGAAAAAACCGCACACCTTTCCCGACATTCCGTCATTTACAGATTATGAAAAACCTTCCAGATTTAATGAGTCTCCCCACACACAATTGCAACCTCTTACTGAACACCGGTTACTCACTCCCCAACTGCAACCTTGTCTCATGTTCGCGTTTCCCCGTCGATTTCTTCCAAATTTTCGATGCACCCATCACCACCCCCCTCCACTCACTCCATTCCATCAGATTTCCCCCAGAAAACCCACAAGATTTTCGTCAAAATGACTTTTCAAAAATTTGCCCACTCGT
Organism: Eristalis intricaria; assembly: GCA_964034865.1. Lineage (NCBI taxonomy): Eukaryota > Metazoa > Arthropoda > Insecta > Diptera > Syrphidae > Eristalis > Eristalis intricaria. The sequence goes on from OZ035878.1 coordinate 23,513,760, forward strand.
AGCCAGAGGAAGTCGACTCGATTCTTTTACAATTTCCTGCATTTTTTCGGTGAAATGGTGGATTTTTTTTCGATTTTCCAAAAAAACTTGAATTCTTCAACTGAAGTGCTTGTAGATGATGGACTTTGGTGTCCCAGTGATTTCCCAGCCGTTTTCGTGGACAAATCAACGATTTAAAGTTCATTTTTTAAACTCTGACGTCACCATCTAAGGAGTTGAGGCGAGTGTCTCTGTCAAGGCACTGAGTTTCAAAAAATCGGCAATACCTCGAAAACTGTGAGTCTGCTACTGGAACTTGTATTCTAAGCCCGCAACTCAAAAAGTCAACCAAAATGTTAAAATTAGACACACAAGCGGTCCTCGTAAGGGCCAGAAACCAAAAAAAAAGCAAGTTTGGGAATTTTTCTGCACGAAACACCAGGCCACCGGAGTCACAGAGAAATAAGTAGGCAGCTCAGATGAAAAGGCCATATGGTCTTATGACACTTTCGCAATGAGTCATAAGGCCATATTCTGAAATATTGACCTTATGACACTTTCGCAAGGAGACATAAGACCATATTGTGAAATATTGGGCTTATGACACTTTCGCAATGAGACCTTAGGCCATAATCTGAAATATTGGCCATATGACACTTTCGCAATGAGACCTTAGGCCATATTCTGAAATATTGGCCTTATGATACTTTCGCAATGAGACATAAGACCATATTGTGAAATATTGGGCTTATGACACTTTCGCAATGAGACCTTAGGCCATATGACACTTTCGCAATGAGACCTTAGGCCATATTCTGAAATATTGGCCTTATGACACTTTCGCAATGAGACATAAGACCATATTGTGAAATATTGGGCTTATGACACTTTCGCAATGAGACCTTAGGCCATATTCTGAAATATTGGCCATATGACACTTTCGCAATGAGACCTTAGGCCATATTCTGAAATATTGGCCTTATGACACTTTCGCAATGAGACATAAGACCATATTGTGAAATATTGGGCTTATGACACTTTCGCAATGAGACCTTAGGCCATATTCTGAAATATTGGCCATATGACACTTTCGCAATGAGACCTTAGGCCATATTCTGAAATATTGGCCTTATGACACTTTCGCAATGAGACCTTAGGCCATATTCTGAAATATTGGCCATATGACACTTTCGCATTTAAGACCTTAGGCCATATTCTGAAATATTGGCCTTATGATACTTTCGCAATGAGACCTTAGGCCATATTCTGAAATATTGGCCATATGACACTTTCGCAATGAGACCTTAGGCCATATTCTGAAATATTGGCCTTATGACACTTTCGCAATGAGACATAAGACCATATTGTGAAATATTGGGCTTATGACACTTTCGCAATGAGACCTTAGGCCATATTCTGAAATATTGGCCATATGACACTTTCGCAATGAGACCTTAGGCCATATTCTGAAATATTGGCCTTATGACACTTTCGCAATGAGACCTTAGGCCATATTCTGAAATATTGGCCTTATGATACTTTTGCGATGAGACATAAGACCATATTCATTATTCATTATTTCATAATTGCGGTAAATTCCTCTTAGCTATCGATGAGCTGGTTGAACCCTCAATAAACCCCTTCCCTTCTAAGCTGGGGGACATCTTGCGGTCTAGGGATCAAACCCCCAGAAAACGGTGTAAATACTCCTGAACAACAGAATGGTCATCCCTATCTTTAACCCTCCACTCCAGACCTCAGCACCCTCAGGCTTCAGGAAAGCGCGAAGTGCCTATGGCTGATAGAACCTAGGGTGATAAGACTCAAGATAAGGCCAGCGCTCTTTACCTCAGTAATAGAGTCTTGGGCAAAAAGTGGGGACCAAACTCCAATACAATCGTGTACAAAGCGCATGTGTCTGGCTGTGTACAAGGCACAAAGACTTGCACAGCGTTTGTAAGGCCTATCCCAACGTACGACAGTATACGTACCAGTGTGGTGTCAAGCTTGCCTTAAGACCACCAACTTGAAGCTGCTAACGAGAGTATACAAAGACGTGCGTGCCTTGGCGTGACATGAGCAATATCCACCACTCCTGGGGGGGGGGGGGGGGGGGGGGGTTTAGAGGTTCTACTCGGTCTTCTTCCACTAGACCTCTATATGCAGTCGACTGCAGCAAAGGCGCCTTCAAGATTGCCTCGACCAGCCCAATCGAAAGTGACCACCTTCTCCCCTGCCTTGACTTTGAAATACTCTTCGGGTGTAAATGACCAACAAGGGAGGAATGGAACCTAAAAGACCCCATCAACAACCCCATGTCCATGTTTGTATATTCAGATGGATCGAAGCTGGATAAAGGCAAAGGCGCGGGCATTTTCTCCGAAAAACAAAGCCTGCACTCTTCCACCAGGTTACCTTACCTAGGGGGCGTATTTCAAGCGGAGGTCCTGGTGGTCAAGGAAGCGCCCAAGGTGATTTCGTTGATGGACAAACCACTGGCTATTGCGGCGATTGAAATCAATTCCAAGCTGGTCGCTAGCTGTCCTGAAGAGCTTAAGGTTCTACAGCACAAGACCACTCTTCGCTAGGTTCCTGATGAACTTGCGGTCGGAACAGGCGCCGAAACCGACCCATTCCAGGCAAATCTGCCACCCCTGGCAGACGACAGGAAGAAGGGGGATGGTAAAATCGTGGAGTTAACCTGTGAGACCTCCCGACTGCAGCGCAAGAACCGAGAAACTCCCGAGAATGGTTGTGGGTGCCCTAACCGGACACAACCACTTGAGATATCATGAAAACAAAATGGGACTTACCCCGGACAGAGGAGATATAGAGGACACCCCTCATTTCCCGAGTCTCTCTCTGCATTGAGGCCAGGAACTTGCAGATATTCCACTAACGTCTATTTGAAGGTTCATCAGGTCAGACATCCATGGCTGCACCAACCTCAAAATACACCTGAAGGAGGACACGAGAAGGAATAGGAAGGGGGTTTTCCTTCCCCAATTTGTGCATCACAATGGGTCTAACTGGACCTCGGTGTGGCGTGGTTCTACTGCGTCTTCCCACCAACCTAACTTAAGCTAAGTCTATATTCATTTTTTTCAAAATTCGTCGCTATGTCAAAACCGGTGCGTTTTTGGGGGTTTCTGTTCTCTATCGAATTTTCTGACAAAAGATGCGCGATAAAATGACACTTCGTTTGAGTTCAGAATGATGCCACTACGACCAGTGAAAGATAGGAAAAAGTGTAAGAAATCCTGACCAGAAATCACATTTTTGAAAAATCGTCAACATCTCGGAAACGTTGCTTCTGCCGTCCAAACTTTCTTCTGGGCAGGCATAGAGTATGTAATTGCCCATCTTATCATGCCAAACTTTTTCCACTACCCCCAATAGGTTCACGGGCAAGTTGCTCAGAAGGTGGCAAGGTGCTCAGAAAGTCCATCGAAACGAAAAAACGCCCATATCTCGGAAACGGTGCGTTTTTCGGGGTTTTTTGTTCTTATTTCGGTTTTCTGACAGAAGATGCGCGATAAAATGATGCTTGAGTCCAGAACCATCCCTCTACGGCCAGTGAAAGATAGGAAAAAGTGTAAGAAACCCTGACCAGAAATCACATTTTTCAAAAAATCGTCGCTATGTCAAAACCGGTGCGTTTTTGGGGGTTTCTGTTCTTTATCGAATTTTCTGACAGAAGATGCGCGATAAAATGACACTTCGTTTGAGTCCAGAACCATGCCTCTACGACCAGTGAAAGATAGGAAAAAGTGTAAGAAATCCTGACCAGAAATCACATTTTTGAAAAATCGTCAACATCTCGGAAACGTTGCTTCTGCCGTCCAAACTTTCCTCTGGGCAGGCATAGAGTATGTAATTGCCCATCTTATCATGCCAAACTTTTTCCACTACCCCCAATAGGTTCACGGGCAAGTTGCTCAGAAGGTGGCAAGGTGCTCAGAAAGTCCATCGAAACGAAAAAACGCCCATATCTCAGAAACGGTGCGTTTTTCAGGGTTTTTTGTTCTTATTTCGGTTTTCTGACAGAAGATGCGCGATAAAATGATGCTTGAGTCCAGAACCATTCCTCTACGGCCAGTGAAAGATAGGAAAAAGTGTAAGAAACCCTGACCAGAAATCACATTTTTCAAAAAATCGTCAACATCTCGGAAACGTTGCTTCTGCCGTTCACACTTTCTTCTGGGCATCGATAGAGGATCGAATTGCCCATCTTGGAATGCCAAAATGTTGCCCCTATCCTTAATAGGTTCGAGGGCAAGATGCTCAGAAAGTACATCGAAACGAAAAAACGCTCATACCTCGAAAACGGTGCGTTTTTCGAAAACGCTTCCTTTAAGACCAAAACCATGCCGCTACGACCAATAGGAGGTAGGAAAAAGTGCCGGAAAAGCGATTCCGGAAGCATTGGCTTTTGAAACACAAGTCATATCTCTGACGACAATTTCACTTGTTGTTCATGACTTTTACGAGTTGTTACTTAGAGTCAATCAATTCCTCCTTTTGCCGTTGGTGCCGCTTTTCACTTTACACCGCGGGCGCCATTCAGTTCGCAGAGACCGCCACTGTCCACTCCTGAACCCCATTCCCCCGGCTCTGGAATCTCCGTCCGTAAGCATTGTTTTGTTTTTGTTTACCAGATGTCCCAACCTGTCTAGCACTTCAAGTTCCAATGCAATCTTGCCCTCGCCCGGAAATTCCCATCGCGTGCGATTCCAATTGTAGTTGCACACATTTCCAATTGACCTCGACATTCAGGGCAGACAAAGCCCCACGGACAGCGAGCATGGAAGTCCTAGTTGAGGTAAACAATTTGTCCCGGCTGTGTACGAAGCGCGGGTGGAGTATTCACTGGGGCCAGTGCCCTGGAACTGTTTTGCCGGCATCTTAAGGCATTTCAATCAATCCACAAACCCAGGGAAATTTTAAACGATGCAAGTACGAGTCCTCCTCGCCCACCCCCCGCAGCAGCAGCACCAGCAGAACAGTTTAATTAGTGGTTTCAAGCATCCCTGGTGTGCGAGACAAGTGTTATGCATCCACACCCCACGGGCGCTCAAGATAGCAGCCGAGGAAGTGCCGATTGGCATCCAAACCAGAGACGCACGAAGTTTCACGTGAAATCCAGCACTCGACTGGGAGTTTAACGGCAACTTAAAGTCATCCAGAGTGGCATTCTCGTTTTGAATCGCATCCTCTTACGAATATCGCTAATTTGCGGCTTCAAGGAACAATCAAGTGGGTTGGTAGTTTGCACTTCTTAGCGCACAAACACGGCACCTGCGAATGTGTGTAGAATTCACTGAGCTTGTGGACAAGTCCCTTTTCGTGCTGAGTCTGGGGTCAAAGCAAATAATCAGTCCTCTTTTGTGTGCCATCATGGCCCACTCGTCCTCTTCTCACCGCTTCTTGGCTGGCGTCCACCGATTCAACGCCTTAACTGGCTAGGCCATGAAGAGGCTTTGAAACAACCAGCTCCAGCTGGAAGTGGCTACGACAAGGCAGCAACTTACCTCTTGTAAGCCGCGTCCGACTGAAGGCGAGTAAAAGCCTCATGAACGGCTCCCTGTGTTGGAACACTGGCGCCAATGACGCCCGCGCACGACAGCAACATGAATGGGCTTTTGGAGAAACGTGACTCTTGGCGTGAGGGGGTGACAGTTCCGTAGGAGCGATGTTGCAGAAGCGGGTCGCTTTGTCGAAAGTTTAGACTCCAAACTCTTGACTTTCAAGGTCTCGATGAGTTCTTCTTGGGACACTATCTTCTAGTCAGTACCACCGTTGGCTTTCGCAGAGGACATCGACATCGATAGGCGAGCATCTGTCCCGTGGCAACTGTCGACCGAGAATCGTTCCGTCCCACACCAACTGGGACACACATCTGCTTTGTAACGCGATGCTGAGAGGTAACACCGACAAAACGTAGTGTTTTCTGTGTGCTCTGTGCTGACTGGTGGAAGAGGACGTCATGATCGTTGTACAAAGCAGTTCATCCCCTCGGGAAAGAACAGCACCAGCAACACGAGCAGTTCCCTTGCAACCAAGGCCCCAGCCGACCCCCAGTGACAGTGTCACTCAATGTAAACTGAAATAAGGATGATCCCTTTCCCAAACACCACGCAGTCACGGCAGCCATTGCGTGACGACACGTCGCACAGTGGGTTAACAGCGGAAAAAAGGTCTTTCAAGAAAGTCCCCTGTAGCCTTCTTAGTTTTATGTCTAAGTTATCTTAGATAAAGCGGGCTTATACCCAAGCCCACAAGTATCAAGGCGGCGGAGTGTGCTGTTAACACATGCGCCGCACATGGGGGATTAAACCAAGGATGGCTCACTGGATGTATACGGCTGTTGTTGGGCCCATCTTAACGCACGGTATCCTTGTTTGGTGACCAGCACTGAATGACAAATCCAATCTTAAATCGATAAGCAGTTTCCAAAGATCAGCGTTAATCTGCATCACAGGGGGCATTGCGATCCACCCCACGGCCATGGAAACGTTGTTCCAGCTTCTTCCCATGGACATCTATGGGAAGCTGGTGGCAAGCTGGAGCAGTTCACACAGCTTAGGTCATACAGAGATAATCAGAAATGCAGCACCCGCTTTAGACTTCGAGCTTGGGTTAAAAACACTCGTCCACTGACAGAGAAGATTGGGGAAATGACAGATGGCTCAAAAACAGACGAGGGCACCGGCATCGCCGGAAATATCCTTTTCCCCGTCTCTTCGACTGCCCGATCATTGTAGTGTATTCCAGGTAGCCCGCTTACTGTGAATGAACCAAATAGATGGATAGCCCCATCGCCATCTAGATAGACAGTCAGACGGCCATAGAGGCTCTGGATACACCATCAATCAAGCCGAAGATGGTAAAACTTTGCCGTCCATCTCTCAGGAAGATGGCGGTTAGATGCAACCTGAGCCTATGCTGGGTAACTGCGCATTGTGGTTTTTCAGGCAACGAAAGGGCCGACGAGTTAGCAAGACTTGGGGTGGGACTGCCACTTGCAAATATTCCAAGGTAGGCAGGCAGGCAGTCAGGCTCAAGAAGGTAGGCAGGCAGACAGGCAGGCTCAAGAAGGCAAGCAGGCTCAAGTAGGCAGGCAGGCTCAAGAAGGCAGGCAGGCAGGGTCATCAAGACAGACAGCCTTATGAAGGCACGCTGGCCCATAAAGGCAAGCAGGCTGATGAAGGCAGGCAAGCTCACGAAGGCAGGCAGGCTCAAGTAGGCAGGCAGGCAGGGTCATCAAGACAGACAGCCTTATGAAGGCACGCTGGCCCATAAAGGCAAGCAGGCTGATGAAGGCAGGCAAGCTCACGAAGGCAGGCAGGCTCAAGTAGGCAGGCAGGCTCAAGAAAGCAGGCAGGCTCAAGAAGGCAGGCAGGCTCACGGAGGCTGGCAGGCCTAAGAAGGCAGGCAGGCTTAAGAAGGCAGGCAAGCTCAAGAAGGCAGGCAAGCTCAAGAAGGCAGGCAGGCTCATGAAGGCAGGCAAGCTCAAGAAGGCAGGCAGGCAGGCTCATGAAGGCAGGCATGCTCAAGAAGGCAGGCAGGCTCAAGAAGGCAGGCAGGCAGGGTCATCAAGACAGACAGCCTTATGAAGGCACGCTGGCCCATAAAGGCAAGCAGGCTCATGGAGGCTGGCAGGCCTAAGAAGGCAGGCAGGCTTAAGAAGGCAGGCAGGCTCAAGAAGGCAGGCAAGCTAAAGAAGGCAGGCAGGCTCATGAAGGCAGATATGCTCATGAAGGCAGGCAAGCTCACGAAGGCAGGCAGGCTCATGAAGGATTTCAGGTAGGCTCTTTTAGCGTACATTCAGTTCAGGCTTGCTTTGACGGCATGCGGATGGTTCTGGCTGAAGAGGAGGTTCCGTTGTGGCTAGACGCTGCTGGGAACTACTTACATTCAGCTGTAGGGCCTCAGTCCTGAAACTCCTTCCTCTCCAAAACTCCTGTCATCGTCATCATCAGATACACCCTCGCTGGCCTCAAAATCAAGGAATTTCAGCTTAATTCAATGGATTCTTTGAGGATTGGATTAATTGGAAAATAAGCACAGACAAGAACATTTTCCTATTTAACTCAACTAAAGGCTCAGTTTTCACCATCGCGCCCCCACAGCACGACGCTCACAACAAAAGGATATCTGCTCTCTTTATGTTCGCACAGCGCACACAGCGGGAACCGTTACGATGACAACCCCACCAGGTGCAAGAGGATTTTCTCCTTGTTGTCTATGCTCACCTCTCCCTTGCGAGTGTAACATAAAATCGTCGGCATTTGCAAAATCGCGAAAAAAAATAATTCCTCGGCTCTAAAAGCAAACTCACATTTTCAATAATCGAGTTATGCAAACACTCACAGGGGTGGTAGACCGCCTCGATGCCCCTTTATTTGCAAGTCTGCTGCTCTCTGTGGCGTCTGTCCATGTCGATGTTGATTAAATTTGCATTTTGTTTTCCTCCGACACTGATTCGGTGACGAACAATGAATCGGTTTTCGATAGAAAATGGAAATACAAAACCCGCCCGGGAGTTTGTTTGTTAAAAAAAAATACCAAAAAAACATATTTAATGCAATGATACCCTTGGTGGGCTGTTTTTTTCGGCTCAGCCGGACCTCGTCAGAGGGTTACATAGAAACCGGTGTCGCTGTTGTTTATGGGAATGGCCAGCAAATGATGAGATGCGTGCAACCCCTTCGGACTGGGGTGCTGTTAGGGATTGTTTAATTGTAAGGCTGAGGCTTAAATGCCGCACACAGAGTTGAGAAGAAAATACGTGGAGAGCACACGGAGCGCCTGGCGCAAATGATAGTCTTTAGTGCGGAAGAACAAAGTGAACGTATGCGGAACAGGAGGTGGTCCTGCCAGACATCCATCCCCACGCCCCATGGAATAATAGTTTCTGCGGCGACCACTTGCCTTGTGCGTGCTATTTGCGCGAGCTGCGAAGTTCTTTTTACCTTCCTCACTCATTGTTCCTGGCTGGAAGGAGGTGGAGTCGTGAATTATGAAAGTTGTCGATGCACCTAACCAGCGGCCAACGAACTTGGTCTTCAAGTAAATAATGAATTTGCACATGACAAGGATCAAATTGTCACAACACTGGGGGAGTCTTGTTTTCCTTGAATTGAGACGGGTTAACAGGACAAGCTGATCCAACCCCATTGACGAGTCCTTTTTGTACAAATTGAGCCGGGTCAGCAGAAACCGTCGAGTTCGCTTCTGGTCAAGATTTTAGCGTGCGATGCATCAAGAGCTGTCGAAAGGCCTCGTCAGAAAGCACTTTGGCCATATCTCGAAAAAGACGTCGTCTGCCAACGGACCATCGGCTGTGAGTTGACGGCGTGGACGGGGGAGACGAATTGAGGTCCTTTTGGGTCATAGTCTGAGACGTGTGCTTGTACAGTCTCGCGCGGTGTTCAGCCTTCCCGACGGTTTGTCTTGAAGGTGGAGGAGTTCTCCCAGTCTGCCATATCTCAACTGTCAGGGGCTTGTTCTTTTTCATTGCCAGCCGATGAATGTAGGCGAAGGACACAAGAGATCACATCTTCACACCACGGTAGATCCTCGAAAACACGGACGGACCCAGCGTTTATTCGACGAATCTGAGAGACGCATGGAGAAGAGCTAAACGTCTAGTTTAGACATCCCCGTCAAAGGACGACGATGGAGAACTCTCACAGCACCATCGAGGTCAGAATCAAACCCACCGGGACCTTCCATGTCAAAAAGTGCTGTCAACGTGATCCAGAAGAAGATCTTGGAAGGCTCCCACGCCAGCACTAGAGCCACGATCTCCCAGAAGTCAGAATCCACCCGACAACGAGGCGAGGCGGCTAAAATGGGTCTAGTGCTGAAGAACGTCAATAAGAGACCACATCGACGCCTTGGACAGACCGTCCCGATTCAGTCCTTTTGTGTACCTCTAGAGCACGGAGACCAAGTGCAGAGCAACTCTATGAGCTCAAGAGGCAATTGAGTAATGAAGCCACATCTTAAAGGACTGAGGTTTGCATGAGACTCGGATTATACGCCGCGAGACAATCTCAAAAGCGGACGAAGAAGTCCTTGGCACCTTCGTGAGAAAAGTTCTGCGTGCAACCTTTGGCCCTGGTTGCGATGACGGCATTTGGAGGAGAAGATTCAACAACTAACAGCGGCATGTGCCTTGCCCAACCGTCTACGTATGCAATGCCTAAGGCAGCCAGGCCATGTAGAGCGCATAGACAACTCAATTCCGGCCCGATTGCGAGCGAGCCTGTTGGACAACGCAACAGAGAAAGCCCGCATCCAGACGGAGAAGGAGCTCAACCAACTTGACGTGCGACAAACTGGAGCCAAGCTTCTGATTGAGGCCCAGGTCCTTCCCGAGCTGAAGCATCATCAGAAGGAGAAGGCGAGTAACAAGTAAATGCTCGTTCGTCTTTGTTTGAAATGATCTGTGCCCGAGCATGTGTTTCGAATCAGTTTTCTGCAAAATTTTGGAAATTATCAGAGTTTCCAAAATTTGCACTGGTTGACGTTTTTCTGATTTTCCAAAATTCATCCCCAACTCCTCTGGAAACTGATTCACGTCATGGATCTCGACTTCCTCTACACAGGGATGTCCAGCCTTCCAGGATTCGATAGGATCTTCAAGGATTTTTCAAGATTTTCCTGCTTCCTCGTGGTTTCTTGCGTCCAATCTTCAGGATCTATGTCCTCCCAAGTGACTCGGATCGGATTCCGCAAAAAACCTCAACGATTTCGGCCCAAAATCAGAGTTTCCAAAATTTGCACTCTCTGAGCAAGAAAAGTCGACCGAATTGCGTCCACAATCGACTGCATTTTTTCGCTGAAAATGTGACATTTTTTTGATTTTCCAAAATTCGCCCCAAGCTCTCCTGAAAACTGATTCACGCCATGGATCTTGACGTCCCCTACCCAGAGATGTGTAGAATTCCAGGATTCGCCAGGATATTCAGGGATTTTCAAGGATTTTCGATGATTTCCCATATTTCTCGTGGTTTCCTGCGCCCAACCTTCAGGATCTGTGTCCGTGGACTTGACTCGCATCGGATTCTGCAAGAAAACGGAACGATTTTGGCCCAAAATTAGAGCACTGAAGCAGAAAGAGGCGTACGTGTCCCCCCAAGCAGTCGAACATTTTGGAATGCCATTAGTTGTGCTCGTCTGTTTGGGAAGAATAGCAGCTTCTACTGTTGCAACAAGGGCCAGTGCAACATTGGCCTAATTTCTCCAGTCTGACGAATCGTTTACTTGATTGCTTCCTTTTGGATGGGGACTCCATACACCTCATATTCTGAATTTCAAATGATGAAATGGTAAGCTATCTACCCCTCATCAAGGCATCAAGAAATCAAGAGATGCCAAAAGGAAATTGTTCAAAGCGTATCGCTACGAGTGTGGGTTGGCTGTACCCAACTCCATTCATTTCAAATACCGGGTGTTCAGTAATCCAATCCATTGCATGTATCGCGCTTACGACGTGATCATCAGCCAAGGCGATAATTTACATTATTTTACCACATAAACTCCCTTATTCATTAAAAATTATACCCCAATAACGGTATATTTTTCCGTTCTCCAACTCCACCCTCTAGATCAGGTCAAGAGCTAAAACGTCGGCCTTAGTCACATTGCGGTAGGAAGCACGGTTTTTGAGATATGAGCAAAGTAAAACCAACACTCGTGATTTTTTCAATGTGGAAAAATCGACATCTGTAGGGGTTCTGGCGGTCCATATGGAATTTTCGACAGCTGATATCTCGAGAACGGTGCGTCCTACGAGAAAAAACCTGTGCATATTTTTTGTAGCCCATGACTTGATCTAGAGGATGGCCTTAAAAAATTTACCAAATCACCGTTATTTTGGCAAATTTTTGAAAAAAATAACCGGGAAATTTGTTTCTCTGGCGTAAATTATATGAAATTTTGCATCGGCTTTGCAGGAAATTCAATCTGAATTGTTGCTCTTAACGTGAATTTACATTGTGCGAGTATTCATCACCATCAGTCATCGACAAGGCGATAATTTACATTATTTTACCACATAAACTCCCTTATTCATTAAAAATTATACCCCAATAACGGTATATTTTTCCGTTCTCCAGCTCCATCCTCTAGATCAGGTCAAGAGCTTAAAAGTCGGCCTTAGTCACTTTGCGGTAGGACGCACGGTTTTTGAGATATGAGCAAAGTAAAACCAACACTCGTGATTTTTTCAATGTGGAAAAATCGACATCTGTAGGGGTTCTGGCGGTCCATATGGAATTTTCGACAGCTGATATCTCGAGAACGGTGCGTCCTACGAGAAAAAACCCGCCAATATTTTTTGTAGCTCATGACTTGATCTAGAGGATGGCATTGGAAAATTCACCGATTTCCCGTTATTTGGGCGAATTTTTGAAAAAAAAAACCGGGAAATTTGTTTCTCTGGCGTAAATTATATGAAATTTTGCATCGGCTTTGCAGAAATTCAATCTGAATTGTTGCTCTTAACGTGAATTTACATTGTGCGAGTTTTCATCACCATCAGTCATCGACAAGGCGATAATTTACATTATTTTACCAAATAAAATGCCTTATTCATTAAAAACTATACCCTAATAACGGTATATTTTTCCGTTCTCCAACTCCATCGTCTAGATCAAGTCATAAGCTACAAAATTGGCTTACGCCATTTTGCTGTAGGACACACGGTTATTGAGATATAAGCAAAGTAGAGAGGGGTGCTAGCTCCCACCAGCTGCTTGCTCCTGACCAGTTGGCTGCTACTGACCAGCTGGCTGCTCCTACCTCCCCAACTGGTGGCTCCCGTACAGATGGCACCTCCCCCTGAAAATTTGGCTCCTCTAAACCAATCCTTTGCTCTTGTATCCCCTAAAAAAAAATAAAAAATGAAAAAAACTTTGCACTCACCCTTAAACGCCAAGAAGTCTAGTTTTCAAACGTCAACTGAAGTTTTTCGGTCAAACCAAATTGAGTATTTCCATTATCGAAAATACTCGACGCATGTCTTCTTACTCGGACTCTTTTCTCAGTTTTTATTCACACCTCCCATTGAGGTTGCGTGTCGTTGGACGAAGGATAAGAGTTGAGTGCTTCCAGTCTCAGGGCTGTCCTGGTTGCTACTTGTTTTGGAGGAGTGGAAGGAGTATGTTAAGTGCATCGGATGGAGTGCCACTCGAGTGGCTGGCGGGAACCATGGAGCAGCGTCATCTTGCCCAACCGTCATGCCGCTTACAGAGTTATAGGCAGACAGCCATAACTCTGCATGTGGCCTCTTAATCGACGAAGAAAAAGTGGTGAGAGCGCCTCTTTTTCCAACCTTGTTGTTTTGTAGTAAAACCAATGGAGTGTACTCATTTGTCTGTCCAGAGCAAATTCATAATTTTCCACATGTTTAGCAATTATTCCCCAGAACAAGCAGTCCTTCCTCTCGTCGTTGGAGTCACAATTCCCAGTCCAGCCCGTTAACTTCGAGTTTATTTATCCAACTGACAACTGCACACCACCACAGGTACATGTGTGGGCTTCTTCGGCTTTCTTTCAGCTGTCCTTTGTACATGTGCACTGTGCACAGGCAAGTTACAGGTTAACTTATGAAAGCACTGAAAGGGATATTCCTTTGTCTAGCAAATTTCCGGAGCCCCCCTTTTAAATAATTCGAAGGTATGGTCGAAAAATAATGCTCTGCATAACCGGCCATTTTACGGTGCGGTGTCAATAACCAACTGAATCCGAGCACAATGCGAGTATCTACTCAATTTCGTCTGTTCTGGAGTGTTGCTCGAATGTGTTTTTTCTTTTGTTTCTTAATCATTTTTTAAGGGCGTCAAGGCGCAGCTTCGGTGTGGAATGTACTGACGGAACAAGGAAGATGAGAGATCTTAAACGTCAGTGGACTGTTGTGAGAGGGAAACTTATCTCAAGAGAAAGGCTCGCACGAGAGATATCCAGGCGACAGGCGCCCACGACGACAAACCACCACCCTCCATGGGGACACTCGTGCTGTACCGCATGAACAAACCATCGAACCGTAGTCTTTCCGCCCGAAGAAGCAGTTGCTCAACATTGAGTACTTGGCGTACTGCTGTGTTTCTCGCCCTATCACGGCGAGTAAGTCCTCCAACAACAGCACGAAGAAAGCACCTCTCGGGAAGAGAAGACCATTCCATCCCCTTAACTTAACTGAGCATCAGCGCCAGAAAGTGGGATTCATGACGAACTGATGAGCATTCCTGACCAGACGAGTACTGTGGATGGATGCTCACTTGTGCTCCGATGTTCAAGTGAGACTTCTGACTTCGTCGTGTCCTTGAAAACCTTCCAATTTATGGTCATCTGAGACTCTCCCTAAGTCGAACATAATTTGTTCGAGTTAGAGAGAGAGTTTGGCTTAAGAAGAGTCCACTGTATTTGAATCTTCGGGACACCAGCGAATTTTCCTCGAAGCTCCTGGCGAATCCTAGAAAATCGCACATCCTTGTCTAGAGGGCATCGAGATCTACGATGTGAAACAGACTTCAGAGACTCTCCGGTCAAATTTTCGAAAATCCAAGAAAATGTCAATTTTTCGAAAATCCTTAAAAATCCTTGTAAATCCTGTCGAATCATAGAAAATTGTACATGCTTGTGGAGAGGACAGAAGTTCAATCGCACGTCGATTTTCTCTTCTAGCTGGAGGGTGTCCTTGGGGACACCAGACCAGACTTAATTTAAGGGTGGGGTGACATATTCTTACGTCGATTCCTTATCTTCTTCTTCTTCATCCTCTTCTTCTTCTTCTTGTTATTCTTATTCTTCTTCTTCTCCTTCTTCTTCTTCTTCATCATCTTTATCGTCTTCTTCTCCTTATTCTTCTTCTTCTTCTCTTTGTCTTCTTCTTCCTTAGCTTTTTCTTTTTCCTGTGCCTTATCTTCTTATTATTGTTCTTCTTCTTCATCATTTTCTACTTCTTCTTTTTCAACATTTTCTTCTTCTTCATCATCTGCTTCTTCTTCTTCATCATCATCTTCTTCTTCATCATCTACATCGTCTTCTTCTCCTTATTCTTCTTCTTCTTCTTCTTCTTCTTCTTCTTCTTCTTCTTCTTCTTCTCTTTGTCTTCTTCTTCCTTAGCTTTTTCTTTTTTCTGTGCTTTATCTTCTTATTATTGTTCTTCTTCTTCATCATTTTCTACTTCTTCTTCTTCAACATCTTCTCTTCTTCATCATCTGCTTCTTCTTCTTCATCATCTTCTTCTTCTTCTTCATCTTCTTCTTCATCTTCATCTTCTTCTTCCTCTTCTTCTTCTTCTTCATCATCTTCATCGTCTTCTTCTCCTTATTCTTCTTCTTCTTCTTCTTCTCTTTGTCTTCTTCTTCCTTAGCTTTTTCTTTTTCCTGTGCTTTATCTTCTTATTATTGTTCTTCTTCTTCATCATTTTCTACTTCTTCTTCTTCAACGTCTTCTTCTTCTTCATCATCTGCTTCTTCTTCTTCATCATCTTCTTCTTCTTCTTCATCTTCTTCCTCCTCTTCTTCTTCTTCTTCATCATCTTCATCGTCTTCTTCTCCTTATTCTTCTTCTTCTTCTCTTTGTCTTCTTCTTCCTTAGCTTTTTCTTTTTCCTGTGCCTTATCTTCTTATTATTGTTCTTCTTCTTCATCATTTTCTACTTCTTCTTCTTCAACATCTTCTTCTTCTTCATCATCTGCTACTTCTTCTTCATCATCTTCTTCTTCTTCTTCATCTTCTTCTTCATCTTCATCTTCTTCTTCCTCTTCTTCTTCTTCTTCATCATCTTCATCGTCTTCTTCTCCTTATTCTTCTTCTTCTTCTTCTTCTCTTTGTCTTCTTCTTCCTTAGCTTTTTCTTTTTCCTGTGCTTTATCTTCTTATTATTGTTCTTCTTCTTCATCATTTTCTACTTCTTCTTCTTCAACGTCTTCTTCTTCTTCATCATCTGCTTCTTCTTCTTCATCATCTTCTTCTTCTTCTTCATCTTCTTCCTCCTCTTCTTCTTCTTCTTCATCATCTTCATCGTCTTCTTCTCCTTATTCTTCTTCTTCTTCTCTTTGTCTTCTTCTTCCTTAGCTTTTTCTTTTTCCTGTGCTTTATCTTCTTATTATTGTTCTTCTTCTTCATCATTTTCTACTTCTTCTTCTTCAACGTCTTCTTCTTCTTCATCATCTGCTTCTTCTTCTTCATCATCTTCTTCTTCTTCTTCATCTTCTTCCTCCTCTTCTTCTTCTTCTTCATCATCTTCATCGTCTTCTTCTCCTTATTCTTCTTCTTCTTCTCTTTGTCTTCTTCTTCCTTAGCTTTTTCTTTTTCCTGTGCCTTATCTTCTTATTATTGTTCTTCTTCTTCATCATTTTCTACTTCTTCTTCTTCAACATCTTCTTCTTCTTCATCATCTGCTACTTCTTCTTCATCATCTTCTTCTTCTTCTTCATCTTCTTCTTCATCTTCATCTTCTTCTTCCTCTTCTTCTTCTTCTTCATCATCTTCATCGTCTTCTTCTCCTTATTCTTCTTCTTCTTCTTCTTCTTCTCTTTGTCTTCTTCTTCCTTAGCTTTTTCTTTTTCCTGTGCTTTATCTTCTTATTATTGTTCTTCTTCTTCATCATTTTCTACTTCTTCTTCTTCAACGTCTTCTTCTTCTTCATCATCTGCTTCTTCTTCTTCATCATCTTCTTCTTCTTCTTCATCTTCTTCCTCCTCTTCTTCTTCTTCTTCATCATCTTCATCGTCTTCTTCTCCTTATTCTTCTTCTTCTTCTTCTTCTCTTTGTCTTCTTCTTCCTTAGCTTTTTCTTTTTCCTGTGCTTTATCTTCTTATTATTGTTCTTCTTCTTCATCATTTTCTACTTCTTCTTCTTCAACGTCTTCTTCTTCTTCATCATCTGCTTCTTCTTCTTCATCATCTTCTTCTTCTTCTTCATCTTCTTCCTCCTCTTCTTCTTCTTCTTCATCATCTTCATCGTCTTCTTCTCCTTATTCTTCTTCTTCTTCTTCTTCTCTTTGTCTTCTTCTTCCTTAGCTTTTTCTTTTTCCTGTGCTTTATCTTCTTATTATTGTTCTTCTTCTTCATCATTTTCTACTTCTTCTTCTTCAACATCTTCTTCTTCATCATCTGCTTCTTCTTCTTCATCATCTTCTTCTTCTTCTTCATCTTCTTCTTCATCTTCATCTTCTTCTTCCTCTTCTTCTTCTTCTTCATCATCTTCATCGTCTTCTTCTCCTTATTCTTCTTCTTCTTCTTCTTCTCTTTGTCTTCTTCTTCCTTAGCTTTTTCTTTTTCCTGTGCTTTATCTTCTTATTATTGTTCTTCTTCTTCATCATTTTCTACTTCTTCTTCTTCAACGTCTTCTTCTTCTTCATCATCTGCTTCTTCTTCTTCATCATCTTCTTCTTCTTCTTCATCTTCTTCCTCCTCTTCTTCTTCTTCTTCATCATCTTCATCGTCTTCTTCTCCTTATTCTTCTTCTTCTTCTTCTTCTCTTTGTCTTCTTCTTCCTTAGCTTTTTCTTTTTCCTGTGCTTTATCTTCTTATTATTGTTCTTCTTCTTCATCATTTTCTACTTCTTCTTCTTCAACATCTTCTTCTTCATCATCTGCTTCTTCTTCTTCATCATCTTCTTCTTCTTCTTCATCTTCTTCTTCATCTTCATCTTCTTCTTCCTCTTCTTCTTCTTCTTCATCATCTTCATCGTCTTCTTCTCCTTATTCTTCTTCTTCTTCTCTTTGTCTTCTTCTTCCTTAGCTTTTTCTTTTTCCTGTGCTTTATCTTCTTATTATTGTTCTTCTTCTTCATCATTTTCTACTTCTTCTTCTTCAACGTCTTCTTCTTCTTCATCATCTGCTTCTTCTTCTTCATCATCTTCTTCTTCTTCTTCATCTTCTTCCTCCTCTTCTTCTTCTTCTTCATCATCTTCATCGTCTTCTTCTCCTTATTCTTCTTCTTCTTCTTCTTCTCTTTGTCTTCTTCTTCCTTAGCTTTTTCTTTTTCCTGTGCTTTATCTTCTTATTATTGTTCTTCTTCTTCATCATTTTCTACTTCTTCTTCTTCAACGTCTTCTTCTTCTTCATCATCTGCTTCTTCTTCTTCATCATCTTCTTCTTCTTCTTCATCTTCATCTTCTTCTTCCTCTTCTTCTTCTTCTTCATCACCTTCATCGTCTTCTTCTCCTTATTCTTCTTCTTCTTCTCTTTGTCTTCTTCTTCCTTAGCTTTTTCTTTTTCCTGTGCTTTATCTTCTTATTATTGTTCTTCTTCTTCATCATTTTCTTCTTCTTCTTCATCTTCTTCTTCCTCTTCTTCTTCTTCTTCATCATCTTCATCGTCTTCTTCTCCTTATTCTTCTTCTTCTTCTTCTTCTCTTTGTCTTCTTCTTCCTTAGCTTTTTCTTTTTCCTGTGCTTTATCTTCTTATTATTGTTCTTCTTCTTCATCATTTTCTACTTCTTCTTCTCCAACATCTTCTTCTTCATCATCTGCTTCTTCTTCTTCATCATCTTCTTCTTCTTCTTCATCATCTTCATCGTCTTCTTCTCCTTATTCTTCTTCTTCTTCGTTTTCATCTTCGTCTTCGTCCGGGTGGCGCCACAGTCCGGGTGGACCTAACTCTGCAGCCCCTCCAGCTGCCCCCAAATTCCGCACGCCGAGTTGGATCAGCTCCTTCCCCACTTGTGTCCGCCATCGGTTTCGTGGGCCTCCTCAATTGCGTTGTTCCGTTAAGGAAATTGAACACGCTCCCACTCTACGACATCGCCCGCCTCCCCTCCTTGCGTCTCCAAAACCAAAGACAACAGGTCAACGGACAGCAGATTCAATTGCGTCTATGGACGCTTACACGCACTTCCCAGGATGCAATCAACAGACGTCCATGTGGTCCATGCACAGCGCACTTTCGTGTGCACATCGTCGTCACTTTCCACCACACACGTTACACATATTGGATATCACTGCAGAATCACGGACCAGATGACAGCCCACAAACGCAGACAGGACAGGGCGCCCCTCTGTCTGGATTGTCCAATGGCAGGAGGAGATGCAGAGCATAGACGGACAGTAAATCTGTCGAGTCCAGGAAATCTTATTTACTTGATGGCAACGTCGTTTTGGTGGAATGGTGTGAAATTCGCTAGGCCGTGGCGAGCAGAGGGCCGATTGGATTGGATAATTGCTTACGGGCGCGCCGCCATGAAGTAACGACAGTTCCGCGAAGAGAGTGGTTGATGAGTGCGCACGAGGAACAGGCGAATGAGTTAGCTTCAGGACTTTGACCTGCCAAGGGGTGGTCGTTGACATTCCATAATTTTTCAATCAATTTTCAAAGATTGCACCTCGGCCCCGGGGTGGGGAATGGAGTTGCACTCGCCAACACCACCCCCATGCAGTGCCAGGAGGTCAACGACATGTTGTCCTTTCGGACGCCATTCCAGCCAAAAACATGGCATGCTCCTCGCAGTAGACACCGCCTTGCTTCCGCTCCTTGCAATCCATTCGATTGTCAATTGCATTCAAAAACCATGGCAACCACCACACTTTCCGATTCATAGCAGCGAAAAAACCACGGCCATTGTGGCGGGTAATGTTTGCGCTGCACATGATAAACTCAAAGCAAATCCAGCCAAGCATTATCAATTACCATCGCTTTGACCTTACACCGAACGGCGAGCGCTCACTGTGTCGATAGCAACAGGAAGCAGTTGATGTTCGACGGAGACGTTCGGTGGTCCCCCGCGTGTGTGTGTGTCAACAAGTGCACTTGAGGACCAGCCATCCGTACTTGCTTGTATTTATTGGACTTCACTTGAATGACTCTTTAACTTTTCCTCCCAGTGGGGTCAGACTGAAGCGAGGAATGTGCGTTCATTTCCTCGAAATATGGCTTGTCTCGGAGCTGTTGGAAGGGGGGAAACGCCTGGGGGTGCGGTTACTGTGCTTCGCTTACACTGACTGAGGTGTAAGGGTGGGAGGGGGTTTCTTCTGCGAAACAGGTGTCCTTACTGAGGAGTCAATTCTGCCATTAGAATTGATCTCGTTAATGAATGTCCTTGTTATGACACAGGACTGTGAACTGTTCTCTCCCTCTCGTTGTTGGTGTGTCCAAGCGACTGCCGAAGCATACGAGTGGACAGAGGCGAGAAAGGATTTCACAGCTAATTAGAATCGTTTTTCCTTCCTGTCTCTTTAAGGTTCAAAGTCCAAGGAACACGCATCGACAGCCGATGCTTCTGCGTTACCAAAGTGAGTCAGTCAGTCACCACCTGTGTCAGGTCTTTCGTCCTTCACATCATTTGTTCAAAATCAAGCTACTCCGTGGGACATCAACGCCATAATCAGCCAAAATTCATGAAAAAACCTCGAAAATCCTTGGAAATCCTGGCGAATCCTAGAAAAATGCACAAAATCCTTGCGATTTTTTTCAGCAAACTGATATCAATCACTTGGAAGGGCACAGCTCTTGAGGATTGCGTCCGGAAAACCACGAGAAATCAGAAAAATCCTTGAAAATCCTCGAAGATCCTGGCGAATCCTAGAAAATCGCACATACTTGTGTAGAGGACGTCGAGATCTACGATGTGAAACAGACTTCAGAGACTCCCCGGTCAAATTTTCGAAAATCCAAAAAAATGCCAATTTTTCAGCGAAAAAATGCGGTCAATTGCGAACGGAATTTGGTCGGCTTTTCTTGCTCAGACAGTGCAAATTTCGAAATCTCTGATTTTTGTCCAAAATCGTTGCGATTTTTTGCAGAATCTGATGCGAACCACATGGGAGGACATAGATCCTGAAGATTGGATGCAGAAAACCACTAGAAATCTAGGAACTCCTTGAAACTCCTTAAAAATCCTTCAAATTCCTGTCTCCAACTAGTACCATCTCTGGCTAGCCAATGTCGCACGCCAAATTAGTTTCGGTCCTTCTCCACCTGATTGCGCCACCGTAAACGTGGGCACCTTCTTTTGCGTTGTCGCACATGTTCGAAGTCGAAGACTCTTCGGGTATTGGCGTGTAAGTCTTGTACGATCTTCTGGGGATGATGTTAAAGAAGCCACGAGACAAGGCCTCGCCTTGTATTAATTCTTTTTCGACGCTATGAGTTCGTTACTGACCTTCGTGAGGATTCAGCGAGGATTCTCCAACGTCATCCTGCACAACCTGACGAGTTTGGCAGGAATGTCAAAACTAGGCACGGCGGTGTACAGTTCGTCTCTAGGCACAGTGGGCTTGAAGTCGACGAATAGGTGGTCGAACTTCGTTCGGCTTCATGCGTTGTACTCAAGAGAACTCATGCATTTTAAACCAAAAAAAAAACTTTAAATCTTCGAAAAAAAAAACAAATCGAATCCACTTGAGGCAATCCTCGAGTCGGAGTTCAGTGAGTTCTGAGAAATCCCTCTTCCACCCCAACACGAGTTTCGGTGCTGTTCATCCCTTCCTCTACGCACCATTCACAAGAAACCGAACCACCAAAGACCCGATAGGCAGCGCTACGGCTTAGGACTCAATCTGTATAACACAAAGATTGTGAACGTCGCTGAAAAACGCACCGTTTTCGAGATATAGATGATTTTTGAACTGAAGTGGTCATTTGGGGGGTTGCGCATCTCTTCCGCTCCTATGCGGGGTAGAGGGGGAAATTTTGACATAAAATGACGCGTCATTGGATCCTGTATCGATGTCCAAAACGAAGGTCTGCCCGCCGACGCACCATCTTCGATATTTGGGCGATTTTTCAATCGTCGAGTTCAAAAATACATTTTTGCCGGCACTTTGTCCTGCCTTCTACTGGTCGCAGCGGCATGGTTGGGGGCTCAAAAGAAGTGTCTTTGAGAAGCAAAGCTTCTTCTTTGCAAAGCCCCTTTGAGAAGCTACAAAGCCGAAAAACGCACCGTTTTTTTAGAAAAAAAGATAATTTTTGAACTGAAGTGGTCCTTTGGGGGGTTGCGCATCTCTTCCGCTACTATGCGGGGTAGAGACGGAAATTTTGACACAAAATGACGTGTCATTGGATCCTCTATCGAAGTCCAAAACGAAGGTCTGCCCGCCGACGCACCGTCTTCGATATTTGGGCGATTTTTCAATCGTCGAGTTCAAAAATACATTTTTGCCGGCACTTTGTCCTGCCTTCTACTGGTCGCAGCGGCATGGTTGAGGGCTCAAAAGAAGCGTCTTTCCATTCTTCTTTCTATTCTCTATAAAGCAAAGCTCCCTTGAGAAGCTACAAAGCCGAAAAACGCACCGTTTTTTTAGAAAAAAAGATAATTTTTGAACTGAAGTGTTCCTTTGGGGGGTTGCGCATCTCTTCCGCTCCTATGCGGGGAAGGGGGGGGGGATTTGGCACCAAATTACGCGTCATTGGATCCTCTATCGATGTTCAAAACGAAGGTCTGCCCGCCGACGCACCGTCTTCGATATTTGGGCGATTTTTCAATGGTCAAGTTAAAAAATTAATTTTTGCCGGCACTTTGCCCCACCTTCTACTGGTCGCAGTGGCATGGTTGAGCGCTCAAAAAAAGCGTCTTTCTATTCTCTATAAAACAAAGCTCCCATGAGAAGCTACAAAGCCGAAAAACGCACCGTTTTCGAGATATAGATTATTTTTGAACTGAAGTGGTCCTTTGGGGGGCTGCGCATCTCTTCCGCTCCTATGCGGGGTAGGGGGGGAAATTTTGACACAAAATGACGCGTCATTGGATCCTGTATCGATGTCCAAAACGAAGCTCTGACCGCCGACGCACCGTCTTCGATATTTGGGCGATTTTTCAATGGTCAAGTTAAAAAATTAATTTTTGCCGGCACTTTGCCCCACCTTCTACTGGTCGCAGCCGCATGGTTGAGGGCTCAAAAAAAGCGTCTTTCCATTCTGTGTAACGCAAAAGGCAGGACCTGGCTAATTACTATTAGTTACGCGTAACTATAAAACGCGTACAGACGTTGCCAACCCTGCCCACAGGTCGCTCTGAGCATCAGTGGTGGCTGCGTCTGCTGAAGAGGGGGGTGGACGAAAGGAAATGTGCCGCCTTGTTGATTGGGGACTTCATTCCAGCGAGCGTAGTAAATTCGTAGTAAACCAAAGTCTGCTGCTTAATGTTCAGGATAACGTCGCTCAAACCATTTCCACTCGCCCATGACAGGGTTTATTTATAGATTCCACGAGCATCTGACATTGTTTCCAAACAAACCCTCATCCCTGTGATGTAATTGCAATATTGATTTGAACGGAGCGCCCCATTTCCACCTTCTGTACCCTGTGTGTGTGTGACATTAATAGACCTCGTCTAGGATGTGCTTTAAATATAGAACAGCACTTCCACGCTGTTGCCAATGACATTAAAGTGCTGCCGTGTCTATCCAAGGTGAATGATGTTGTTCCCGCAGTTTCCTTGATGGTACAGTGGTTCGATGGAATAATCGCACAAGGATGTATTAAAGCGCTTGTCATTCGGTGAAGGGGTTTGTTGCGTGTTTTTTTTTTTTTTTTTCTTTTTTGGCACAATGCCGCTCTCAATTAATCCACACACGTCCATCCGATGGAGTCCATCGCAGACATTGACTGGGAAAGAAAAAGGGGAGAAACAGGAGACGCCATCGAAGCTAATCTCCTGAAGCCAGTTTGCGACGGCAAACTTGTTGGCAAGTCGGCAAAACAAAAAACCACCAGACGCGTCAGCAGTCAATGCGAGGCACATCGAAGAAAACAATCATGCAAATTTGAAGACATGTGGTCCATTAGTGACCGGGGAGGGGGCCACCATCTCCCATTAGATGTCAGGAATAATTAATAGGATCTTAGTCTCGCCATCGAGAAAGGAACTGGGGTTGCATGGACCAGGCAGTTCCTGTTGGAAGTGAAAAAGAAGGCCAGGAGTCGGGACTCAGTGGATGCTTCACTCGCCCTTGGGGATGTACTTCTGGTACAGAGCAGAATTGGGGAAGTGGAAGAGCATGCCCGGCGGTTGGCTTATCAGCTCCCTATGCCACTCCATCCTCAAGAAAGGGCGAACCCGTCATGACAACGTCGCTTGTCCAGCGTCCCATCGACATGTTCCCATGCGACGACTATAGACCAAGCCGAGTCCTGAAGAAGACCAGCGGGTTTCAAATCGATTTTAAAGCAGCCGCGTATGACTATTCGAAGCGATGGCCGAATTCATGCATCGGTTCAAGGACTTCGGAGACGTTTGGAAACCTGCACCGGCCTTCTACAAGGAGGAAGACCGAACCAAGTTACCGCCGCCCCAAGACAGCTTGGTCTTGACAACTGGCCGCGAGGTGCTTAGGACCATCAGCTCAGACCTTACAGTAAAATCGTAAGTGAACTTCTCGGAGTGTCACCGGAGAATCTGATATGTTCCCATCTCAGTCATCAAATAACCTTAGCATATACTACCAAAATGCAGGGGGAATGAGAACTAAAATTAGAGATGTGTCACTTGCAATTTCTCTTCATGAGTATGATGTTATCGTTCTCACGGAAACTTGGCCGATTAATGATTTCTTAATGGCTGAACTCTTCGATCACTACTACACAGTCCACCGCATTGATCGCCCTGCTGAAAGTGGTCATCTCCGTGGAGGAGGAGTATTAATTGCCGTGAACTCAACTTTATGTATGAATGTCATTTCTCTTCCGTTTGGCGACTTTACTAGTGAGCAACTTTGTGTCTCTGTGGATATCAATAGAGAGGAAGCAGAGCGCCAAAAAATGTTCTTCGTCGTTAGCTATATTCCACCAAATAGACATTTAGATGTTTACGAAGAACATGTTGCCAACATTGAATTCATCGCTGATCAGCTGACCCAACAGCAACATCTAATTGTTATGGGTGATTTTAACCTAGGTGATATCAATTGGTCCTTTTCAAATGAAGATAAATGTTTAATACCATATAACATGAAAACTGATTGTGAATTCATGTTAATCGATTCATTGTTTGCTTGTAATGTCTTCCAAATCAATAATTGTCATAATTCAATTAATATGATTCTTGATTTAATATTTGTAAGTAATAATTTAAATTGTTCTGTCAGAGAAGTTGTATGTCCATCAATGTCAAATTCTGTTCATCACATAGCTCTATGCTTAAATGTTGAATATAGTAGTCCATTAATAAAACATCATTTAAGAAGTTACGAAAGCATGTATAATTTTGCAAAAGCCAATTATGAAGGTTTAAGTAATTATTTTATTTCGGTTGATTGGTCGAACATTCTCTCCGGTCTAAACTTATATGAAATGCATAATGCATTTTTAAATATAATAGAATATGGTTTCATACAGTTTGTGCCACGTATTAGAAAAAGATTCCACGTAAAATTGCCGTGGCATAACCAACGATTAATAAATTTAAAAAACGCGAAAAATAAAGCATTTAAACTTTTCAAAAAATCAAATTCAGAGCACAACAAACAGCGTTTTTGTCAATTGCGTCGGGAATATGAATTTTTAAACAAATTTCTTTATAAACACTATGTTATGAATACTGAATCTAATATTGCCAGGAATCCTAAAGGTTTCTGGACATTGCAAAATGTTGAGTTCAATGGTATGGTATCTCAGAGTAGTGAGACAACCTGCGAGCTCTTTGCAAAGTTCTTTGAATCAGTGTATAGCGATCACTCGAATATTCATCCACCTTCTTTTAATGAAGATGTTTGTAATATAAATCTTGGATCACTGTATATCTCAACTGATGACATACTACAGGGAATTTATTCCTTGAACTCTTGTGTGAATCCTGGTCCTGACAATGTTCCGTCTGTTATTGTCAAACAATGTACACCTAAGTCTGTTTTTACACGGTAGATTGGTTCCAGAAGAAGCCGTGTAAAAAACAACCGTGTAAAAAAAGACATTGATCGTATACAAAAATGGGTGATTTGTTCCTAATCTCTAAAACCTATTAAAATTAGTGAAAAACAAGAATTTTTAAGAACAAGAATTCATGTTTATTTTATTAAATCAAATATATAATGCTTATTTTCACAAGCATAGTAATTAATGATAAAAAAGATATGCACTCTAATCTTAAAAGTACATAATATAAAATTGCTTAGTTCTTGAACTTGCCATACATTTAGGCAAGTTCAAGAACTAAACAACTATGTTGTGAACGAAAAGAATAGGTTATTCAATTTTTTAGGTAAAAAATAAAATAAAATAAAATAAAATAAAATAAGTGATAATCATAAATACAGCAACATAAATTTAATTGCTGTCGTAATCAGTTATTCGCATTCGCTTGCTTCGAACGCGTATATGTACATTCACTATCATCGCTGGAATAATTTTGAACTGGACTTTCTCTTGCTCGTTCGGCATCTACATTTTGAAAAATGAACTCTGTTATGAGCCGTTGTTCGCCAATTCTTGCTACCTCTTTGTATAATTCCTTGTAACGAGCCATACAAGAATTCAGCTCACGTTGGAATTGTGCAGCTCTTTCGACATTGGGATCATTTTTGACGAAATGGTGTCCTAATTTATTTGCAAGTTGAAGCCCTTCTTGAATTAAATTTTCAGTTAATTTTACAGGTTCTTCACTATCACTGCTTTCTATAACATCAGCATTCTGTGAGGCAAAATGTAATATTTCGTCTTCGCTAAGAACTTTATCAATCATCAGTTCATCAATGTCATCAGATAACAAGTCATCAAACATTTAATTAATTAAATTTGACAAAAAAAATTTAAGTACATAAAATTTCAAATCGTGCTAAATGGAATAAAATCGTGTAAAAAAATTAAAAATATTCAATTTTCAAACCGTGTTATATCAAAACCGTGTAAAAAAAGACCGTGTAAAAACAGACTTACGTGTAGTTCTTCCTTGTCGCTACCATTGAAATTATTGTTTAATATGTCTTTGTCTTCCGGTACATTCTTGGACGAATGGAAAATTTCCTTTATAATACCAATATTTAAAGCTGGTTCTCGACATAAAGTGGAAAATTATAGAGGAATCTCTCAGATTTCAGCTATTCCGAAACTTTTTGAGTTAATTGTCACAAAAAAAAATTTATTTTGCAATCAAAGAACACATTTCTTTACACCAACATGGTTTTGTTTCTGGCAGACCTACCTTAACCAATTTGACAATTTTTACAAAATACCTCTTTGATTCAGTAGAATCCGGGTATCAAGTTGATGTTATTTTCACGGATTTTAGAAAACCTTTTGATACTGTATGCCATAATATTCTATTAAACAAAGTAAGATCATTTGGTATTCATTCAGTACTACTTAAGTGGATAGAGAGTTACTTAACAAATAGAACTCAAATGGTAAAAATTGATAACCATAAATCTAGAATCATTAAGGTATAATCAGGTGTTCCCCAAGGTAGCCATATAGGCCCACTACTGTTCATTATATTTATTAATGAGATTCCTTCAATCCTGTCTCATGTTAAATGTTTAATGTATGCAGACGACCTTAAGATTTACCTTCGTGTTAAGAATCGTCAAAATTGTATGCATGTTCAAAATGACTTAAATATGTTGTGTAATTGGTGCGATCTCAATGGACTAAGCTTAAATATTACTAAATGTCATTCTTTTTCTGTTTACCATGTATTGTCACCCGTAATATATGAGTATTCGATAGGTGGAACTTGCCTTACTAGGAAAACGGAAGTAAAAGACCTTGGTGTAATTTTCGATACGAATCTTTCCTTTTCATTTCATATCGACTACATAGTTGTAAAAGCTAATTCAATGCTTGGATTTTTGAAAAGAACATGTGCTGAATTTTCAAGTCCATATGCCCTTAAATCTGTCTATATGTCCATTGTACGTCCTCATCTCGAGTATTGCTCAGTAATATGGTGTCCTTCATATAAGAACTCTATAGTGCGCATAGAAAAAGTTCAAAAGTCATTTACTAGATTTGTTATAAAAATAATGGGGTGGAATCTTGACATCATGCCACCATATCCTACAAGATGTGCGTTAATAGGTTAAGATACTTTAGAACGAAGACGAGGTGATCATAGCATAATGTTAATTTATGTTATTCTTTCGTATCGTGTATTTTGTCCTGAGCTCCTGCAAAATGTAAGATTTTACGCACCGGAAAGAATTCTTCGAACCCGAAAATTCCTTTTACAACCAAAACACCTATATAATTATGGCTATAATGAACCGTTAAGTAAATGTATAAGTCAATTTAATTCCGTTTGTGTAGAAGTAGACCTATGTGATAGACAAAAATTTAAACAGTGTATTCCAAAATCTTTGACAATTACCCTTAATTAATCTAATTTAAAATCTATAATTATTTATTACAAAATATATTTATTCAATTTAATATACTGTTTACATACTTATTTATTACTCAATCTTTTATTCAAATATTTATTTAATACTTGTTGTCCTATATTTTTTACTTATAATTATCAAAATGTTCCTATCATGTACTTAGATTATACGAATATTATCATAAGGTTCCGAAATCTGTAAGAGCTAAACTCGGTAGATGGAATAAATAAATAAATAAATAGAATCGAGCATGTGCTGCTGCTATGAATCATATCTCGTGCAAGCTGTTGGATGGTGTGCCCCAAGGTTCCTTGTTAGTTTTAGTGTTTATAAATGATCGCCTAACAGAGCTGTCGTTTTTTAATTGCCATAGCTTTGCGGACGATGTTCAAATATACTTGAGCTTTCCTCTTGGGTGGGTGTGTGTCTGTTCCTGGCCTACGGCTGGTTCCTCTGTTGGCCGTGGCCTTCGGCTGGTTCCTCTGTTGAGCGTGGATCTTGTGCTGCTCCTGGTCTCTCTGTTGGATCTTGTGCTCGGTTGATAGTGGCCACTGGCCTGACGCTGGCCCTCTCAAGGTCGTGGCCCCTGGCCTACGGCTGGTCCCTCTGTTGCACGTGGCCATTGGCCTACGGCTGGTCCCTCTGTTGGTCGTGAATCTTGTGCTGCTCCTGGTCTTTCCGTTGGATCCTGCGCTCGGTTGATAGTGGCCACTGGCCTGACGCTGGTCCCTCTGTTGGCCGTGGCCTACGGCTGGTCCCTCTGTTGGCCGTGGCCTACGGCTGGTCCCTCTGTTGGTCGTGGCCTTCGCTGGTCCCTCTGTTGGCCGTGGCCTACGGCTGGTCGCTCTGTTGGCCGTGGCCTACGGCTGGTCCCTCTGTTGGCCGTGGCCTACGGCTGGTCCCTCTGTTGGTCGTGGCCTACGGCTGGTTCCTCTTTTGAGCGTGGATCTTGTGCTGCTCCCGGTCTTCCTGTTGGATCTTGTGCTCGGTTGATCGTGGCCACTGAGCTGCTCCGGGTCCCTCTGTTCAATCCTGGCGTCTGAACTTCCAGTTGCTTGGTATTAAGTGTTCCATCACCAATCCGGTTTTCAAAAGTGCTCTCTCTCCTATCCCCCAACCCTGACCAATCCAAAATCATCCCATTTCGTACACACCCGCCCTCCCACTCTAGAGTGAACTGAAACCGAGCAAAATTCTGAGAGAGACAAGTCGAAAGGTGGGAAAGAAGTTCACGAAAAGCCAGGTGGCTTGGCTGTGCCGACTGCCATGTACGACCAGGACAAGAAGCCACTCATCCCAGCGTTAAATTTTCTATTAATAAATGCTCACAAATTCGTTGAATGCTTCAAAACAAAACACTTAAGGGATTATTCATTCATACCCGACGCCAGTCAGAGTACACAGCGCAATTCATCATAGGTCAAGAGGCGTGGAGCGAATCGCACAGACGCCTTGTACCCGAGCAACAAGCAAGTAGCTCTTGCAAGGAAATACACACTCGTCAGATGCAGGCAGTCAGGGACACCGTCGTCGGTTAGCACTGAAGTGGAAATATGTGTAAATCAATACACGACACGGCACAGCACGGCACAGCACAGCCCAGCACAGAGTACGGCATGGCATCCTGATGGGGATGAAAGTGAACAACCAAAATATTGAAGTGAAGTGAACGAAAGCGACTCTCAATCGAGCTGCTTTCGAAACTCAACGCACTCCTTGCCAAAGGACACGCTAAAAACGAAAAACGTCTGCACAATGGATCCGGTTTTGTTTGTTAAATGAGCAGGAAAACACACAAATCACTGAATTGCCAAGTGCTGAAGCAAGAAACCGACCACAAAAGCGCACTCCCCGCCCGGCCACCGAGAACTTATTCGAGCAGAGGAGAACAGGAATGGGCAAGGAGTTGATGGGTGGCATGCGGCGAGGGTCGGAGTCGAAGAGGGTTTTTGTCCATTTGAGGCAACCCTTTGCAGTTTCAAGGGAAATTCAAAGGACGGGAGTGAGTGAGTTTTGGCTAAAGTTGCCATCCATCGTTGACGGTGCTTCCAGTCATCAAAAGCAAAGTATCTTGCGTCAGAGATGACTTGGGGGTTCAGCCTTCCTCTCCTCCTTCTCGAGCGAGGACACCCTCTTAGCTGGATGCATCCACTTTAGGGTGTCCGTTGTCCTTCTCCGACCAAGACTTTCTCATTCAAATGCACAAAGGATCAACTCTGTTCTTTTGGTCGCTGTCCAGCCATGAGTTCGAATGTGTATCGTATCGAATGTATGAGTGCCTCCCCTCTTTCAGGTCTCTCGCAATCACTTCCTTCACATCCTTTGATCAAAATAAGAAGACTCCGAGGGACAACAACGAATTTTTAAGCCAAAATTCTTGAAAAAACTTTCCTTGAAGATCCCGGCGAATCCTAGAAAAAACCCACATCCTTGTCTAGAGGGCATCGAGACCTACGACGTGAAACAGACTTCCGAGACTTTCCGGTCAAATTTTGGAAAATCGAAAAATTGCCACCTTTTCTGCGAAAAAATGCGGTCATTTGCGAACGGGATTCGGTCGACTTTTTCTGCTCGGGGAGTGCAAATTTCGAAATCTCTGATTTTTGTCCAAAATCATTGCGGTTTTTTGCAGAATCCGATGCGAAGCACATGGGAGGACACAGATCCTGAAGATTGGACGCAAGAAACCACGAGAAGCCAGAAAACTCTTCGAAAATCCTTGAAAAAGATCCTGGCGAATCCTAGAAAATCGCACATCCTTGTGTAGAGGACGTCAAGATCTACGATGTGAAACAGACGACTTTCCGGTCAAATTTTAGAAAATCAAAAATTTGTCACATGTCGAAATTTCAAAAAAAGTCCAAATTTGGTTCAATTTTTGAGCGGTTTTTGTGGACTTTCGATTAAATCACATGGCGAGACAGAGGCCTTTAGGACCTGGTACCAAAAGATGCGAAAAATTGGAGAAAAATTCGAAAATCCTCGCAGGACAGAGTTTTTTAAGAAAAGTCATGAGGGGCTTGGGGTGTCACATCAAATGGAGCAGTCGACAACTTATTTCAGTGAAAGGGGAAAGCCAACCACTAACGAATCCCTTCAGTTGGCCCTTGTCACAGGCGAATTGGCTTTAAGCAGACCGTCGAACAGAAATCCCACAGGAAATCGCCAACTTCCCACCAAAACGAGGACTACCCCTGACAGCAGATCAATCTGTGAACAGAATCCAACTACCTGCTGTTCGTTGGTCGTTGTCCAGCAAGAAGGACTGGCGAACTAAGAGTAAGAGCTAGAGATTAACTAACCAGAGAAACCGCATCTGTATCGTGAGGAACGTTCGTTCTCCTTGCTGTTGATTGACGTGGACCATCGTGCAGCGTCGACCAATTCATGGTCAGTGGTGTGCGACATAGATACGCACTTGTGGACGACGACGCATCTGTTGTCGGGTACTGTCAACTGCATTGTCTCGTCACTTTCAATTATGCACTCGAACTGGCCTGGACTGGACTGGGGTGGGTAGGGCTTGGACTGGTGTTGTGTCGTACGCCACGCGGATGACAAGACAAGGGGATGAGTGTGAGCTTATGGGAGATCATTCGACGGTGGGCTATTGAATTTGTTAATCTTCGACTCTGAGCCTACGGGAGAGCGCAACAGGGGACGCCTGGGTCTATGGTGGTGCAACAAAAAGGTGGAGAAGGACGTCAACCAACTTGGAGTGCGAGACCGCCAAAGCTTGAGAGAGGGTTGAGTTGTTAACTGAGGGCCAGGTCCACCCCAGAATGTAGCGTCACACGATGAAGAATTCTTCAGGAACCAGACTGCACTGATGTCCAAAGACCCAGATTTACGCCTACAATGCTCGACTATCAGCCGCTCTTGCATGTCGTGCGACTTCTGGAGGATTCCTAAACAGCGGACCGCCTACAGTACAAACAGGCACAGGGACCCTCAAGACTCGCCGGAGCTTGAGTGCCTGCTGGCCTTCCACATGAACCGGGGGATCCTCGAGACAAGTCGGGGCTAGAGTGCCTGTTGGGCTTCCACATGAACCGGAGGCCTTCAAGGCTAGTCGGGCTAGAGTGCCTGTTGGGCTTCCACATGAACCGGAGGCCTTCAAGGACAGTCGGGCTAGAGTGCCTGTTGGGCTTCCACATGAACCGGGGGCCTTCAAGGCTAGTTGGGCTAGAGTGCCTGTTGGGCTTCCACATGAACCGGGGGCCTTCAAGGCCAGTCGGGCTAGAGTGCCTGCTGGCCTTCCACATGAACCGGGGGACCCTCAAGACAAGTCGGGGCTAGAGTGCCTGTTGGGCTTCCACATGAACCGGAGGCCTTCAAGGCTAGTCGGGCTAGAGTGCCTGTTGGGCTTCCACATGAACCGGGGGCCTTCAAGGCCAGTCGGGCTAGAGTGCCTGCTGGCCTTCCACATGAACCGGGGGACCCTCAAGACAAGTCGGGGCTAGAGTGCCTGTTGGGCTTCCACATGAACCGGAGGCCTTCAAGGCTAGTCGGGCTAGAGTGCCTGTTGGGCTTCCACATGAACCGGAGGCCTTCAAGGCCAGTCGGGCTAGAGTGCCTGCTGGCCTTCCACATGAACCGGGGGACCCTCAAGACAAGTCGGGGCTAGAGTGCCTGTTGGGCTTCCACATGAACCGGAGGCCTTCAAGGCTAGTCGGGCTAGAGTGCCTGTTGGGCTTCCACATGAACCGGGGGCCTTCAAGGCTAGTTGGGCTAGAGTGCCTGTTGGGCTTCCACATGAACCGGAGGCCTTCAAGGCCAGTCGGGCTAGAGTGCCTGCTGGCCTTCCACATGAACCGGGGGACCCTCAAGACAAGTCGGGGCTAGAGTGCCTGTTGGGCTTCCACATGAACCGGAGGCCTTCAAGGCTAGTCGGGCTAGAGTGCCTGTTGGGCTTCCACATGAACCGGAGGCCTTCAAGGCCAGTCGGGCTAGAGTGCCTGCTGGCCTTCCACATGAACCGGGGGACCCTCAAGATAAGTCGGGGCTAGAGTGCCTGTTGGGCTTCCACATGAACCGGGGGCCTTCAAGGCTAGTTGGGCTAGAGTGCCTGTTGGGCTTCCACATGAACCGGGGGACCCTGAGAAGGGGCTCGAGTCGGGGCTACTTAAGGCGGAATGGCGTTTAAATTAAACGCGTACGTTTCGAAGTGTTAACAAGGCGAGACCCTTCTGCGACTCTAGTGTGCCACTCTTCCAAATGACCGCTGCTAGTTAAGCAACATCCGAATGGAGACACTGCACAGCCACATCGCCACTAACACAAGCTGGTTGCCCATCAGTGGCTTCCAGGTGACAGGAGCAACGTCTTGAGCTCATTCGGAGCTTGTTAATGAACATATTCTTCCTCTTCTGAAGACGCTATAGTCCCCAACGAACCTTAGCATCAGCCGGTAATGCCTTCAACTGCACACGCTTAGTTGTCTGAGGTCCGCCACTCGGAGGCTCTTCGGAATAGCCTCTGCATGGGCAAGCAACCTTAAGGGTTGAGTAAACGCCTGACAAGAGACTCATGCAAGCTTGATCACTGGATGGCGCAGTTGGTAGAGTACCTGTCCCTGGTTAGCGGGGTCCCCGGTTCGAATCCCAGTGAAAGCAAAGTTAATGCGGTTTTCTCTGGTTTTCAAATCTGATCCAGTCACCATTTGCGGTTGGTTGGTTGCAAATTAAATGCACTATCACTGGAGTACAGTCGATCAGTGGTAGAGTAGTTTGACTAGGGGTATCACAATGGACTAAAATGGCATAGCAGCGCTCCCACCACCCCTTCCTAACCTAAACTAATCTAGAGACTTATGCGGCTGTATAGTGGGTGGTTGAAACTTCATTTATTTCAGCCAATATATTAGAGGAATATTTGGACACTTTTTAGTCAAAAAACAAATTTCCCTTAATTTGCATTTCGCGCAACGGTCCAAAAAAATCTCCCCTAATTAATATTATTAAAAACAAAAATAAAAATAAAATAAGCAAACAAAAACCAAAATCAATACTCCTCCTCGATTGGTACACAGTCTACACTTCCGAGCTTCAAAAGCATTGAAAGGTATAAAGTTCATCACATCCCGGCCACCGTCACCGCCGTCGACGTCGACGACGACGACGCCGTTGTGTACTTGCCACAGTACACGCTGCCTACCTCATTGCCGTTCAAGGTGTGCTTGTGACAACAGTTCCACAGTCACGTTTCAATCGCGACCCAGTGAAGTGTCTCGCCTGTCGGAGTGGTCCCTCGATATGAATTATTCTATTGGAGAAAAAAAATAAAAAAAAAAATGCAAAAATTGTGTGTGCAGTGAAGTATTGAAACATTGAGAAATAATTTGAAACATTTTACACAGTTTTTGAAATAAATCATCGTCAACGGAGTCCAATTGTAGATAGTAAGTACAAAGGATGGTGCGTGTGTGGGTTGTGTGTGGTTTTTGCTTGAATTTCGGTTGGGTTCATTTTTTTGTTTTGCTTGCATCCTCTCCCCTTTCGTCCTTTCGTGAAGCGATTAAGTGAGTCCTTGGGGCAGTCGGAATCAGTGACAGTGGCAGCGAAAAGTGAGGAACATGTGATGGATTTTAAAGACGGAGAGGCTTGTCGCGCTTCAGTCAAGTAGGGGCTCTGTGCTGAACCAAGGCTAGATCAAGGGCAAGTCATGAGATGATGAATTTGAGAGGAAAAGGAGCAACCGTCTACCCAACTACATGCCTGTCGCCCAAAGGTCTAGTCCGAATCCTGACCAACAACGCATCCATCTCAAAGAAGAATGTGCCCCCGACAGCTTGACTTGGCGGATACTCCTCTTGGGGCCTCTTCGTCTGGTCTTGTTCTACGTTGGTGTTCTTTGTCGCGTCTCCGTAGGCACTGTCGAAGTGGTCAAAGGAGACCCCTTTTTTCATATTTCAGCCACAAATTTGGATTTTTGATTTTTTTTATATATTTTTGAAATATTCAGAGAAGGCTCGAATACCAAAAAAAACACTAATTTGGGTTTTTGTTCATATTTTTGGGCGCGTTTTTGGAAGACTCCGCGCGTCGGTAGGAGAGAGAGGTCAGAGAAGGCTCGTATACAAAAATTTGGGTTTTTTTTTCATATTTTTGGGCACGTTTTTGGAAGACTCCGCGCGTCGGTAGGAGAGAGAGGTCAGAGAAGGCTCGCTCGCATACCCAAAAAAAACACAAATTTGGTTGTTTTTCATATTTTTGGGCACGTTTTTGGAAGACTCCGCGCGTCGGTAGGAGAGAGAGGTCAGAGAAGGCTCGCTCGCATACCCAAAAAAACCACAAATTTGGTTGTTTTTTCATATTTTTGTGCACGGTTTTGGAAGACCTCGCGCGTCGGTAGGAGAGAGAGGTCAGAGAAGGCTCGCTCGCATACCAAAAAAAACACAAATTTGGATGTTTTTTCATATTTTTGGGCGCGTTTTTGGAAGACTCCGCGCGTCGGTAGGAGAGAGAGAGGTTGGAGAAGGCTAGGATTTTTGTCCACCCGTTGGTAGGATCGTATTCTCATATGAAGAGATCACAGCCAGGAGTTCACTTATCGGTTCAAAGTCGACTGCCTTCGCCCGACACCTTCGCACTCTTTTTTTCTCAATCGTTCCCTGTCCTATCCAGGACTAGAGTCCCCCTCCAAGTTTGGCGAAAGGACTGATTCAAAAGATTGCACAAGATGCAAGAAATGCACTCGACCGACTGCCTCAAACATGCTGTTAAGTGTGGCAAAATCGTGACGGGGAGTCTGTTTATCGGCACCACGGGACCGATGTCCCTGTAAAGGAGATCGCCTTGTCAAGCCCCAGGGGATGGTGTGATGGACAAATGAACAGCCTCACCATGAAGGGTGGCAGTTGTTCCTTCGCCTGTCGGAAAAGTTTCTGTTTTGTTGTTCGACACAACTTTTCACAGTGTCACCCACCCCGGCCCTTGGGACTGCAACTCTGTCGGTTGCTAAGATTAGTAACCAATTTGATAATTTTCGCAATTGCTGTGCGTCGACGATGAAACCGCAATTCATGGCGTAATTCAGAGTTTACCGTCACGGCTGTACAGATGAACTGAATTTGATGGGGGGTGGGAGGAATGCGGGGTACCCGTGTGCGTACGTGTGTGTTTCTGTATCTTGTGTATCTGTGTGAATTCAGTCTGTTTTTATGGAGACTTAATGCTGCCAACCCTTGTGCATTGTGCAAGGAACCACAGCACAGCCGAGAGATGTCTGAAGCAACTAATTAATCCGCACTGATGAGGTTCAAGTTAGAGTCATTATGGAAAATATTGGATTTCGAAATACGAACAAGAGAAATTATATTAAATTCGGATTTTATTTAAAACGAATGGAATTGCTGGGACTGAACTTTCAGAATGAAAAATATCACATTTCACATGATGCATGCATTTTGCTTGCGCTTGCCTACCGAACACAACTGATGGTTCGATGTGGGCAGCCAGTCGACTGGGGGCGGTTGTATGTGTTCGGGAGGAGGCCTCTGTGGGGTGGCGGGTGTGCTCCTGCTGTGCACCAAAAGGAGCTGTCAGGATTGTATATCTTGCTGATGTGGTTTAATAAATGGAAAATATGAGAGATATCATTTCGAAGGTGACCACATCTCTTGGTCCTGGGGAGGGAACGCTTGCGCTTGCAATCGGGCATATGCCTCGTCCGAAATGATGGGAAGATTTAAAGTTAAAGCGATAGTCCTTAGCGTCGACAGGAAATTACGAATGGGGGTAGGGGATACGAGTGAGAAGTCTATTCCAGACAGGTACAGGAGTGGATTTTGAAAGGCGCTCTGGTCGGGAAAAGATCTTCGTACCCAGGCGACGCATCCAACGAGTGCGACTTTGGTGATTGATTTTCGTCTCGGTGGAGGATTCGGTTGGTAGGCGAAATTTGTCTTGATGCTCCAGAGCCTCCTCCTTCTGCTCTTCCTCCTCAAGCAAGGCACTGAAGGAGCTAGCCAGTGTGAGGAATTTTGAGCGACGCCAGCTTGGGTTTGCATTCCTGTACTCGTTTTGAACTCGAAGGGAAGGAGGCAATTCTTGTCGGGGGATTATTTGAGTTTCGGTCGATCTCGAGGGTGGATGGGATAAGGCTGATAAGAGGAGGTGGTTGATGAGGGAACCCTAGAACGCATGGATTGACGCTTCATCGGGCAGTCAAGAGGACACGGCGATCCAGGGTAGCCACTAGCTTGATCTACCTCGGTTTTCGTGACGTCTTCGAACTGCTTGGGCCTTCTATTGGGAGCATGTGACGCAACAGAACATCTGTGACAGTGAATCGTGAGCTCTTTAACATTCGAATTTTTTTTTTAGGTTAAACATCATGGTCCCGGGCCTTGAGGCTGACCTTGATCAGTCATAAGGATGTCAAACGTGACAAATGGAGAAGGAGAGGGAGGGGGAGAGAGAGAGAGACAGAGACGAGGAATTTATGGCGAAGCATTCATCAAGGTTAAGCATCCCGGTTCCGGGAACGTCGCTAAAGCCTTGAGGATCAGCCATAAGGGTCAGTTTGCATACATGACAGATGACCGAGAGAGTGAGAGAGACGTCAAACATGATAGATAGGGAGGAAGAGGGAGAGAGAGAGAGAAATAAAAAGCGAAACATTCATCAAGGTGAAACATCCCGGTTCCGGGAACGTCGCTAAAGCCTTGAGGATCAGTCATAAGGGCCAGTTTGCATCCATGACAGGCGACAAAGAGAGTGAGACAGAGATAGGGTGAGAGTGGTGACTAGAGAAGGCAAGTGGGAGAGTCAGTGAAAGAGAAAAAAAAAACTCCACTTCCACAGTCTCCCCTCATCAGAATCAAGAGGAATTCGGTTATTGCACCACCACCTGCCTACCAATGGAGCACTCATTCAAAATCCCCTCCCTCCCCCTCCAATTGCCCACCATCGCCATTAATTACGTTTAGAGGACGCCATTTGCTTGCGTATAAATTGATTCTACAACAATTTTGAGGCCTAATCGCAAAAACCCCGTCGAAGATAAATCTAATTTCGTCTCGATGTTTCAATCAATTTGCTGTCCAATCAATTTGCGTCTGGCCAACGACGACTACGACGACAACGACGCGTCCAGGGGGACAATAATGGCGCTTGCTGTTACTCTCCTTACATCATCGGCGAGCACGAGCGGACGGTCACATTGCATGCCAGGCATATCGCTGCCCTGTAGGGTGGGTTTGTTGTTTGCGTGGTGGTTTACTTCATTACCTGTAAATGGTTCGACGGAAGGGTGTGCTATGCCTATTCATAAAAAACCAAACACACACAACCCCTTGTTGTGAAGAGTTTGCGATTCATAAGGAAATTATTACTGCTCGAGGGCAGACAGTCAGGGTTGGAATCGACCGTTCTTCCCTCTTGCTCAGCACTTCCGGAATAGTCTCGTCCGGATATTTCATCCAGCCCATCGACCCATCACACCGATTTCAAATCAATTTCGTGACTTTTCGCGCTCCTACGCTCGCCTTTCAATTCCATCGATCATTCGATCAATCTGTACTTCAA
The DNA here is from genome assembly GCA_964034865.1 of Eristalis intricaria. NCBI lineage: Eukaryota > Metazoa > Arthropoda > Insecta > Diptera > Syrphidae > Eristalis > Eristalis intricaria. The sequence goes on from OZ035878.1 coordinate 23,552,538, forward strand.
TTCTTCGTTAAGTTTTGCAATTAAAATGCTCATTTTCAAACAAATAAAATACCCTTATAATATCCATCAGCAACACGTACTTCCCCTTAAATCATTTAACTGTGCATGGTAAAATTCACAATGAACACACTCGCCCCACTCTCAAGCACACACGCACACAGGCGCACACATGCATTCACAAATGAGCGCACACACGCGCAAACACTACTCACCCATCATGCCGTCATCATAATTTCGTTGCCTTTGCCTCAGTAGTGTAACACAAGTCGCGTTGTACGGGTACCTCACGGTTGAATGTTTCAAAAAAAAAAACAAAAAAAAGAGGGCGCATTCCCCAAACATCCAGATCAAGAGGCTGGAACAATAAATAATAATTAAAACAGATCAGAGAATTTATTTAATTTTTGCCATCGTTGTAATCTTTATTTGAAATAGAAGAAGATGAAGAAGCAAATGTTCGTGTTCGGCCAGTGACAAGTGTGAAGTGAACGAAACGTCGTCGGTGAGTTCAAAGTTCGTGTTCAAGCATTTGCCCGTTGTGATCCCTTGAAATCCCCTAGGAATGGTACAATTTATAATTGACCCCCTCCCCACCCCCTGCCTATCGAGCGTGTAATTCGCGTCCGATCCGATCTGTCGAAAGTCGCGAAAATATTTCCTCTGCTCGTGGTGCGCTCCCCCTGTCACGTTTACTCATTCATACTCTCTCTCTCTCTGTCACTCTGCCTGTCTGTCTCAAGCTGAGTGACAGTCAGGCAGTCAAGCATTCGTTCGATGTTTTTACTTCGCTTTGTCGATACGACATACCATTCGTTCGTTATTTTGTCCTCTCTTGTCGCTCAGTTGTAGTCTAACGGAGCTGTTTAAAAACATTTTTTTTTCTTGTACACA